>VFSX01000243.1:2500-195799 GCA_016618255.1 Chlamydomonas sp. UWO 241 | reverse complement strand
GTCTGCGTGTGCGTGTGCGTGTGCGTGTGCGTGTCGTGTGCGTGTGCGTGTTGCGTGTGCGTGTCGTGTGCGTGTGCGTGTGCGTGTGCGTGTGCGTGTGCGTGTGCGTGTGCGTGTGCGTGTGCGTGTGCGTGTGCGTGTGCGTGTGCGTGTGCGTGTGCGTGTGCGTGTGCGTGTGCGTGTGCGTGTGCGTGTGCGTGTGCGTGTGCGTGTGCGTGTGCGTGTGCGTGTGCGTGTGTGGCTGTGTGTGTGTGTGTGCGTGTGCGTGTGTGTGTGCATATAGTGGTGCATAACGCCTTGATGTGGCAGTAGAGCCGGTGTTACGGGATGAGGTGCTCTGGAGGGGGTGAGAGGAGGGGGGGGGCAGCAGGGGAGGGCGCGGGGTGTGGGGGCGTGCGTGCCAGTTGTGCAAACAGGCTCGACGTTGCAGGAGTAGAGCTGGTGCCATGGGATGTGGTGCTCTGGGTGTGTGTGCGCGCGTGTGTGGGTGCGGTGTGTGGGGGGGGTGCGTGGGTGTTGGTGGTGCATACAGGCTCGACGTAGCAGTAGAGCCGGTGCCACGGGATACGGTTTCTGGAGAGGGTGAGGGGGGGGGCGGGGGGGCAGCAGGGGCGGGGGCTGGGTGTCATGGTGTGCGCGCGAGTGGTGCAAATTGGCTCGACGTAGCAGGAGTAGAGCCGGTGCCGTGCAACATCCCTGATCGTCAGTGGTGCCGCCGCCGAATCATCGGGCGCAGACCCTACTATATCTCTTAACTGCGTTCAACCAGCTATTTATGTTATATCAATCACCATGTTAAGTTCATAAGCTCTTCGCCAGGGGCTCCCGCCCTGGCGCCGCTCGATGGCGGACAACCGGGACAACTGCGCTTGGTACTGGGCGGCTGAAAATCTGGAAATTTACCCTGAGCGGCTGTGACGCACAGCGCTACTGATGAACTGGTCCTGATGGGGCGAGGCTATGTGGCAGATGGGGCAGCGGTACGATGGAGCGCACGATGCACGATGGCGAGAATTGCGGCGAGCATGCACCCCCTCTCACAACGATCGGAACTCAAGCAGATTGCGGCCCCTTATGGTTTACTGTGCCTGGATGGAAGAGAGAGACGGATGGCGAGAAATTGAGAAACATGGGAAGCTAGGCACATGCGGCTAGGCTTTGTGAGGAGGTTGCGGCGCAGGGGTTCCCTGCCCAAAGGCGCAGATTATTAGATGGCGACGCGATCGATGCACCAGCCGTGCGGCATGGGGCGAGGCGAGGCCACACCAGCGGGCGGGCACCATAATGGAGATGGCGGCTAAGAACGAGGAATGCGGCTACCGGGGATGAGGCTACGGGTTATGCATGCCAGGGGACGGCGGAAAAGGCTAATGCGTCATGGCGCATGGGTAAAGAACGGGGAATGAGGCTACGGGAGCTGGCGGGCGCGGCGTACGCATGGCGCGCGCGGCGCATGGGGGTTGCATGGCGGCGCTCTGCGCGTGCATGCATGGAGGAGATTGCTGGCGGGCATGGAGGAGATTGCTCGCGGGCGTGGAGGAGATTGCAGGCGGCAGCATGGAAGCGGATGGCGAGAAATTGAGAAACATGGGAAGCGAGGCAAATGCGGCTAGGCTTTGTGAGGAGGTTGTGGCGCAGGGGTTCCCTGCCCCAAGGCGCAGATATAGATGGCGCAGCAATCAATACACTAACCGTGCGGCATGGGGCGAGGCGAGGCCCCACCAGCGGGCGGGCACCATAATGGAGATGTCGGTTAAGAACGGGGAATGAGGCTACAGGGAGAGGATACGGGTTACAGATGCCAAAGGGGACGGCGGAACAAGGATCAGCCACAGGTGTCACGGGGAATGGCTAAAGAACGGGAATGAGGCGGGTGGTACGGGTGCTGGCGCGCATGGAGCGCGGCGCGGCGCATTGAGATCGCATGGCGGCGCCCATGCATGGACGAGATTGCTGGCGGGCATTCAGGAGATTGCTGGCGGGCATGGAGGAGATTGCTGGCGGGCATACAGGATATTGCTGGCGGGCGTGGAGGAGATTGCTGGCGGGCATGGAGGAGATTGCTGGAGCCAATGGCGGCGGCGGGACTAGTAGTAGAACACAGGCGCACACCAACAATGCGTTGCTGTTACTACCTGGGTGGTATAGGGTGGATCTGGGTGCCCAGTGTCCTGTCTAGGTCCAGTGCGTGCGCGCGTGTGGGGGTTTACCCTCACCCCTACCAGGTAGCCAGCCAGTTTCCCACTGAAACTGAGTTTAAGGTGTCGGGCGCTAGCGCCGACACCAGTCTTATACATCATTACTGGTGTCACACAGACTGTAAGATCCATCATCATCATCACTACCACAGTCCCCTTGTTTCCCCGGCGGTACAAGCTACACCCACAGCGCAGTCGCTTTGTTACAATTGTGATACAACAAGCTCGAATTGTATTGCATTGTAACAAAGCCATTGCACTGTGGGTGCAGCTTGTACCGCCGGGGTAGCAATATACCGTACCCACGCTGTGCCTTTGCGCCTTAATTAGTCCGAAAACCCCCCGCAAAGGCAGTGCAAAGACTAAGTTACGTCAAAAAACGTGCCGCAAATGTAAAAGAAAGTCCCTTCGGGCTTCAAACCCGTGTCAGAACGCTCTCAGTGATCCTTGCTATGGCAGTATACCGCTCAGAGCGGAATTTGAGCGGAATTTTTATTAATTGTTTTGTAGGCTATTCCGCTTTTCCGCTTCTCCGCTTGGGGAAAAATTAAGTGTGCCGGGAAAAAGCGGGGAAAAATCATTGTGCCGGGAAAAAGCCAGGGAAAAGCGGAACAATAATTAATTGCTAAATCCTTCTCAAGGACCACTGAACGATCTACAGAACCCGCAAGGGCTACGCGAAGGCAGCGCAAAGGCAAAATTAAGACAAAATTGCTCCCGCAAAGGCGTCAAAAGTCTAAACAAATAGGCCTTCAGCGGACCTCGCAAAGGCACAGCGTGGGTACGGTAGGGGGCTGTGGTAGGGAGCAGCGACGACCTGCCCCACCGACTCTAGACAGAACAGCAACAGTAACATCAGTGATTTTTTTTCATGATTTTCAATTAATCGTTCCACAGCCGGATTTTGCTTTGACCGCGTTGACCATTGACCTCCCGTTGACCGTTTGTCCTCATATGTGTGTAATTTGAGAGGTCTTGACGAGCTCTCTGGCGGGCTCATCAGACTACCAAACCACTGAATGGGTTGAGCTGTGTTCAAGGTCAAAGCACAGGCGGAATACAGCCATATGGCTGTTTAGAGCCAAAAAAGAAATCACCGGGTAGCATCGGCGTTCCAGCGAAGACGACCTTGTAGTCCTCGTACCACCGCCTAGACCCAAGCCCAGTTCTGTCCCTAACAAGTACTCGTGAGGGGCGGTAGCCACAACACGCAGACGCAGACAGCGTCGGTTGGATTATTAGAAACGTGATGGGGAGGTGCGGAGTGCGGGGAAATGCCTGTGAGACCAGAATCACCCCATCATCTGGTCAGCTTTTTGTGTGGATGACCCTGGACACCCCACCCACCCCTGGAACGACGACCCACCGAACGAGCAGTTGCGCGTGAGTGCACAGTGGTCCTCAATCGGGTAGAATGGAATCTCGTTGCACCCGATGTCCTCTGGCTCCGGCTCTGGCTGTGTCTAGCCATGATGCAGGGTGGTGGGCGTGCGGCGGGTGTTGTGGGCACGGGCCACGCACGTGCGTGTGCGCGAGCGTGTGCGCACGCACGCAAAAGCATGCACTGTCACCCGCGCCTGCTGCAGGCCACCCATGCTGCAGGCCGCGCATGGCCGCCCATGCTGCAGCAGGTGACCTCACTGTGGGGTGTGCTGCCGCCGACACCCATGCCGATGCTGCATGGATGCATGACGTCCTGCATGTGTGCATGCAGGACTCGCATGCATGCATGCAGGCGCTCACCTCTTGGGCAATTGCGTCGCGCGGGCAGACCAGCAGCAGTATCACCGTCAGTAGAAGCGGTAGCAGAGGGATCACAGCGCTGCCGCGCCGTTTTTGCGGCATGATGGTTATGCGCCAGCAACACTTTTTATGCCCAGACGCAAACGATCAGCGCCAGTTGCGTCTACTTGTTGATGCGCGCATACGCGCGTGCGGGTTCATTTCCGACACTGTTGGTTTGATTCCAGTTCGATGCCAACTCAAAATATTCGAAGCAATGCGCCCTTGTGAATTGTGAACGGCTCCACGCTCTTGGTAATGACAGTACACGACTTGACTTGTCCGTGAGGGACCCTTGTACCCCCAAAACCCTGAACCCCCCATTCCAACCCAACCAACATGCTGTCACATGTCACCCATGGTGACAATACCAGGATTTTATTTTGAAGGTGTTCAAGGCCAAGGCACCTCTGGTCGTGGGGCATCCGGGGCGGCGGTGTGTGTGTGTTTGTGTGTGTGTGGTGTGTGTGTGTGTCTCGTGTTTGTCAAATTTATTAGAGTGCGGACATGAGCGCAGGCCGGCTCTTGGCACTCACAACCATGGGGAGGGTGGCGTCCAGGACCCCACACCTCTGAGCAAACTCCTCCGTAACCACCGCACTAGTTTGAGCAAACCCCTCCGTAACCACCGCAGCTCTTCTCCAGAACCCAACTCCCTCCGCAACTCTCGCAAACTCCCGGGGCAGTCAACGCAGGGGGGGTTCAAGTCAACAGTGGGTGAAGGTTACCAAGTTGGGTCCCTATATTCTCCATATGGGGCTCCAAATACTCCGGGTACGACCCCTGGTCCAGAGCCGGTAAACCCTGCTCATGAGCCTGCATGAGCTGCATAAACCTGCATGAGCAACTGCACACGTGTGCACGCGTGCACGCGTGACGAACCTTGAGCCGCTCGTGGCATGTGCACAGCTGGAGGAACTGGTTATCACCAGCTTGCTGGGCACCAGCTTGAGCACGCAGCGCTCGAGGCCGCAGCTGCGTATTGTGCTGTAGTAATGCTGCCGTCCGCGGAGGTAAATGGGAGGGCGACATGTAATTACATATGAGTGCGTATTATAAGCGCATAGCTGCACGCCACTGCATATGCGACGCTGATGGCTTGGTGCCGGCCCTGCTCAGAACCGCGTCGATATTATTTCTTTGTGGTTTGTCATGCCGGGGGACTGTGTTGGGGGGGGCTGGTGTGCGAGTCTTGCTGCCTGTGGTAGCTTTCAGCTGTGGGGGCCTTGTGTCTTTACTCGGGGGTTAAGTGCTCCCGTTGTGTCATGGTTCGACGACCACCCCACCCAATCCTCAGCCAGAGACTTGCAATCGCCAGATCTGCCTCGAGAGCACGCACTCCGATGGGACCGCGCGTCGCCCCTGGCTTGCACCACCCTTCACACGGCACACAGAGAGCGCATCATAATACACCACCTGTGCCACCACCCTCCACGCTATATATATGTTTAATGGTCAGCTTTACTTGGTTGTCAACAACACTGCCACAGGTGGACAGTGCAGCTCTCTTCTCCGCCCGCCGCGCTGTGCACGAACGGACGAGGCCCCAGGTGCTCGCCCGAGGTATCGGACTGGCGGGGGCTGGACGTGGTACAAATACCACCCGGGTGGATACAACAACACTCTCAATAGGCGACCACTGGCCACTCGCCCACTGACATGTGTGACACATCAGGTGGTGCCTAGGGGGCCTGGTAGGCAAGGCCGCCCACGCCGCGCACCGCCTCCTCACGCGTTTAGCGCCGGGCCCTTCCTCTTGGGCTGGTGGTTGATCTCGCACGCATTGACCTGCACAGCGTGGGGTGTTGAGGTGGTCCATCAGAGCCATCAGAGTAGAGTATAGAGGCAGAGCAGAGGCAGAGCAGGCAGATGCAAGAGCAGGCAGAACCAGGGTCACCCGTTAGCGCAGGCCAAAATGCCGTCAGAGCCACACCAGAACAGGCAGGGAAACAGTCGTCCATCAGGGCTGTCAGAGAACGCAGAGCCCGAGTCGTCCATTAGAGCCATCAGAGCCATCAGAGTCATCACAAGGCATCACAGAGCCATCCGAGCCATCCGAGCCATCCAAGCCATAAGGACCATCAGAGCCATCAGGCATAGGAGCCACGAAGGCCACGAGAGCCATAAGAGCATCAGAGCCATCAGAGCCATCAGAGCCATCAGGCATAGGAGCCACGAGAGCCAGGCATAGGAGCCACGAGAGCCATCAGAGCCAGAGCAGCAGCTGCGTGCCCCCCCCTGTGCCACCCCCCTCCCCCCCCCACCAAACAACCTCCCAACCAACCAACCAACCAACCACCACCACCCCACACACCAACCAACCAACCTTGGACGCGAATCGCAGCGAGCACAGCGTCTCGTTGGAGAACTGGCCGGTCGGTGCAACGTTGACAAACATGAGCGTCTTGGCGTCGCCGCCGAGGCACGGCTGCGGCCACACAAGGGGAGGTGTGGGTGAGTGTGGAGGGGGACTGGCACAACCTCCTCCTATTTCTCTCTCTCTGATGGGCAGGCGCACCAGTGGTTTTATTTTCGACTTTTAATTAACTATTCCACAGCCGGATTTGGCTTTGACCGCGTTGACCGTTGCCCTCCCGTTGCCCGCTTGCCCTAATTTGTAGTTCATTTGAAAGTTCTTGACGAGCTCTGTCTGGCGGGCTTGTCAGACTACCAATCTACTGAATGGGTTCAGCTGTGTTCAAGGTCAAAGTACAGCCGGAATACAGCCAAATGGCTGTGCAGAGCTGAAAAGGAAATCACTGAGGCGCACGCAGAGGCCACCACCTCATCCCTCAGGCACAGGGCCTCAGGCACAGGGCCTGTGCCCTCCACTCCCTCCCCCCGCCATACACCCCACCGCACACCCAAGCGTGTATGGCTGCAAACCGACTGAACAGGCTGGACAGGCTGAAACCATACTAAGTCCATCACCACCGCACCCCCCATACCTCACACATGCAGCAGACAGGCCAGCTTGGAGTTGCGGAACGGCACGTGCTGCGCCCCCCCCCCCTCCCCATCCAACACAGCGTGCATGGCTGCCAACAGGCTGCCTGAACTCGACCATCACGTGTAGCACACACACACACACACACACACATACACACCTGCAGCAGGTATGTCAGCTTGGAGTTGCGGAACGGGACGTGCTGCGCCTTGGTGGCGAGCGCAACGATCACGTCCCCGAGCGCACTCAGTGAAGTGTTGATGGCCTGCGTTGGCGTGCAGAGGGCACGAGGCAATGGTCAGTCGCAGCAGTTGGTTCCAGCTAAGACACACTCACACACACACGCATGCAGACGCACACACCAGTGGTGCAGAAAGCCGTGACGCGGATACGTGCGTCACACGGGAGGTTCGTTTGGCGGGACCTCCACGCTAGAGCGCAGAGCGCGACGCGTTTTGTGTGAACAGTGTGAAAATTTGTGATTTCACACTTTTCCGTCACAAGACCGTCACAAGACAATCGCTCTAAAGCGGCCCTGCGGGGCGTGTTCCGCGTCGCAAGGCCGCAATCATGCCGGACATTTTCTGCATCACTGACACACACACAAACGCGCACACACCTGTGCCTCCTTCATCCGCACGCCGCTCGCACCAGACTCCTTGACTCGCTCGCTGCCCCACTCCCCCCCACCAACACAAACGCCTCTTTTCCTACGGTCTACTAATACGTCATCAGAGGCGTCCGACTGACTGTAAAATCAAATAAACACCTGTGCCTCCTTCATCCGCACGCCGCTCGCGCCAGACTCCTTGACTCGCTCGCTGCCCGCAAGGTCAATGAGGTTGAGCACGCCTGCAGGACAATAGTGTTGAGTGCAGTGAGAGATGAATGAGAGAGAGAGAGATAGAGAGGGGGAGAGACAGAGAGAGAGGGAGAGAGAGAGGCTCGGAGTCCTCGACTCGCTTGCGTGCAAGGTCGATCAGGTTGAGCACGCCTGCAGGGGAGTGGTGTTAAGTGCAGTGAGAGACGGATGAGAGAGAGAGGCAGAGGGAGTGAGAAAGAGAGGGAGAGAGAGGCGCTGCCCGCGAGGTCAATGAGGTTGAGCACGCCTGTGGGGGAGTGGGAAAGTGAGTGGGTGAGAGAGAGAGAGAGAGAAAAGAGAGAGAGAGAGGGAGGGAGAGAGAGAGAGAGGGGGGAGAGAGGCGCTGCTGGCACGGTCGATCAGGTTGAGCACGCCTGCAGGGTAGTGAGAGAATGAGTGTGTGAGAGAAAACAGAGGGAGAGATGGAGAGAGAGGGGGGGGAAGGGAGAGAGAGAGGGAGGGAAGAAGAGAGAGAGAGCTAAAACTACGACCAGCTGTGACGTGGCTGGCTGTGTGTGTGTACGCTTGGTCGCGTCCTCACCTGACACTGCCTTGCCCGTCTGCGCGTTGGTCCCGTCCAGATGCAGCGTGAAGACCATGCACAGCACTAGGGAGTCCTCCTAACTAGCACTGGTAGCGCCGCAACTTGCGAGCGCCTGATGGCTGTGTGCGTGCGTGTGCATGTTTGGTCGCGTCCCTGCGTGCCCCCACCTGACACCGTCTTGCCCGTCTGCGCGTTGGTCCCGTCCAGTCGCAGCGTGAAGACCATGTGCGAGCGCGACGACTGCTCGTTGAGTGCGGTGCAGCCGACGGCGCGCTTGTCCATCGCGTCTGCGAGGAGCGCCTGTAAGTGGCGCAAGGGTGTGTGTTGGGATTGAAGTCGCGACGACAACGTTCCGTGAGCGCCGCATACGCGCACTCATGCCCACACATGCACCTCTGCTCTTTCCGGCTCTGTGACGTGACAAGGGACACACACAGCACCCCTCCGCATGCACGCAGAGAGAGAGAGAGAGAGAGAGAGAGCACACACGCATATTTACGCACGCGCCTCGACTCTTGCTGGCTGCGTGATGTCTACGAGCGTGAGGTCGGTGACGGTGGTGACGCCGTCTGGCGCGTGGACCACCTTGTGGCCGCCTGTGTGCAGGAGAGTGTGTGTGTGTGTGTGTGGATGAGAGAGGGGCAGAGAGAGAACGAGAGAGAGAGAGTGTGTGTGTGTGTGTGGAAGGGAGAGGGACAGAGAGAGAGAGAGAGAAGGCGAGTCAGCCGAGAGATGCTGGGTGGGAGGGTCGGTGACGGTGGTGACACCGTCTGGAGTGTGGACCACCTTGTGGCCGCCTGTGATGCAAGTGTGCGTGCGCGTGTGAGAGACAGAGACACAGATAGAACGAGAGAGAGAGAGAGACTCAGAGAAAGGGAGAGACAAAAGAGATGTTGGGTGAGTGACGGTTGTTACGCCGTCTGGCGTGCGGACCACATTGTGGCCGCCTGTGGCCCGAGAGAATAAGAGAGTCGGATGCTGATTGTCCAAAGAGGTTGGATGTTGGTTGGGTGTATGTGTTTGTGTGGAGGGTGTGTGTGACGGTGGTGACGTTGCCTGGCGTGTGGACCACCGTGCGGTCGCCTGTGTGTAGGAGTGGGGGTGGGTGTGTGCCAGAGAGAGAGAGAGAGTGACAGAAAGAGCATCCAATGAGAGAGGTTGAGTGAGTGGGTGGGTGACGGTGGCGGCAGTCGTCTGGCGTGTGGACCACCTTGTGGCCGCCTGTGTAGGAATGTGAGTGTGTGTGTGTGTGGAAAAGAGAGGGGCAGAGAGAGAGAGAGAGAGAGAGAGAGAGGAGAGACATCAGATAGAAGCTGGGTGGGTGACGGTGGTGACGCGCCGTCTGGCGTGTGGGCCACCTTGTGGCCGCCTGTGTATAGGAGTGTGAGTGTGGGTGAACAGTGTTTGAGTGTGTGCATGCGAGAGAGTGTAGGTGAGTGTGAGTGTGTGCATGCGAGAGACAGAGAGTTAGCATCCAAAGAGGGATGTTTGAAGGTAGGTTTGTTTGTTTGTTGGGTGACGGTGGTGACACCGTTTGGAGTGTGGACCACCTTGTGGCCGCCTGCGTGTAGGAGTGTGAGTGTGTGTGAGAGAGAGACGGAGGGAGCACGAGAGAGAGAAAGAGAGAGACAGAGAGAGAGAGAGAGAGAGGGAGGGAGGGAGAGACAGCAGAGATGTTGTTTGAGTGGGTGGGTGACGGTGGTGACGCCGTCTGGAGTGTGGACTACCTTGTGGCCGCCTGCGGTAGTGTGAGTGTGGGCGTGTGTGTGTGTGTGTGGAAGACATACGTGCACGCACGCACGCACACACACACACACACACATCTGGCTTTGCCCGCTTGGCTAACAGGTCCTTGACACACTAACAGGTCCTTGACACACACACACACACACATGCCCACACACCACACATGTTGCCAACACCGAGCGGCGCATCCGCAAATCCCGTTCACACACACACGCGTATGAGGCCCGCACCACGTGCACAGCAATCACGCTGGCAGATGGCATGCTAGGGGTAGAATTTTGACAGTTGCCGGCCTCTTTCCTAGGGTCTGATGCGCCATCAAAGGCGTCCGACGGACTGTAAAATAAACCACATGCGCACACACACACACACACACACACACACACCTGGCTTTGCCCGCTTGGCCAGCAGGTCCTTGTACTCCTCGTTGTAGATCTCAAGCATGGATGCAGTCATGGAGAACGCCCAGCCCTGGGTGTGTGTTGTGTGCGTTTGCGTTGGGTCAAAGTTGGGTGAATTCTTGGGTTATCTAAGGGATGTTGAACCCTCAGCAGGGTTCTGAGGCTTAGGTCTTAAGCATTGATGCAGTCATGGAGAACGCCCAACCCTGAGAGAGGCAGACAGGGAGCCGTGATTTTGTTTACAGAAATTCCAAATAATTTTCTGCAACCATATGCATGCACCTATGTGTGTGTGTGTGTTGTGCATGGTTGCACCTGTGTATGTAGGTGGGTGGGTGTTAGCGCGCCCGTCTGAGAAGGGGGAGCCGGATTTTCACGCCGCCCCGCGGCGTGCTCGGACCTCGTCTGTAACCATTTGACTGGAAATCCGGCCCCATGGCTCCCAAATCCGGCTCCAACCGCGAAAAACGAAAACACTGCTCGACCTACTGGATAGTACTCGCTAACTAGTACTCATCACTACTAGTACTTGCTAGTACTATTGAAAGCCTCGCACCTTCACCTGCACCGCACCTGCCCATTCAGCTGCGCCGAGAATTCAAAAATCTGCGTCATTGCGCGCCGGATGATGCCTGTAAACACACACACACACTCTCACACACACGCACACACATACGCATGCACACACGCACACACACCTGCGCCGCCAGCTGCGCCGAGTACTCAAAAATCTGTGCCATTGCGCGCAGGATGACGCCTGCACACACACACACACACACACGCACACACACACCTGCACCGCCAGCTGCGCCAAGTACTAAAAAATCTGTCAATGCGCGCAAGATGGCGCCTGCACACACACACACACACACACACACGCGTGCGCACACACACGCATGCACACACACACACACACAAACCTGCGCCACCAGCTGTGCCGAGTACTCAAAAATCTGTGTCATTGCGCGTGGGATGACGCCGGGTTCGCCCGCGCTGCCCAGCATCGTGTGCGTCTTTCCGGAGCCAGTCTGCCCGTACGCAAAGATGCAGACCTGTTCATGCGTGCGTGTGTGTGTGAGTGCATCTGCGTGCATCTGTGCGTTTGTGTGTCTGTGACGAGGCTTTGATTGATTGGTAGGAACAAAGGCTCCCGCCCCCAACCACAAATATCCACACTCACACATCCACACATCCTGCCCGTCAAGCGCGCTCTGCACCAGCTCGCTGACCTCCTCAAAAATACCCCACCAGTCGCCAGCTGTCGGCGTGAACACGCGGTCAACACGCGGCCAATCAGACCTCCCCACACCCCGTCCACACCCAATCCCCACCTTCTGCCTGTCAAGCACGCTCTGCACCAGTTCGCTGACCTCCTCAAAAACAACGCCTCCTGTGCCCAGCAATCGATTAACGGAGGCGCGTTCTCGTCGCCGAGCCCTGGACCCAGCAATGCGGCGCTGCTGGTGACGAGGATCTCCGTGCCGCTGACAAGCGGGGTAAAATACGACTGGCCCGGCTCCTGCTAGACTGCCCCTCAGGAGCGGCTTGCCCGGCGCTGCCATGGCTTGGCGAGTAGCCGCGGCGCTGCCGCGGCCCGTGCTGGGAGACGGCCCTTATCCTCCCCCCATGCAGGATGCCATGCGGCACCGATCTCGACGAGTTTATCGACGAGCGGAGGAGCTGGCGCCCATCAATGCATGCTAGACATTGGTCAAGATGGCTGCCCATGGAGGCGGGCTACCATCACGGCTTCAGCGGTGGCGACCGCCGAGGCAACGCAGAGTAAATCCGCTTCACCAATCGCAGCGTTCGTCACCGAGCTCTGTGTTACTGTGTTACTGTTACTGTGCCCAGCTGTCGGCGTGAACACACACATGCGGTCAAACAAACCTCACCAAACCCCGTCCACACCCAATCCATACCATCTGCCCGTCAAGCGCGCTCTGCACCAGCTCGCTGACCTCCCCAAAAACACCGCCTCCTGCCGCCAGCTGTCGGCGTGAGCACGCGGTCAACACACGGTCAAACAAACCTCCCCACACCCACCCACGCCCAATCCGCACCTTCTGCCCATCAAGCACGCTCTGCACCAGCTCGCTGATCTCCTCAAATACACCCCACCAGTCGCCAGCTGTCGGCGTGAGCACGCGGTCAACACGCAGCCAAACAGACCTCCCCACACCCACCCACATCCAATCCCCATCTTCTGCCCGTCAAGCACGCTCTGCACCAGCTCGCTGACCTCCTCAAATACACCCCGCCCATCGCCAGCTGTCGGCGTGAGCACGCAGTCAATACGCGGCCAAACAGACTTCCCCCCACCCACCCACACCCTATCCCCACCTGCTCGTCAAGCACGCTCTGCACCAGCTCGCTGACCTCCTCAAATACACCCCACCAGTCGCCAGCTGTCGGCGTGAGCACGCGGTCAACACACGGTCAAACAGACCTCCCCCCACCCACCCACGCCCAATCCCCACCTTCTGCCCGTCAAGCGCGCTCTGCACCAGCTCGCTGATCTCCTCAAACACGGCCTCCTGGCCAGCTGTCGGCGTGAACACGCGGTCGAACGAGAAGGCGTGGCGGTTGAGCATGGCGTTGCCGTCGCGTGAAGGGACCTGTGCCAGAACAGGGCGCATAATGTTGTGTGTGTGTGTGTGTGTGAGTTGGCAAATTTTGAAGTCCGTCGGACGCCTTTGATGGCGCATAAGACTTGGCGTGCTGGTGGCTGTGGAGCGCCGCGATGCCGTCGCGTAAAGGGACCTGTGGTGGGCGCGCATAATGTTGTTGTGTGTGGGGGGAGTGCGTGTGTGTGCAGGGGGTCGACTTTGCAGTCCGTCGGGTGCCATTGATGGCAGATTATAAATGGTAATTGGCTGTCGCACAGACAGACAGACAGACAAACAGACAGACAGTCACACACACCTGCAGCCCGATCGGGGCCGACAGCAGGTCGTTTGACTCCGGGAAATCGAGTGCGAGCGAGGCGTCGTGGTCGGCTGATGCGACCTCTGCTGCCGACACCGGGCGCACGCGGCAGAACACGCGGATATTGCCCTTGAGCTCGAGCACCTGTGGGGCGTAGAAAAGGGGGGGGTAAGGGGGAAATTGGTAAGCAGCTCATGGGTGAAGGTCCTGTGAGACAGCAAGAGACTGCAACAGACAAGGAAGGGGTTGCCAGGGGGGCTGGGGAAGTAGCCTAGGAGGAGGCGGGGCATATTATCAAGGGGGGGTCATTATTAAACTTGAGGATGCCAGAGCTTCCCACAGCCAGATGGGGGGGCCGCCCGGGCCGGGACCAAGGGGGGGGCTGCCCCACACTATGGCCAAATTGAGTCTGGAAGGGGGGGGCATGCACACTGTGTGGCGGCTGTGGGAAGTTCTGGCATCCTCTGTTTTAAAATTGGCCCCCCTTCATAGTATGCCCCCCCTCCTCCTAGGGGTTACGGGCCTAGGAGGTGCGGCAGAACACGTGGATGTTGCCCTTGAGCTCGAGCACCTGGGGGGCGTCGAAAAGGGGGGGGGATAAGGGGGGAATGGGTAAGCAGCTCATGGGTGAAGGTCCTGTGAGACAGCAAGACACTGCAACAGACAAGGAAGGGGTTGCCAGGGGGGATGGGGAAGTAGCCTAGGGGTTAAGGGCCTAGGAAGTGCGGGCAGAACACGCGGATATTGCCCTTGAGCTCGAGCACCTGTGAGGCAACAAGAGACACGGGGAGGGGACGCAAGGGGGAGGGTGTGTGGGGATTGATCAACAGCAGACGACAAGAGACACGGAAGGGGTTGCCAAGGGGGGTCAGGGGCAAAGGGTGAAGGGCACAACACGCAGTGTCGCCCTTGAGCTCGAGCACCTGTGAGCATGACGAGGGTGGTAGTGAAGGGGGGAGGGAATGAAGGGGGGGGATAATAAACAGAAAACGACAACAGACACGGAAGGGGTTGCAAGGGGGGATCAGGGGCGCAGGGTGAAGGGCCTGGCAGAACGACACGCGGAGGCCTTGGGCACCTAGGAGCCCGCAGCAGACAGCAGACAAAAACAACAGACGTGGGGATGGAGTGTAAGGGGGGATTGGGAAGCAGCTCTGGGGTGCAGGGCCTAGGAGGCACAACTCGAGGGTGTTGAACTTGGGCTCGAGCACCTTTGAGACAAACGGGAGGGATTGGGGAGCAGCTGAGATCTGGGATATTGGGAAGCAGCTGTGGGAAGGAAGCTCAGGGGTGAAGGGCCCCTAGGAAGCACACCACGCAGGGCCCCATGCCCTCACTAAAGACGAGCGACACCCGCACACACATACACACCGTGTTGTGCAGCTTGCGTCGGATGAGCTCGTTCCTGTGCAGCCGCGCCTCGGCCTCCTCCAGCGACGCGCGCGTCGACTCGAGCTGCGCCTTCAGCTCGTCCACCTGCCCGGACCGCGCCGCCGCGTCCCCCTCCGCGATCGCGCGCTCCTCCTTGCTGACACCCAGCTCTTGGCGCATGCCCGCGATCAGCTTCTGCTGAGTGGAGAGCTGGACCTCAAGCGTTGCCTGTGTGGAAGGCGAAGGCAGGCAGGTCAGTGGGTCACTGAGGTGGGATCATCAGAGGGGGAGAGAGGCATGCATGCCAAGCGATCAGCTTCTGCTGCGTGGAGAGCTGGACCTTGAGGGTTGCCTGTCACAGGCACGCAGTGGGTGGGGGTAAGCAGTGGGTGGTAGGCAGAGGCAGGCAGGTGGGTGGGTCAGGGAGAGGTGGCGCATCCTTGCTGACACCCAGCTCTTGGCGCATGCCCGCGATCAGCTTCTGCTGAGTGGAGAGCTGGACATCGAGCGTCGCATGGGGATGAGAGGCGCGCGCGGGGGAGATGAGGCATGGCGCGTGCACGGGTGAACTGCAGGTGGTTGTGGAAGGGCAGCATCCCACGCCTCCATGCTTGTCAGCACTTGCTCCCTCTCTGTTCTCTCCCTCTCCCCTCTCTCTCCCTCTCCCGTCTCTCTCTTTCTCTCCCTCTCCTTTCCTCTCCTCTCTCCCTTCCCCTGTCTTTATTTCCCTCTCCCTTCCCGTCTCCCTTGCTCTCTCGCTCCTACCGTCTCTCCGTCTCTTTCACGCGCCCTTACCATCTCTCTCTTTCTCTCCCTCTCCCTCCCTGACAAAGTGGAGCGGACAACGGACCTCGTCGTTCGTTCGTTCGTGAGCGTTTCCAGCTTCTCAATGCTGCTGCCCCCCAACAGCAGAGACGCATGCCGCACCACACGCGCCCTTTGCCTGCCCTTTGCCTGGCTTGACCCACAGACAACAGCAGCGCACCTTGTCGTTCGTGAGCATCTCTAGCTTCTCAATGTTGTTGCCCCCAACAGCGGAGACGCATGCCGCACCACACCGGGCCCTTTGCATGCCCGTTGCCTGCCCTGCTTTGCATGCACTTTCCCTGCCCTAGCAAACAAGCAGCAGCGCACCTTGTCGTTCGTGAGCGCCTCCAGCTTCTCAATGCTGTCGCCCCCAACAGCAAAGACGTATGCCGCACCACACGTGCCCTTTCCCTGCCCGCCGCCCGCCCTGCTTCGCCTGGCCTTTCCCCCCTCGCAAACAAAACAGCGCACCTTGTCGTACGTGGGCGTCTCCAGCTTCGCGTTGCTGTTGCCCCCCAAGAGCAGAGACGCATACCGCACCAGACGCGCCCTGCACCTGCCTCTGCCTGCCCGCCGCCTGCCCTGCTGTGCATGCCCTTTCCCTGCCCTCGCAAACAAACAGCAGCGCACCTTGTCGTTCGTGAGCGCCCCCAGCTTCTGAATGCCGTTGCCATCCATCAAGGGAGAAACACGCCACACGCGCCCTTGGCCTGCCCTCTGCCTGCCCGCCGCCTGCCCTGCTTTGCCTGCCCTCAGCCTGCCCTCGCAAACAAGCAGCACCGCACCTTGACATACGTGAGCGTCTCCAGCTACTTAATGCTGTTTCCACCCAACTCTGTGATGCATGCCACACAACACACATGCCCTTTGGCCTGCCTTTGGCCTGCCCTTTGCCTCCTTGCGAGTCAATAGCAGCGCAGCCAATGATGATGATGGAGTCTACAGCCTGTTGAACTGAGGTGAGGCTAATAAAATCAGCAGTGGGCCTTCATATCCATCTTAGCGCTGAGATGGCTGTGAATGCCCACTGCCGCTTGATCAGCCGGACTCAGTTCAACGCAGCCTGTGTGACACCAGTAAGGATAGGCCATGGCGCGAACACAACAACAAATAGCGCACCGTGTCGTTCGTGAGCGTCTCCAGCTTCTCAATGCAGTTGCCATCTATGAAAAGAGAAGCACGCCACATGTGCCCTTTGCCTGCCCTAGAAAACAAAACAGCGCACCTTGTCGTTCATGAGCGCCTCCAGCTTCTCAATGCTGTTGCCCCCCAGCTCCTTGATGCGCTTGTACTCGTCAGACAGGCGCTGGTTGTCAGCAAGCAGGCGGTCGCGCTCCTGTGTGGAGGAAAGGGTATTCACACAAGTGTGAGGAATATAAATATGTGAGTTGTGTCAAGGTGGTCAGACAGGCGCTGGTTGTCAGCAAGCAGGCGGTCGCGCTCCTGTGTGTGGGGAGTGGGAGGGGGGCGGGGGGGTCACAAAATTGCGCGGAAGACAAACGGGTGAGTCGTGACAAGGTGGCGGTCAGATAGGCGCTGGTTGTCGGCAAGCAGGCGGTCGCGCTCCTGTGTGTGTGGGGGGGGGAGTGTATTGATGTGTGTGTGTGTGTGTCACACAATTGTGTGGAATCAGATAACAGGCGCTGGTTGTCGGCAAGCAGGCGGTCGCGCTCCTATGTGTTGGGTGGGGTGGGGTGGAGGTTCATTCAAGTGTGCGGAAGTCAGACAGGTGCTGACGAGTTGTGACAAGGTGGCAGTCAGACAGGCGCTGGTTGTCAGCAAGCAGGCGGTCGCGCTCCTGTGTGAGGGGTGGGGTGGGGTGGGGTGGAGGTTCAAAAAAGTGTGTGGAAGACAGACGGGTGAGTAGTGACAAGGTGGCGGTCAGCCAGGCGCTGGTTGTCAGCAAGCAGGCGGTCGCGCTCCTGTGTTAGGCGGGGTGGGGTGGGGTGGGGGGTCACAAAAGTGTGAGGAAGTTAGAAAGGTGAGTTGTGACAAGGTGGTAGCCAGACAGGCGCTGGTTGTCGGCAAGCAGGCGGTCGCGCTCATGTGTGTGTGTGTGTGTGTGTGTGTGTGTTGGCGGTGTGTATTGATGTGGGGGGCGGGGGTTCACACAAGCGTGAGGAAAGACAGGTGGCCGTGCTCCTGTGTGGGGGGGGGGAGCGGTGTGTATTAATGTGTGGGGGGGCAAGGGTGTGGGGTCACACAACTGCGAGGAATCAGAAGACAGGCGCTGGTTGTTGGCAAGCAGGCGGTCGCGCTCCTGTGTGTGGGGGAGCCGTTCACACAAGTATGGGGAAGTCAGACAGGTGCTGACGAGTTGTGACAAGGTGGCGCTGGTTGTTGTCCAGTGTGGTTCATGTGGAATTCAAGTGTCAGACAGGCGCTTGTTGTCGGCAAGCGAGCATGTGGTATTTTGTGTGTTGTGTGTGTGTGGTGGGGGGGGGGGGCACACGTTTGGGGCAGACAGACAGGCGCTGGTTGTCAGCAAGCAGGCGGTCGCGCTCCTGTGTGTGGGGGGGGGGGTGAGAGGGAGTTAGCGTTCAAACAAGTGTGAGGAATAAGGAGACGGGCGAGTTGTGACAAGGTGGCGGTCAGACAGACGCTGGTTGTCAGCAAGCAGGCGGTCGCGCTCCTGTGTGTTGTTGGGGGGGGGGGGGGCGTTCATTTAGGTGTGCGGAAGTCAGACAGGTGCTGACGAGTTGTGACAAGGTGGCAGTTAGACAGGCGCTGGTTGTCGGCAAGCAGGCGGCCGCGCTCCAGTGGGGCGTATGTGGGAGGGGGCGTGTGTGTTGATGTGCGTAATAAGTGTAAGGAAGTCGGACAGGTGGGTCGGGACAGATGCACGTGTGTTACTACACCGCCACAGTCACCACCGCCACACCAAGCACGTGCAACCTCCCAGCAACCTCAGAGGCAACCTCCCAGCAAACAGTGCCCACATATGAACCCTCCTCGGCCCCCCAAACCGAACCGCACGCACCAGGCGCGCAGAGCAGCGATTTTGTTTTCAGGATTTTGAATAAATATTCTGCAGCCGGAAAGTGTGAAAATCCACACTTCCACACTGTTGGGGGCACTCAATTCCGGCTCAATTCTGCTTGTGAAATCACGCGTTTCGGCTTACATATTGGCAGACCCTCTCTCTCTCTATCTCTCTCTCTCCTGCCTGCCTAGCTATGTGAGCGTCTTGTTGTAGCGCCTGCGGTCCACCGCCTCCTTTTACGCCTGAAGTGCCTCGGCGTAGGGGAGGGGGAGGGGGAGCTGCGGCGCGCGCGGCAGCTGCCGCCAGGTGCTTCGGCCTCCCTGCATGCTCCTTGAGCGTCGAGAACTTGGCCTCCAGGCCCGTGTCGCATGCCTTGCAGTGGGCCCTCGCCGAGTTGCCCTTGCATGGCGCCAGCCAGCCCACTGCCCAGGGCTCCTGCTCCCAGTCAGTCCTGTAGTTGCGCGCACCGCTTTCCCTCACCCATGCGCTGTAACTGGTGCCCACAGCAGCCCTGTTGCCCTTGCCCTACAGATCTGAAGAGAGGTTAAACCCGACGGAAGAGAGGTTAAACCCAGGTTTAACCTTTACTAAAAGCCATGACAGGTTGAAGTTAAGGTTCACTCCGGTTAAACTCAGGTTAAACTATATGGAAAGGTTAAACTTAGGTTCAGTAACAGTAACAGTAACACGGGGTTTCCAGCTAAGCAGGCTACTCTTCTTCTAGAGACACCCGCCGATACTCCAGCGCTCTCAAGTACTAGAGTACCGCCGGCTCCCGGCCGATAGACTACCGCTCCCGCCGGCTAGACTACCCCAAACAGCGGTCTCTGAGAGACATGTCTGGCAAGGAGCATATAGGAGAGGACCTTCCTCAGGGTCACAGTAGTGGCCTTGTGGCCAGTCAAGCCGGCAGAGCCGACTGGCGCTGACTGGAACGGTCCCCGCCTGGCAGTGCATGGCTGTCCAGCTCTCGTTTGCATGGGGCTCAGCCGGCGCCCCATGCCTCATGCATGGCCAGGTCCCACCCTCCAGGGGTGCATGGACGACAGAGTTGTCATGGAGGCTGCCTGAAGACCTTCCAACGCCAGTCACCGGCAGACGAGCGCCCCGAGGATGAGCGCGGTGACGAACGCTGCGATTGGTGAAGCGGATTTACTCTGTGTTGCCTCGGCGGTCGCCACCGCTGAAGCCGTGATGGTAGCCCGCCTCCACGGGCAGCCATCTTGACCAATGTCCAGCATGCATTGACGGGCGCCAGCTCCTCCGCTCGTTGATCAACTCGTCGAGATCGGTGCCGCATGGCGTCCTGCATGGGGGGAGGATAAGGGCCGTCTCCCAGCACAGGCCGCGGCAGCGCCGCGGCTACTTGCCAAGCCGTGGCAGCGCCGAGCAAGCCGCTCCTGAAGTGTTCCACCGAGGGGCAGTCTAGCAGGAGCCGGGCCAGGTTAAACCTAGGTTCAACTCAGGTTTAACTCAACAGCAACTTCAACTCAGGTTTAACCCGTGATTTGCGCTGGTTTAACCCCGGTTAAACCTGCAACCCAAGTTTAGCCTCATATTAACCAGGGTTGAACCTTGGAAGGTTAAACCAGGTTTAAACCTTGTAAAAACTCATCATCATCCCAGGTTAAAGCCAGGTTGTTCGAGGTTAAACCCATGTAAATCACGGATAAACCTAGGTTTAACCCCACCCTCGGATTTGTAGGGTTGTTGTGGCCAGTCCCCAAGGCGGCCTGGGCACGGTCAGCTGGCTCCTCGAGCTCGGGCGACGACTGGCGCGTCTGGGCGGGGAGCAGCGGCGGCTAGAGCGTTCGGGGGCCTGGCCCTTTCCGCGCCGCAGGGGTCGGCACTGCGATGGCGCCGCGCGCGCTCAGGCCCACGGCCCATTGGTAGACAGTAGGCTGATCCGCCATTGCGACTACCATGCGCGTTCGCACGCGCCCAAGGTTCAAACACACGAATTTTCACACTTTCGGTCAATCCGGCTGCACAGCCGTCCCCCAAATTAATACTTAACAGCCGGATTGCAGCCATATGGCTGCGTGCAGCCGGAAACAAAATAACTGGCGCAGAGTCCAGGTCTGCTTGTAGCAGTGCCACGTCGTGCGTCCCCTCACTACCACCACACCACCACCACCAACCTGGAAAAAAGCCCTGTCCCCCACCCACCCCACACCACCACACACACAAATAAACACAAAAGGCGCACCAGACGCGTGGAGTCGAGGTCTGCGCGTAGCAGCGCAACATCGCGCGTCGCCGCGTCGCGCTCTGTGCGCAGCTGCGTCACCTGTGTGAGGGGGGAGTTGTGTGTGAGTGTGTGTGTGCGTCAAGCGTGCGTGCAGCTGTGCCACATGTGTGTGTGTGTGTGTGTGTTTTGCATGTGTGTGTGTGTTTGCATGTGTGTGATGCGTGCATGTGTGTGATGCGTGCGTGTCGCCGCGTCGCGCCCTGTGCGCAACTGCGCCACCTGTGTGTGTGCGTGTGCATGTGCATGTGTGTTTGCATGTGTGTGTGATGCGTGCGTGACGCCGCGCCACGCTCTCTGCGCAGCTGCGCCACCTGTGTGTGGCGGGAGGGGTGCGTGCGTGTGTGCATGTGTTTCTGTGGCATGCGTGCGCGCAGCTGCGCCACATGTGTGTGTGTGTGTGTGTGTACGTGTCAGTGTTGTGTGCGCCGGTGCCCCTGCGTGGTCTGGGCACGCTCCGGATCCCTCCTGTCTACCCAAAAGGGTCGTATACCGTAGCGTAGCGTCGAACGCTGGCCCAACGCCCCCAACGTCCACAAATGCACACACACACACACACACACACAAGCACACCTGGTCGCGTCAAACTGCAGCCACCCCTCCAGGCCCCTGGACATGCCCCCCCCCCCCGCACATACGCACACCACGAATGCATGCACACACACACACAGAGAGAGAGAGATCGTTACAGAGAACTCTGCACGGCAGACCTAGATAGGCTGTTTCTGGTCATCATTGAGGAGATTCCATTTGGAGGCGGGTGACCAACCGTGCGCCAACAAGAGGGTAAAAAAACTCATTCAAAAAGCAGTGGGGGAAAGGGGCAAATGCGGGTCACTGACGGCTGTGTTCGTCACTCCGCTTCGCACGCACACACACACACACACCCTGTCTGCGTCAAACTGCAGCCGCCCCTCCAGGCCCCAGGACATGCCCCCATCACACACACACACACACACACCACACACACAATACGTGCACACACACACACACACGCCACACACACACACACATGCACGCCACACACACACACACACCTGGTCTGCGTCAAATTGCAGCCGCCCCTCCAGGCCCTTGGACATGCCTGCCAGCTCTGATGCGCGCGCCTGCAGTTCGTCGCGCGCCTGCGTGAACGATGGATGGTGGTTATGATGGATGATGGCGATCGTGCGTCTGCATGGATGGTTGACGATGACGACGACGGATTTTACAGCGTGTGTGGCGCGCGCGCCTGCATGGCGCTGATGCACGATGGAGCTTGTGATCATGTAGCTAACCTAACCTTAAAAACATTGTATGATGCCAAGAAGAGTAGCCTGCTTAGCTGGAAACCCCGTGTTACTTGTTATGATGCCAAGCACTCGTACACAGGGAAATAGTGGAACCGTTTCCCCTGGTCATGGCGGAAACGCTGTGACCACATCTATGCTTCGATACACCAGCTGGGCTAGTCCAATCATGCGTGTTGCTGGATGCGTGGTGATGAAGATCATGCGACTGCAAGGACGATGGATGGTGGTCACATGATGATGCATGATAATGGCGATGGACGAGCCGGGGCTCCGATGCGTGTGCATGAAGCTCGTCGCGCGCCTGCATGAGTGATGATGGAGGGGATACAGCACGGCGCAGTGCAGCACGGCGCAGCACAGCACAGCGCAGCACAACCACAGCTAGTGTCAGCGCACCTTGGTCACCTCCTCCCGCTTTGCCTTCTCCGAGTTGAGGTCCGCCTGCAGCGTCGCGTTGTAGCTCTGAAGCGTCGACGAGTAGCTCTGGCTGTTTGCAATCACCTCCTCCATGCCCTTGATCTGTGTTACGAGCGCCACAGACAAGAGATTGGATTGGTAGGCAGAGAGAGTGGGTGTGTGGGTGGGAGTGGGTGGTCGAAGGTGGGTGCCGTGGACCAGCTCAACGCGTTGACGAGTAGCTCTGGCTGTTTGCAGTATAAGCTTATAACCTCCTTCATGCCCTTGATCTGGGGTGGTGGGAGGTTTGAAGGAGGAGGGTCGGGGGTTGTGAAAGGGTCGTCAGGGGTTGCAGGGGGTTGTCGGGTGTTGCGGGACGAGTCGCTCTGTTTGTGATCATCTCCTTGTGATCATCTCCTTAGAGTGCCCGTTATCACACACATCCACCACCACACACACGCGCCCACACGCGCCTTTGTTCCCTTCTCCGCGAGCGTCGCCTCCGTCCGCGCGAGCACCCACACACTCCTCCTCCCCCACCCCCACACGCCACCCACCCCCACACACTCCAGCACACACACACACACGCCCGCCCCCCACCACCACCACACACACACACAAACATGCCCACACGCGCCTTGGTTTCCTTCTCCGCGAGCGTCGCCTCCGTCCGCGTGAGCTTACCCCCACTCCTCCTCCCCCCCACCCCCCCGCACACGCCACCCACATCCACACCCACACACGCGCACACGCGCCTTGATTTCCTTCTCCGCGAGCGTCGCCTCCGTCCGCGCGAGCGCACCCCTCCCCCACCCACACTCCCCCCCCACACGCCACAAACACACACAATCACACGAACACACATCAACACACACACACACACACACACACACACACACACACACACACGCGCCTTGGTTTCCGTCTCCGCGAGCGTGGCCTCCTTCCGCGCGAGCGCACCCCCACCCCTACCTACACTCCTCCCCCACCTCCACACACACACACCACAAACACACTCAAGCACACAAACACACACAAACACACACACACAAACACACACACACACATGCCTTTGTTTCCTTCTCCGCGAGCGTCGCCTCCGTCCGCGCGAGCGACCCCTCTGTGTCGCGCAGCTTCCGTGCAGCTTCCTCCAGCCGTGCCCCTGGGGCAGAGAACAGGGGGGGAGGAGAAGGGGCAGTATGTGCATCAGACCTCCGATCAGTGTGTGTATCCGAGCAGTGCATCAGAGCATGATTGAGGGGAGTGGTGGGAGTAGGGGGTGGGGGGGGGCAGGGAGGGGTGGGGGGCAGTATGTGCGAACACAGCTCTGAGCAGTCACGTGCATCCGAGCCGGAGGGATGAAGTGCGAGGCGGGGGGAGGGCGGGAGGGAGGCGAGGAGGAGAGGGGGGGGGGGGGAGAGGTCATGTCTTCAAAGCAGCGGTGCATCAAGAGCAGGAGAGAGGGAAAGGCGGGGGGGGGGAAGCAGGGAGGGGGGGGGCGGTAAAGGGGGGGGGAGGAGATGCGTGTTCATCAGAGCTCAGAGCAGAGTGTGCATAGAGCAGTGCATCCGAGCAGGAGTGGCTGGGAGGGGAGGAGGGGTGGGAAGAAGGGGGGGAAGGGGGGGGGGCAGGGAGGGGAGGGGAGGAGTTAAGGAGAGGTTGGTGAAGTGGGGGTAGAGTGCTATCAAAGCAGGGGGGTAAAGCCGAGAGGGGGAGGAGCACACATAGTGCATCAGAGCAAAGGGGTGGGAGGGGCAGGGAGGGGGGGGAGAGGGAGGAAGAGGCGGGAGAGGGAGAGGCGGGGAGGGGGGAAAGAGGGGGGAGGGGGGGAGGGGGGAGGGGGGAGCACAGAATCCTCGTGTGCGCACGCTGGGGAAGGAAGAGAAGGAGAGGGAGAGCGAGGGAGGAGGAGAGGGGGGGGGGAGAGGGAGGGGGCCGGAGGGGGATGGAAGGAGGAGAGACGCCTTGTGCACACGGGGGAGCAGGGCGGGCGTGTTGAGTGATCACGCACCCGTCTCGCCCAGCGACTTCTCGGCAGCTGCCAGCGCCGCGCCGCTCTCAATGCCGCGCGCCTCGGCAGCCACGAGCGCGGCGCGCACATCGCTCAGCTGCTTGTCTGCCTCCTGTGGGTGTAGGGAACGGGCACACACGCAGGGGGGGGGGGGGGGCGAGTGGGCACACATAAACACACAGCTTGGTTGTGCGCATCTTGAGGGGGGGGGGCGTGCGCGCGCCTCGGCAGCAACGAGCGCGGGGCGCACGTCGCTCAGCTGCTTGTCTGCCTCCTGTGGGTGTAGGGAACGGGCACACACGAGGGGGGGGGGCGAATGAGTGAGCGGGCAGAAAAGGCTTGCACATAGCTTCGTCACGTGCCTCCCGAGGAGAGGGGTGGTGCATGCGTGCGTGCCTGCAGCCACGAGCACGGCGCGCACGGCGCGCATGTCGGTCAGCTGCTTGTCTGCCTCCTGTGGATGTGGGAACGCATGTGCGCGGTGTGTGTGTCATGAGTGAGCAGACACAAACACACACAGCTGAGTTGTGTGCCTGACGAGGATGCGATGAGGAGGAAGGGGTGTGAGCGTGTGCGCAGCCTCAGGCGCGCGCCGCGTGCGACTTCCTGCTTCACGCCCACCTCCTGCGGATGGGTGCGTGCGCGAGCGCGTGGCATACACACGCGCTCGCGCCCCGCGCTCGCGCCTTGTCCTCCCGCCACACACACACAAGCATCTAACTCCTCCCGCCGTACACACACACCGACACACACACACACACACAGACACAGACACGGTGATTTATTCGCGCTGGCGCAGCACGCGCGCAGCACGCGCGCAGCACACGTGTACTCCCAGTCAGCCAGTCGCCCCCCCCCACACACACATACATACAAACATGCACACACACACACACGCACGTTGCCGCCGCGTCCGCAGCCGCCTCTGCTTTCTGCCTGTCCACACACACACACACACACACGCACACCTTTGCCGCCGCGTGCGCAGCCGCAGTCACCTCTGCAATCTGCCTGTCCACACACACACACACACACACGTGCACACACACACACACACACACACACCTTTGCCGCCGCGTGCGCAGCCGCAGTCACCTCTGCAATCTGCCTGTCCACACACACACACACGCACACGTGCACACACACACACACCTTCGCCGCCGCGTCCGCAGCCGCCATCACCTCTGCAATCTGCCTGTCCACACACACACACACACACACCTTTGCCGCCGCGTCCGCAGCCGCCGTCACCTCTGCAATCTGCCTGTCCACACACACACACACACACACACACACGTGCACACACACACACACCTTTGCCGCCGCGTCTGCAGCCACCGTCACCTCTGCAATCTGCCTGTGCACACACACCCCACACACAGTGGTACCTTATTGCCGCCGCGTCTGCAGCCACCGTCACCTCTGCAATCTGCCTGTCCACACACACACACACACACACGTGCACACACACACACACACACCTTTTCCGCCGCGTCTGCAGCCACCGTCACCTCTGCAATCTGCCTGTCCACACACACACACACACACGTGCACACACACACACACACACACCTTTGCCGCCGCGTCTGCAGCCACCGTCACCTCTGCAATCTGCCTGTCCCACGCACACACACACACACACGTGCACACACATACACACACACCTTTGCCGCCGCGTCTGCAGCCACCGTCACCTCTGCAATCTGCCTGTCCAGGTCCTCGCTGTGCGATTTCCACGACTCGCTGTCGAGCGCCGCACGCGACTTGCCGGCGTGCAGGTACCAGCCGAGCGCCCTGCAGCACGTGCATGTGTGGTCAATTTTACAGTCAGCCGGATGTCTTGGTGGCGCATTCGTGTGTGTGCGTGTGTGTGTTGTGTGACTTGCCGGAGTGTATGTACCAGCCGAGCGCCGTGTGTGTGTGTGTGTGTGTGTGTGTGTGTGTGTGTGTGTGTGCTTGTGTGTGCCGGCATGGAGGTACCAATCGAGCGCCCTGCAACATGCACGCGCGCGTGTGTGTGTGTGTGTGTGTGTGTACGCGCGACTTGCCGGCATGCAGGTACCAGCCGAGCGTCCTGCAGCATGTGCGCGCACACATGTGTGTGCGTGTGCGTGTGTGTGTGTGTGTGCGCGACTTGCCGGCGTGCAGGTACCAGCCGAGCGCCCTGCAGCATGTGCGTGTGTGTGTGTGTGTAAGTGTGTGTGTGTGTGTGTGTGTGTGCGACTTCCCGGCGTGGGGGTACCAGCCGAGTGCCCTGCGGCATGTGTGTGCATGTGTGTGTGTGTTTGTGTGTGCGCGACTTGCCAGCATGCAGGTACCAGCCGAGCTCCCTGCAGCATGTGTGTGTGCGCGACTCGCAGGCGTGCAGGTACCAGCCAAGCGCCCTGAAGCATGTGTGTTTGTGTGCATGTGTGTGCACGAGTGTGTACGCGCGACTTGCCGGCGTGCAGGTACCAGCCGAGCGCCCTGCAGCATGCGTGTGTGCGTATGTGCGTCGGGGGGAGAGACGGGTTGTGCGCGCGACTTGCCGGCGTGCAGGTACCAGCTGAGCGCCCTGCGGCATGTGCGTATGTGTGTGTGTGTGTGTGTGTGTATGCGCGTGCGACTTGCCGGCGTGCAGGGAAGAGCCGAGCGCCCTGCAACATGTGTGTGCACGTGTGTGTGTGCATGTGCGTGTGTGTGCGACTTGCCGTCGTGCAGGTATCAACCGAGCGCCCTGCAGCATGTGTGTGTGTATGTGTGTGTGTGTGTGTGTGCGACTTGCCGGCGTGCAGGTACCAACCGAGTGCCCTGCAGCATGTGCGTGTGTGTGTGTGTGTGGTGTTTGTGTGTGTGTGCGCGACTTGCCGACGTGCAGGTCCCAACCGAGCGCCCTGCGGCATGTGTGTGCGCGCGCGTGTGTGTGTGTGTGTGTGTGTGTGTGCGTGTGTGTGTGTGTGTGTGTGTACGCGCGACTTGCCGGCATGCAGGTACCAGACGAGCGTCCTGCAGCATGTGCGCGCACACGCGTGTGTGTGTGTGTGTGGTGTTTGTGTGTGTGTGTGCGCGACTTGCCGATGTGCAGGTACCAACCAAGCGCCCTGCGGCATGCCTGTGCGCGCGTGTGTGTGTGTGTGTGCGTGTGTGTGTGTGTGTGTGTACGCGCGACTTGCCGGCATGCAGGTACCAGACGAGCGTCCTGCAGCATGTGCGCGCACACGTGTGTGTGTGTGCGTGTTTGTGTGTTTGTGTGTGTGTGTGTGTGTGTGCGCGACTTGCCGACGTGCAGGTACCAACCGAGCGCCCTGCGGCATGTGTGTGCGCACGCGCGTGTGTGTGTGTGTGTGTGTGTACGCGCGACTTGCCGGCATGCAGGTACCAGACGAGCGTCCTGCAGCATGTGCGCGCACACGCGTGTGTGTGTGTGTGTGGTGTTTGTGTGTGTGTGCGCGACTTGCCGACGTGCAGGTACCAACCGAGCGCCCTGCGGCATGTGTGTGCGCGCGCGTGTGTGTGTGTGTGCGTGTGTGTGTGTGTGTACGCGCGACTTGCCGGCATGCAGGTACCAGACGAGCGTCCTGCAGCATGTGCGTGTTTGTGTGTGTTTGTGTGTGTGTGTGTGTGTGTGTGTGTGCGACTTGCCGGCGTGCAGGTACCAGCCGAGCGCCTTGCAGCATGTGCGCGCACGCGTGCGTGTGTGTGTGCGTGTTTGTGTGTGCGTGTGTGTGTGCGTGTGTGTGTGTGTGTGTGTGTGTGCGACTTGCCGGCGTGCAGGCACCAGACGAGCGCCCTGCAGTATGTGCGTGTTTGTGTGTATGTGTGTGTGTGTGTGTGTGTGTGTGTGTGTGTCAAGCAAGGCTGTCCCCTCTCCCCCCTCCTGTTCAACATCTTCATCGACACCGTCATCCAATCCCTGATAGCCCAGCTCCCCAACGCTGTCATCCAAATCGGATACGTGGTGAACGGCACCCTCCACACACCCCTCCCACACCACGGTTTTGACTCTACCCTTCTCCCCCTCCTCCTCTACGCGGACGACATAGCTTTGATGGCGCTCGACATCGGCGCCATCAGAGACAAGCTCGCCCGCCGCGACCAGATCTGCTCCGACCTCGCACTTGAGATCAACTACGCCAAGACCGTGCACCAAACCCTGGGTCACCCGTCTGCCCACACCGACACCCCAGCACCGATCTCCATCCCCTCTACTTCCTCCGCTCCCCCCCACCTCATCCACCCCACAGACACGTTCAAATACCTAGGCAGTATTTATTCCACCCCCGCAGCCCCCTCCCCTTCCGATGCACACCCCGACTCCTACTCAGACGCCGGGATACTCGATGCCGAGATATCGCGCCGCATTGGCTCTGGGTGGTTTGCCTACAAACGCCTCACCCTACGGTTCTGGGACGCCCCCACTGAAGTCATATCTGACTCTACCAAGATCCGTTTGTACAATGCCTATGTGGTTTCCGCACTCCTGCATGGTTGCCAAGCATGGACACTGAACAAAGCCCACATCCACCGCCTCGAGGTTACCCACAACCGATTCCTACGCCGCCTTAAGCGGATCCCCCACAACCTCTCCCCTTCCTCCCCTCACACCTCCACCATCAAGATGCACGCGAAGGACCCACCCACAGCGCCCATCATCGACACCATCAACAAACACCGAGCTGCGTTCATCGGTCCCCTCATCCGCCACCTCCCTCCCTCTCCATCTCCTCAGCCCCTCCACCATCCCCACCCCAGCCCCGCCATCTTCCCCTCCCCTCCCCCTCCCCAGCCCCTCACCCTCCACACCCCATCTTCCCAGCCACCGCCGCACTTTTCATGTGCCGCCGACCGGACACGGATGGCCTCCACGCGGGAGGAGCCGTCACGTCGTACCGGCAGAATGCAGGTGGCATTTTCACATCCCAACGGTTTCGAGACGCCGTCAAGACTCGCTTTGACCAGTTCAAACGAGATCGAGCCAAGTACGCCGAGTACCCGGAGCTCACACGCATCCTCAACAACCGAGTCCCACCCGGATGGCTCACCCTAGCGAGATTTCCACAGCTGTGGGAGTCCATAAGCCGCGATCTGGTTAAGGCGGGATAGAGGTGTTGACCACCACACAGCCTCAGAGAAAGAGAGAGAGAATGATCACAGTCAGCTTAGTCAGCGTACAACACAGCGTACTTAGATGCAGTGCCTCAGAGGCAGCCCCCCCAGCAGAGTGGCATTATATCCCCTCATAGCGACGAGTGGTCACCCGCCATTGACAGACGCCCTTATGCAGACCTCTGGAACGATACCGCCGTTATCTTTGTAACGATCTGGAATGGAATGGAATGTGTGTGTGTGTGTGTGCGCGCGACTTGCCGGCGTGCAGGTACCAGCCGAGCGCCCTGCAGCATGCGTGTGCATGCGTGCGTGTTTCGGGGAAAGAAAAGGGTTGTGCGTGCGACTTGCCGGCGTGCAGGTACCAGCCGAGCGCCCTGAAATATGCACGTGATTGTGTGTATGTGTGTGCGTGTGTGTGTGTGCGACTTGCCGGCGTGCAGGTACCAGCCAAGCGCCCTGCAGCATGCGTGTGTGTGTGTGTGTGTGTTTGTGTGCGACTTGCCGGCGTGAAGGTACCAGCCAAGCGCCGTGCAGCATGTGTGTGTGTGTGTGTGTGTGTGCGTGCGATTCGCCGACGTGGAGGTACCAGTCGATCGCCCTGCAGCATGTGTGTGTGTGTGCGTGTGTTTGTGTGTGTGTGTGTACGCGCGAGTTGCCAGCGTGCAGGTCCCAGCTGAGCGCCCTGCAGCATGTGTGTGTGTGTGTGTGTGTGGTGTTTGTGTGCGCGACTTTGCCAGCGTGCATGTACCAGCCGAGCGCCCTGCAGCATGCGTGTGTGTGCGTGCGTGTGTCGGGGGGAGATCAGGGTTGTGTGTGCGACTTTCCGGCGTGCTGGTACCAGCCAAGTGTCCTGCGGCATGCGGGTGCGTGCATGTGCGTCTTGGGGGGGGTGCGCGTGTGTTTGTGTGTGTGTGCGCGTGTGTGTGTGTGTGTGTGTGTGTGTGTACGTGTGTGTGCATTATGGTTGCTGGTACCCACCCTGCTGCTGCCGAAGGCGACATGCCATGCGCAACACACCACGCATGCACACGCATGGGCGACGCACCTCAGCTCTTTGACCATTGGGACGAGGTCCTCCACCTTCTTCTCAGGGCGCATCGCCTTCTTGAACGCCATCTTCCGCCCCAGCAGGCCGGTCTCGGTTGTCCCCGTGCGCTCGGCGATGTCCTCCCAGGCCTCGTCGCCAGGTGCCGGGCCGGTCTGTACGTCTGCTGCAGGTACTGCTGCCGCGCCGCTGCCTGACGGGAAGGCTGCCGCGCCGCGCTTGCTGGGCTCTGGCACCGATTCCAGCGCGCCTGCCTTGCGCTTGCCTCCCGTGGCGGCCACATTCGACTGGTCAAGGGCATGGGTCGTCAGTGTTCATGGGGTCTATTGCCACGCACACACAGCGCGCGCATGCCTGCACGCATGCAAACAGAATTCCCCCCTATAGTGGCGCGTGCGTGCACCGCATGCATGCGCGCCTGTTGCGCGCGCATGCGTTGGGGGAGGCACGCAGCACGAGGAAGGGCTCCCTTTTGCAACTCACCCTGTCGCCCAGCGGCGCCGACGGCCGTGGAATCCTGCTCTCTCTCCTGTTGCCGTGCTGCATCGTGGCGAGCTGGCAGTGGCTCTCACGAATCAGCTCCACCTGTCGCACTTTCAAGAAGACGCGAGTGCAAGTGTGGGGATCGCATTGCCTCGCTCTGTCCCTGGTTTGCATCGTGCTGTTACGTTTCCGGATCCATTGTTGGCGCTGCATCATCAGAGTGGGCAAGGACACGCGATGAGGAGCTCGATTGCAGCGCGCGCACCGGTTGCAGCGAGCGGCAGGCGAGTGCAAGGCGATGCCTTGTGGGTATGCGCGTTGTGTGTTTTCAGTGCGCTGACGCAGGCGCTGCGCACACGCACAGGCGATGCTTCGCCGCCGCTCCAGCACGCAACTTCAGCACTGGGCGCCACGCCACACGCCGTGCCGTGTCCACGGCAGCGACGTTGAGCGCCATCATTTTTGTGAGGCTCATGCACGCAGGCAGACTGCATGATGGTGTCACTGCGAGGGTGCATGGCAGCTCTGCATGCATGCCACAACCCACACACCACACACCACCACCATCACCACTGTAGGACGCAGACGGTGCCGTCGACTCGGGCGACACACACACACACAAACACACACACTCACACACACACACACACGAACGCACACACACGCACGCACAAAGGGACACACACACACACACACAGGACGCCGACGGCGCCGTCGTCGACTCGGGCGACTTCCATCGCCAGGCATTCAACGCCGCGTTCGAGGCCTTCTCCGTGTGCACGCCCGCGGCGGTGGGCGGCAGCAACGGCGATGCCGGCGGCGGTGCGGGCAAGCAGGTGTCATGGAGTGAGGAGTTTCATGCCAAGCTGGAGAAGACTGTCGGGAGCGGGTTTGAGGCAAAGACGCGCTGGTGGGTGCTGCGTTGACGCACGCGCGCGCGCGTGTGCATGTGCGTGTGTGTGTATGTGTGTGTGTGTGTGTGTGTGGTGGGGGCGGGGGGGTCATGCCAAGCTGGAGAAGACAGTTGGGCGCGGGTTTGAGGCAAAGACGCGCTGGTGGGTGCTGCGTTGACTCACGCGCACGTGTGTGTTGGGGGGGGGGGGCATGGGTGTGGTGATAAGCGGGAGGGGGGGGGGGCAGCCAGAGCAAACAGTTGGGATCACAAACACACACACACACATACACACACACACACACGCGCATGCACACACGCGCGCACACACACGCACACACACACACACACACACGTGCACAGGTGCTTTGACAAGACCGGCTGGCCCACGACCACCGGCGCAGTCCCCGCGCTGGACGGCCGCGCCCCGGTGTCGGAGGAGGAGCGCCAGCAGCTGCTCGATGCACTACAGACGTTCAAGGATGCCGAATACCTGGACCTCATTGAGTGTGGTTTCGTGGAGCCGCGTGTGGGCGTGCTGCGCATGATGGACGAGGTGCAGTAGCTGGCGGGAAGCTGGCATGTGCGCGCGTCAGGCCGTATATATGCATAAACACGTGCACAGTATATGTGTTTTGTGCTTTTGTGGGGGGGGGTGCGTGTGCGTGTGTGTGTGTGTGCGTGTGTGTGTATGTGTGTGTGTGTGTGTGTGTGTGTGTGTTTACGTTAGCCAACCCGCAACCCAACGAAGTGCACTTTCGGGTTGAGGTTACCCGATTTGGGCTGGCGAGTCAGGTTGAGACTGTGCGAAGTTCAACCCAAAAGTGTGGAAATCGTCATTTCCACACTTTTCCCCGCCAAAAATCGCCTCCAAAGCGCCTTTGTCGGGTTGAGAATGGCGGTATGAGCGAGGCCAGGGTTGAGCAGTCATTTACCCAAGATCCTTAGTGGAACCACTGGTGTGTGCGTGTGCAGAGCAGAGCAGTGGTGCGCCGTGCCACTCGCATGCCCCCGTGCACCCCCCACACACACATGCACACACACACACACACACTCACACACACACTCACACAGGCCAAGGAAGCTGGCGTGAAGCTGGCGGTCGTGGGGAGCGCCAAGCGCGCTGCGCTCGTTGCTCAGCTCAACCTGCTGATTGGTGCTGGGCGGGTGGAGGGCCTGGACGTGGTCGTGGCAGGTGTGTTCGATTTTGCAGTCAGTCGGACGCCTTTGATGGCATTTTCTGAAGACCTTGGTGGATTTTATCGGTTCTCCAAGGTTGCTATTCTGACGGCGGAGGTCCACCTGCTCCTCCCGGGCTGCAGTAGCAGATGGGCCCAAATGGGTCCTAGGTGTCGGTGTCGGGCGCTGGTGGCCTCGTGTATCCAGGTGTTTGTGACACGCGTTTACGACAGCGTTGGACGGGGGCGCTGTACTCGGTCAACTAAGACCGAGGGGCGCTGTACTTGGTCAACTAAGACCGACTCTCACCACCACCACCACCCACCACAGATGCCAACGAGTCCAAGATCTACGCGTCGACTGCCGCCGCGCTCGGCGTCCCCCCGCAAGAGTGCGTTGTCGTGGAGGACAGCGTGCGAGGGCTTGAGGCGGCACGGGGTGCGGGCTGCAGATGCGTGGTCACGTACACACGCGCGACAAAGGATGATGTGAGTTGTGTGGGGGGGGGCGTGTGTGTAGGGGGGGGGGCGTGTGTGTGTGGCCAGCGTGTGTGTATGTGTGTATATGCACAAGTGTGTGTGCGGCGTGTGTGTGTGTGCGTGTGTTTGTGCACGCGCGTGTGTACGCAGCATGTGTGTTGTGTGTGCGTGTGTGTAGAGTTGACAGTTGGCAGTACGCACAGTCGGGGCGTTAGATTGAGGGAGCTGCCTAGCGAGGCTGGCTACCATTGTGCGTGCGTGCGTGTGTGTGTGTGCGTGTGGTGGTCGATTCTACAGTCTGTGGACGCCTTTGGTGGCGTGTGCGTGTGTGTACTACGTGTGTGCTTGAGTGTGTCCGCTTGCGTGCGTGTGTATGCGAACGGGAGGACCCTTTTGCATCACAACCTAGCTGCGCACAACTCCCCACTTACTGCCGCGCACACCTGATGTGTGGACACGCCCAGGTGTTTCCGGGCGCTGAGCGCATCGTGTCAGAACTGGGTGCTACGCCTGCGATTGTCACGGTGGCCGAGCTGAAGAAGGGGGGCTGCGTGCAGGTGGGGGGGCGGGGACCCGTACACCGATCGCAAGATTCCCGCGTGGCGCCACCTGTCGCCGCCTGTTGCAGGATCGCCCCTATCTGTGGTTCCCCCTGTTGACTCGGCCGCGACTGCTTCTTTTCATTCAGCGAACGAACCAACCCCTCCTCCCCCACCTCACCCCCCCCCCACACACACACACACGTACAGGACGACCGCATTGAGATGTCGATCTCCGAGACTGGTGCCATCTACTTCCACATCCCGGAGGGTGAGGAGGGGCAATGACTTCGGACACGTTCTACATTCTCGGATGGGAGGATTGAAGCGGATAGAGCGGGAACAACGTGAACATGCGAAGTGGGAATAATGTGCACGTGTTACACGAGCCAGAAACCTGCCAGAAACCCATGCTAGGTAGAAACTCAATGAGAGAGCCAATGGCAACGCTAAACCGTGTCCGGAGGATTTATTGTAACCGAGCAGCAAGGAAGTTGTGGGGCCCAGGGGCACATTCTTCTATCAACACTATCAGTCACGTGTCTCCCTGTCCGCCCCGACTACCTCTCGCTTTCGTCCGATCCCGATGCCCCCTCGCCCCTGTGCACCTCTCACACATCCTACAGTCCGCTACACTGGGCCTAAAACAGCCAAGCTGACAACAGTCCCTCTGTAACAGCCACCTTGGCGACACATGTTCAGTAAGGAGGTAGCTCGAAGGGTACCATACGTTGGGACCAGCCAGTGGCCTGACGTGACGCCAGTGGCCTCGAGATCCGACCTTTTAAATCCCTCTCTGGCAAGAGGGTGGAACGGGAACCCACACCCGCTTTCCTCCGATCCTAGGCCCAGTGCTTAACCAACCGTTTGGTTTCGGTGAGATGTGACAGGCCGAGCCAGGCCAGTCACACCCTCGGTCCGCCCGTCACTATGCCGCCGCCGCGTCGCGCAGCACCTCCAGCAGCTGCAGCGGCGCCTCGATGTGCACCGCGTGGCCGACGCCAGGCACGACGACGCGCAGGTCGCCGCACTTGGCAGCGCCACCCCCACCGCTGCTGCTGCCCGCCCCAACACCCCCACGCGCCCCAACACCACCGCTCCGTGCAGCAGCGGCGGCGGCAGCCGCGCGGCCCGTCGCGAGCGCGCTCGCCATCGCTGCGCTCTCCCCCACGTACTTCCTGTCGCGCCCACCCACGACGATCGTGACACATGGCAGGGCGCCGGTGCGCAGCGCGCCCCACTGGGCAGGCGTGCGCCCGGGGCTCGAGCACCGCAGAACGGCAGCGAGCTGCGACTCGGGGGAGGGGTAAGGAGTGACCGCTCCTCCTCCGCCTCCTCCTCCGCCGCCCCCGCCTGCTCCTGCTTCGAGGTCGGTGCCCGGAGGCCAAGCGGCGGGCGCGGCGCAGCAGCTGCGCGCCGCGAGCGTCGCGCCAAAGCGCGCGTGGCCGCGCAGCCCGTCCCACAGCGGCGCTGCGTACCAGTGCCCCAGGAAGTCGGGCAGCCCGAGCGCGCACAGCAGCGCGGCGGAGCCATCGTCGGCCCGCGCGCGCGCCGAACGCGCGGGGTCCCCGTCCGCCAGCCCCGCTGAGCCGGACACGAGCACCAGACGGGCGAAGTGCGGGAGGGCGGCGGAGGCAGCAGAGCCAGCCCCAGCAGAGCCACTACCATCAGAGCCAGCAGCAGCAGCAGCAGTAGCAGCAGCACCAGCAGCTGTGCAGCCGCCTGCTGCGAGTGCGAGCGCGACGCGCGCGCCCATCGAGTACCCCACCAGCACGCACCCAGATTCCTCCGCAGCAGCGCCAGCCGCGCTAATCCCGGCCGCACGCAGCGTGCCGCCCATGCACGCCGCGGCGTCGGCCACACTGAAGCCGTGTGGCAGCTGCTGCTGCTGCTGCAATGTATCAGATGCAAGTGCACCGACCCCCTGTCCCCCAGCCGCCCCTCCCTCCTCACCCTTGTGTCCGAGCATCGGCATCGTCGCTGTCTGCCCATGCCCCGGCAGGTCGACCGCAATGCACCGGTGCCCCTGCGCCGACAGCGACCGCATCAGCGGGCGCCAGTCGTCGGCGCTGCCGAGGAAGCCGTGCAGGAACACAAATGTGGTGGACTTTGCGGTAGTGGTGCGCGTGCCAGTGGGCGGTGGTGCCCACGTGTTGAGCACCCGCACGAGGTACGCCACGCCGCGCCCCTCCAGTCGCACTGAGTGAAACGCCTCGCGCACCCAGCCGCGCCCGCCCGCGCCGACACCACCGCCGCCGCCGTCACCCGTCGCCGCGTCGTTACGAGCGGCTCGCTGCTGCGCCTGCTGTGCCTGCTGCTGCTGGCGCTGCTGCTGCTGCCGCCGCCCGCCGCTGCCGCCGCCACCCGCCGCCACGCTGCGGCCGCCCCACTGCTCCAGCTTCTCCAGCTGCGCCTGCTGCCGCGCCAGGCTGGCCAGCAGCGACGCAGCGGCCGCGGGGTCGGCGGCCGGCGGCGCGCACGCGAGCGGCGGGTCAGCCACGTCGGAAGAAAACCACTCGAGCGTGCCGAGCCCGTGCGCGACTCCGTCCTGGCTGCTCGTCGGGAGCGCCGCCGCGACCTGTGTGTGTGTGTATGCGTGTGTGTGTGTGTGTGTGTGTGTGTGTGTGCATGCGTGACCTTCCTTGTCGCCTGGTCGAGACACGCACCACGTGCACATCAATCATGGCGGCAGATGGCAAGCAAGGGGTAAAATGTTGACAGCTGCCGGCCTCTTTCCTAATGCACCATCACAGGCGACCGACGGACTTTAAAATCGACCAATCACCTGCACGAGCGCCGCGATCCCCACGCTCGACTCAAATGCTGAGCTCAGCACGAGCTCGATGCCCTCGTTGGACGCCCAGGCTGCCAGAGCCTGCGGCGTGGTGACGGTGATCGTGGTGTGATGGTGGTGGTGGTTGTGATGGTGATGGTGATGACTGAAACACAGAGCTCAGAACGAGCTCGATGCCCTCGTTGGACGCCCACGGTGCCAGAGCCTGCCGTATGGTGATGGTGGTGGTGGTGATAATGATGGTGACGACTGAAACACAGGGCTCAGCACGAGCTTGATGCCCTCGTTGGACGCCCATGCTGACAGCGCCTGCTGTGCGGTGATGGTGATGGTGATGGTGGTGATGGTTGATGGATGATGGGCCGTCCACTGTACTAGCGCCTGCGGTGCGGTGATGGTGGTGGTGATGGTGACAGTGGTTATGATGATGGTGGTGGCAGTGGTGATAGTGATGGAGGGTGGTGATGGCGATGGTAATGGTGGCAGTGGTGAGGGTGATGGTGATGGATGATGGGCCGCCCACAGTGCCGGCGCCTGCGGTGCGGTGCTGGTGCTGGTGCTGGTGCTGGATGATGGTGGTGGTGATGGATGATGGGCCGCCCACGGTACTAGCGCCTGCGGTGCAGCGATGGTGACGGTGACAGTGGTTACGATGGTGGTGGTGGTTACAATGGTGGTGGTGGCAGTGGTGATAGTGATGGAGGGTGGTGATGGCGGTGGTGGTGGTGGCAGTGGTGAGGGTGATGGTGATGGATGATGGGCCGCCCACAGTGCCGGCGCCTGCGGTGCGGTGCTGGTGCTGGTGCTGGTGCTGGATGATGGTGGTGGTGATGGATGATGGGCCGCCCACTGTACTAGCGCCTGCGGTGCAGCGACGGTGACGGTGACAGTGGTTACGATGGTGGTGGTGGTTACAATGGTGGTGGTGGCAGTGGTGATAGTGATGGAGGGTGGTGATAGCGGTGGTGGTGGTGGCAGTGGTGCTGGTGATGGATGATGGGCCGCCCACTGTACTAGCGCCTGCGGTAGTGGTGGTGATGGTGATGGTGGTGGAGGGTGGTGATGGTGATGGTGATGGTGATGGTGATGGTGGTGGCAGTGGTGATGGTGATGGATGATGGATGATGGGCCGCCCACTGTACTAGTGCCTGCGGTGTGGTGCTGGTGCTGGTGCTGGATGATGGTGATGGCCAATTTTAAAGTCCATCGGATACCTTGGATGGTGGTAATGTGGTGGTGGTGGCGATGGTGATCCAAATGGCTGATGGGCCGCCCACGCTGCCTGCGGTGCTGTGATGGGTGACAGTGATGGTGGTGGCGGTGGCGGTGGTCGATTGTTCGGTCCATCGGACGCCTTCGATGGCATATAAGACTTGTGCTTGTGCAACCTGGGCAAGAGGCAGGTGGTGATGGTGATGGTGATGGTGGTGGATCTGCGTGGCCTTGCGGGCTGTCCTAGGAGAGCCCCCTAGACGTGTAGTCTAGGCCTTACGCCACGCCCCGGGGTCCTCCGGGCGCATACGTGTAAAACCTGTAAAACCTGGTGATGGTGATGTGATGGTGATGCATGATGGGCTGCCCATTCAGGCAGCCTGCGGTGGCGGCGATAGTAGTGGCAGTGATGCTTGTGCAGGGCTTGGAGGACAGCCCTCCTCACCTGCACCGCCTCGAAGCTGCCCAGCAGCTGCGGCTTGGCGACGAGCGCGGCGAGCCCAGATGACCGCCCGAGCGCGTGGCGCCCAAGTGTGGGGGCAGCAGCAGTGGTGTCGTCGGCCAGGCACGGCTCTGATGCCATAGCAAGCGTGACGGCAGCAGCGGCCGTGCGCGACGGCGGAGGCGCGAGGCCTGGCACCTGGAGTATGTGCGCGAGTGCGTGTGTGTGTGTGTGTGTGTGTGTGCGTGTGTGTATGTGTGTGTGTGTGTGTGTCCTGCCACCAAACTGCCGTCGCCCAGCCCAACTCGTAAGCTGCGATGTAAAGACCGGCGCCGCATGCATGTGTGTGCATGTGTATGAATGTGAACTGTGACATATGTATCTCTGTGTGCGTGTGTGCATGTGTGTGACCCACCACCAAACTGCCGTCGTCCAGCGACTCGTCAGCCGCGATGTAAAGGCCCGTCGCCGCGTGCAGCGCCTCCCACTCTCCCGGACCGCCGGACGTCGGCTCCTCCACATACGAATGCCCCACACTGTCCACACTGTTCACACCGTCCACACTGTTCACACCGTCCACACCGTTCACACCGGCGGACAGGGCGGACCCGAACGCGATCGCCTGGCCCAGGCTCCAGCGCCTGTGGGTGGGTGGGAGGGAGAGTCATCATCATGGATGGATGCTGTCATTTTTTTTGCGACCTGGCACCCACGTCCACCCTTGGTGATGGACGAGGGTGGACGTGGGTGGTGAGGCGGAGGTGGCGAGGGGTGGCGGCTGCACGCAGGGCATGTACGCACCGAACAGGCAGCATGTTCGACTTAGCCCGGCGTGCAGCCCACGCACACAAAAAAACTAGCAAACCACCATAGCAGGCATCCACCCTACCACATTCCCACCGCCTGAGGCAGCACCTCAGGCGGCGCATTTACTTGAGCGGATCAGGCGGCCCCTCAGGCGCGCCGACCGCCTGAGGCGCCACCTGAGGCGCACCCCTGATCGCCTCAGGCGCCGCCTTAGGCGTCATCCCGATCGCCTCAGGCGCCACACCGATCGCCTTGGGCGCCCACCACCGTCTGAGGCGCACCCCCACCGCCTCAGGCGTTATGACTGCATTCACTTGCGCGGATCAGAGGCTGTGGTAGGGCCGGGCTGTATCATCGACCGTCGCCTGTTTGCGTCTGCACAAAGCTCGACGCCGCGTCCGGCGGCCCAGCCCTGGGCAAAACATAAACCCTAAGCACTTAAAACCCGAATCCCCGAGCCCTTAATCCTAGACTAGGTGCAGAATAGGAGTCACACCTGTTGGCATCGGCGCGAAGCGCGACGCTTCATCCGGCGCCCAGGTCCTGGGAAAAACCTTAACCCTAGGCACTTGAAACCTAACCTCCGAGCCCTACACCCTAAAGCAGGTGCAGAAGTCACACCTGTTTGTATCGGCACGAAGCCTGACCCGGCGCCCATGCCCTGGTCAAAACCTAAACCCTGGGCACTTGAAACCCTAATCCCCGAGCCCTAAAGCCTAAAATAGGTGCCGAATTCACACCTGTTTGCATCTGCACGAAGCTCGACGCCTGGCCCCACCGCAGCACGGATGTCCACCAGCAGCGCCGCGTCCTGCTCTGGCGTCGCGGGCGAGCGGGCGACCTTGACCTTAAGGTGTGTGTGTGTGTGAGTGTGTGTGTGTGCACGTTTGAAAGCGGGTGTGCGCGAGCATAAGAGCCCCCTCCCCCCCAGGCGCGCACACCTTGAGGCACGTCGCTCCTTGTTCCATAACAATGCGCACCGCATCCACCACCGGACATCAGCGCAGCCCCCCTCCCTTCCCCCCCTCTCCCCCTCCCGCCACCCACACTGCACCGTGACTCATGCCATCCTGCCTTACCAGGTGCAACACATCCGTGCGAGCACAGCCCCTCTCCCCCCCCATGCCCACACACCTAAAGGCACGTCGCTCCCTGCTCCGCAGCCAGGGGCACAGCATCCACCACCACGCACCAGCACAACCCCCTTCTCCCCCAGCCCCCTACCCCCTACCCCCACACGCACGCCCCCCACGCCTCCACACGCCCACACATCTTGAGGCATGTCGCTCCCTGCTCTGCAACCAGGCGCACAGCATCCGCCACCACGCACCAGCGCAACTCTCTCTCCCCCCCCCGCCCCTCTCCCCGCCGCCGCCCACCCCATACAGCCCACACACCATAAGGCACGTCGCTCCCAGCTCCGCAACGAGGTGCACAGCATCCGCCACCAGGCACCAGCGCACCCCCCTCTCCTCCCCGCCCGCCCCACACCCCCCACACACACACGCTTGACACACACACGCCCACACACCTTAAGGCACGTCGCCCCCCTGCACTGCAATCAGGCGCACAGCATCCGCCAGCACGCACCAGCGCAAACCCCCTCCCCCCCCCCCCGCCCCCTCCCCCCGCCCACACACCTTAAGGCACGTCGCCCCCTGCTCTGCAACCAGGCGCACAGCATCCGCGAGCGCAGCAGCGTGGCCGCCGGGGCCGGACAGACCAGACACGAGGCCGTTCACACGTACGGGGCGTGGCACGGGGGGAGCACCACTTGCGCCGCGGGTACCAACGCTGCCGTTGCCGCTGCCGCTGCTGCCGCTGCTGCCGCTGTTGCTGCCGTTGCCGTTGCTGTTGTTGACAACATCGTTGCTGCTGCTGCTGCTGCCGCCACCGCCGCCACCCCGCAGCGGCAGCAGTTCCGCCAGCGGAGCCCCACGCTCGTCCGCGAGCGCACCCAGAAGCGCACACTCAAGGCCCCAGCGCACCTGGTGTGCGTGTGTGTGTGTGTGTGTGTGTGTGCGCGTGTAAGTGTGTGTGTGCGTTTGTGCGCGTGCATGTGTGTGTGTGCACGTGTGTGTGTGTGTGTCTGGGGTCAAGAGAGCGAACCCAGACGCGCACACTCGAGGCCCCAGGGCACCTGGTGTGTGTGTTTGTGTTTGCACGTCTGTGCATGCGTGTGTGAGTGTTTTTGTGTGTGTGCGCATGTGCAAGGGGTCAAGAGAGCGCACCCAGAAGCGCGCACTCGAGGCCTCAGGGCACCTGGTGTGTGTGTGTGTGTGTGTGTGTGTGCGTGTGTGTGTGTGTGTGTGTGTGTGTGTGTGCATGTGTGCGTGCGTGTGAGAGAGTGTTTGTGTGTGTGTGTGTGTGTGTGTCAGGGGTCAAGAGAGCGCACCCAGCAGCATGCACTCGAGGCCCCAGGGCACTTTTTTGTGTGTGTGTGTGTGAGTGTGTGCGTGTGTGTGTGTGTGTGTGTGTGTGGCAGGCGTCAAGATAGCGCACTCAGCTGCGTGCACTCGAGGCCGCAGGGCACCTGGTGTGTGTGTGTGTGTGTTTGTGTGTGTGTGCACGTTTGCGTGTGCGCGTGTGTGTGCGTGTGTGTGTGTGTGCGTGTGTGTACGCGTGTGCATGTGTGTGTCAGTGGTGTCCTTAAGGAAACCGAGAATGTCCTGTTTGCCCACGCAACATTGGAAGGGACATGCCGACTTGCCCCCGCAGGAGGCATTTTTTTTCGGAAAATACTGAAAATGCCGATTTTCACACTTTCCAAAGCGAAGTTCTCGCGATTCGCCCCCGCAGTTTCCCCCCATATTTACCGTTTTGCCCCCGCAGCCCCCGCGGGGGCTGCGGGGGCGCTAAGGACATCACTGGTGTGTGTCACACCCTTCTGTGTGTGTGTGTGTGTGTGTGTGCACGTGTGTGTGTGTCTACGTGTGCGTGTGTGGGAGCGTTTGTGTGGTGACGCCAGCCACGCCCTGAGACGGCCACTAATCAGCCAGAAGCAGCCCTAAGCCTTCGCCCCTAAACCCTCCCCAGCGCGCGCACCGATGGTAGCAGGTCTGCACGCGGGTCGAGCCCTGTGGTCGAGGCCAGCCATGCCCCGAGCCGGCCACCCAGCAGCAGCAGCAGCAGCAGCAGCGTGCGGGTGTCTATTTGGCTGTTATTTCTGCGCCTTACCCTAAACGAGGCAGCCTAATCAACCCTCCCCAGCGCGCGCACCGATGGTAGCAGGTCTGCATGTGGGTCGAGCCCCGTGGTCAATGCCAGCCACGCCCCGAGCCGGCCCCCAAGCAGCAGCAGCGTGCGCGGCACGTGTGTGGAGGGTCCACACATCAGCTCCGCGAGCAGCCCCAGCTGCGCCTCTGCTTCGGCCAAGCTGCGTGCGTGTGTGTGTGTGTGTGTGTGTGTGGACGGTCCACACATCAGCTCCGCAAGCAGCCCCAGCTGCGCTTCTGCTTCGGCCATGCTGCGTGCGTGTGTGTGTGTGTGCATGTATGTGTTTGGACGGTCCACACGTCAGCTCTGCGAGCAGCCCCAGCTGCGCCTCTGCGTCGGCCACGCTGCACGCGCGCGTGTGTGCATGTGTGTGCGTGCATGTGCGGTGCGTGCGTGTGTGTGTGTGTGTGTGAACGGTCCACACATAAGCTCTGCCAGCAGCCCCAGCTGCGACTCTGCATCGGCCATGCTGCATGTGTGTGTGTGTGTGTGCGTGTGTGTGTATGTGTGTGTGTGTGTATGTGTGTGTGTGTATGTGCATGTGTGTGTGTGTGTGTGGACGGTCCACACATCAGCTCCGCGAGCAGCCCCAGCTGCGCCTCCGCGTCGGCGACGCTGCATTTATGTTTGTGTGTGAATGTGTGTGTGTGCACGCATGTGTGTGTGTGTGTGTCTACGTGGGTGTGTGCCTGTGTCTGTGTGTGTGTGTGTGTGCCTACATGTGGTGTGTGTGTGTGTCTGTGTGTGTGCAGCTGTGTGTGTGCTCGCAAGGAAAGCACCACGGTCACGCACGCTCCCCACTTCTCCGTGTGCAAGCCAGGCAGGGGGGCAAACCCACTGATGCCTGTGTGGCTAAGTGTGTGCGTCTCTCTATCTGCATGTGTTGTGAGTGTGCAGCTGTAGTTGTGCGCGTGCCGGCAAGCACCACACGCACGCTCCTCACCTTTCTGTATGCAGGCCCGGCAGGGGGGCGACCTCCCCGATGCCTGCCCAAGTGCGTCCGTGCGCGTCAGAGAGCGTGAGCGTCACAAGCAGGCCATCGCGCGTCCCGTTCACACCGCCGTTCACACCGCCGTCCACACCGTTCACACTGTTCACACCGCCGTCCACACCGTTCACACCGTCCACAACGCAGTCCACACCTCCCACACCAGGGGGCTGTGCGGTGAGGGGCTTGGCGAGGGGCAGGCTGTAGCGGCGCCAGGTCACCAAGGCGACGGAGAGCGGCGGGGCCAGCAGCTGGTCGCCGGACGCCACCTGTTGGCTGTCGGGCGGGGTGGGCGCCAGCAGCTGCTTGCTGGGCGCGCCTCGAGGTGTGAACAAAGGCGTCCACACCCCGGGGCCGTCCACACCGTCCACACCGTTCACACCGTGCGCGCGCGCAACAACGAGGCGGTACGCCGACTGCACCGCGTGCTGCACCTCGGACTGCACGCGCCGGTGGAGCTTCACATTTGTGTGGCGGCTGGTGATGACCTGTCACAGTGTGGGGGAGGGGTTCTGGTTCCTTTCCAGGGCTGGGCTTGGGTCGGGGTGGAGCTACCCCGGAGTGCACGCGCCGGTGCAGCTCCACGTTTGTGTGGCGGCTGGTGATGACCTGTCACAGTGTGGGGGAGGGTCTGGGTTTGTTCCAGGGCTGGGCTTGGGTATGGGTGGAACTACCTCGGACTGCACGCGCCGGTGCAGCTCCACGTTTGTGTGGCGGCTAGTGACGACCTGTCACAGTGTGGGGGAGGGGGTCTGGTTCCGTTCCAGGGCTGGGCTTGGGTCCGAGTGGGTGCGCCTCGGACTGCACGCGCAGCTCCACGTTTGTGTGGCGGTTAGTTAGTTGACCAAAGTTTGGGGGAGCGGGCCTGGTTCCGTTCCAGGGCTGGGCTTGGGTCCGGGTGGGTGCGCCTCGCACTGCACGCGCAGCTCCACGTTTGTGTGGCGGTTAGTTAGTTGACCAAAGTGTGGGGGAGGGGGTTTGGTTTCGTTCCAGGGCTGGGCTTGGTTCTGGGTGGTGGTACCTCAAGACTGCATGCGCCGGTGCACCTCCACATTTGTGTGGCGGCTGGTGATGACCTGTCACAGTGTGGGGGAGGGTTTGGTTTCGTTCCAGGGATGGGCTTGGGTCTGGGTGGGTGTGCCACGGACTGCACGCGCCGGTGCAGCTCCACGTTTGTGTGGCGGTTGGTGATGATCTGTCACAGTGTGGGGGAGGGGGTCAGGTTCCGTTGCAGGGCTGGGCTTGGGTCAAGTTGGTGGTACTGGGACTAGGAGGAGAAGTGTCTCTTGCTGGGAAGCCGATGTTGCGGTACCTGTTAATGGTAGCTACAGGTCTACATTTGACAGCTGTCAGCAACACACCCACAACGAATGATGCAAGCGAGTGCGGTCTCTCTCTGTGTTCCTCTCTCATACACACACACACACATGCACACACATGCGCACAACCACACATTCACATGCACACACGCACACGCATGCGCACACACGCATACGCATACACACCCACCTTGACGACCGAGATTTGGTTGAGCCCCCGGGCGGCGTGTGCTCTCTCTCTCACACACACACACACACGCACACACATGTTGATGATGGATATTACAGCCTGTGTGACACCAGTGAAGATGTATAAGACCTATGTCGGCGCTAGCGCCTGACACCTTTTTCACTCAGTTTCACTCAGGCTGAAACTGGCTGGCTACATGGTAGGGGTGAAGGTAAACCTCCACATGCGCGCACTGTGTCTAGACAGGGCTCTAGGCCCCCAGATCCACCATACACCACCCAGGTAGTGACAGCAATGCATTCCACGGGGGAGGTAGGTGTGCGCTTGTGTTCTATAACTAGTCCCGCCGTCGCCGCACACATACACACGCGTGCATGTGCAAAAACACACAATCACATGCACACGTGTGCCAATATGCGCTCACGCATGCACACGCGCACGCGCGCGCACACACACTCGCACAAGTGCACGTGCATACACACAAACCTTGATGACCGAGTGTCGGTTGAGCCCCCGGGCGGCGAGTGCTCTCACTCTCTCACACACATACATACACACGCGCACTTGCGCACGCACACACGTACAAACATGCGCCCACACACACACGCGCGCGCATACACACGCGCACACGCACACACGCGCACACGCGCACACGCGCACACGCGCATACACACCCACCTCGACAACCAAGTGTCGGTTGAGCCCCCGGGCGGCGCGTGCTCTCTCACACCCACCCACCCACCCACCCACCCACCTCACGTACATGCGCTCACGCACGCACACGCACATGCATACATGCGCTTACACACCCACAACGACGCCCGAGTGTCGGTTCAGCCCCCAGACGGCGTGTGCTCTCTCTTTCACACGCACATTCCATTCCATTCCAGATCGTTAAACGCACACACACACACACACACACAAACACAGAGAGAGAGAGAGATATCGTTACAGAGAACTCTGCACGGCAGACCTAGATAGGCTGTTTCTGGTCATCATTGAGGAGATTCCATTTGGAGGCGGGTGACCAACCGTGCGCCAACAAGAGGGTGAATAACCTCATTCAAAAAACAGTGGGGGAAAGGGCTGTGTTCGTCACTCCGCTTCAACTGAGTTTAAACTAGGTCTCGGCAGATTGACCTCCACAGTTGTGGAAATCTCGCTAAGAGGATCCACTCGGGTGTGACTCGCTTGGACAAGAGGTCCATGAACTCGGGGTGCTTGGAGATGTCGCGTTTGAAGTTGGAAAAGTGGGTGTTTGCGGAGGAACGGAACTTGACGGAGTGGGCGAAAAAGTCGCCGGCGCTGAGCCGGTAGGATGTGATGGCGCCGCCGGCATAGAGCAAAGTCATGTCCGGTCGGCGGTACGCGAAAAGGGCGGCAGTGGGGGGGTATATGACGTCGGGAGGGAGTGTGGGGGGAGAAGGGACGGGCGGGTGTGTGGAGATGGAGGGGCGGGGGGACGGGGGAGGTGGGAGGCGGCGGATGAGGGAGCCGATGAACGTAGCACGGTGCTTGTTGATCGTGTCGATGATGGGGAACGTACAAGGGGGGGAGGCATGCATCGTGGTGGTGGAGGTGTGCTCTGTGGTGTGAGGAGGGATGCCCTTGATGAGGCGGAGGAAGCGGTTGTGGGTTACTTCAAGTCGGTGGATGTGGGCCTTGTTCAACGTCCATGTCTGGCAGCCATACAGTAGGGCAGAGATCACAAAGGCGTTGTAGAGGTGGATCTTGGTGGTGGGAGAGATTGAGTTGGAGTTCCAGAACCGGGGAGTGAGACGGTTGAAGGCGTACCAGGCACTTCCGATCCGGCGTGAGATCTCTGAGTCGAGGATGTCGGAATCAGACGTGTTGGGAGCGTCATCAGAAGGGGCGGCGGGGGAGGACAGAATACTTCCCAGGTATTTGAACTTGGAGGTGGAGTGGACCAGGTGGGGGGTAGATGAGGAGTTGGAGGGGATGGTGATAGGGGCGGAGGGGACGGTGTGGGCAGAAGGGTGGCCGAGGGATTGTGCCACTGTTTTGTCGTAGTTGATCGCAAGGGCCAGGTCTGAACAGATGCGGTCGAGGAGGGTGAGCATGGTGCGGAGGTCGTCCTCGGAGGGGGCGAGCAGGGCGATGTCGTCGGCGTAGAGAAGGAGGGGGAGGATGGTGGTCAAAAAGTCCTTGCGGGACTCAGGGGTGTACAGTTTTCCGTCGATCATGTAGCCAATTTGAATGCCAGCGTTGGGGAGCTGGGCAATCAGGGACCGGACAACTGTGTCGATGTAGACATTGAAGAGGAGGGGGGAGAGGGGGCAGCCTTGCTTGACGCCAGCTTTGAGAGGGAAAGGGGCGGAGTATGCACCGTTGACTCGGGCTCTGGCGGTGGCACCAGAGTAGAGGCTTTCGATGCGTGCAAGGAGGGCAGGGTGCGCGCCGCGGTGGAGGAGGGTTTTCCAAAGGGCGGCGTGATTGACACTGTCGAACGCCTTGGACAGGTCGACGTAAGCCACATGGAGGGGGGCGTGGGCGCGGTGTGACTCCTCTTGGAGGCGTCGTAGGGTGAAGATGGCATCGGAGGTGCCACGGCCCGGACGGAAGCCAAACTGGGAAGTGTGGAGGGTGGGCTCCAGCTGGAGCTTGAGGCGGTTGAGGAGGATGTGAGTGTAGACCTTGCCAGCGACGGGCAGGAGGGAGATGCCGCGGTAGGACTTGCTGCGCGTGGGTGGGCCCGAGGATGCGCCCTTGTAGAGGGGGCAGATGTCTGCTTGGTTCCACGCGGCGGGGATGGAGGTGGTGTTCCAACAGGTAAGGATGATCTGGTGGAGGGCGGTTGCGGTTGCGGTGCCGCCGTGTTTGAGGAGGGGGGAGGTGATGTCGTCAGAGCCGGGGGCAGAGTTCCTGAGGGATTTGATCGCGGAGACCACCTCGCTCAGAGAGGGAGGGGAGGCAAGGGGAGGAGGAAGAGGGGGAGAAGGGGGAGGGCGGGCGAAAGTGGAGGAGGGGAGGGGAGGGAAGGAGGGGGAGGAGGGGAGGGGATGGGAGGGAGGGGGGGAGGGGAGGGGGAGGGGAATAGGGGGGAGGGAGGGGGAGGGGGACGGAGGCGGAGCGGGGGTAGTGTAGGAGGAGGAGGGGGAGGGAGACGGGGGCGGTGCGGGGGTGGTGGGTGTGAAGATGAGATGGGATGCGAGGGTGGCTTCGTCGACTTCCGAGCGGAGTGGAGTGTGGAGGACACGGAAATATTCTCCAAACGCGTCTGCCACCGCCTGAGCTCCAAAGCACAGGTGGTCGCCGACACTGAGGGCAGGGAGGGCGGCGGAAGGAGGGCGGTCGACGAGTTTGGACAGCATGCGGTGGGCGGAGTGGGGGTTGTTGTCGTCAAAATCGTGTTGCACGCGTTGAGCGACACCGTCCCAGTGCTTGTTGGTGGCGCGTGCGATGGCGGACTTGAGCTGTGCAGTCATGCGCGCCTCCTTGGGGGCGTCACGGTTGCCAGTCAGTGCACTGTCGGAACGCATGGACTGAAGGTCGTGGGCGAGTTTGAGAGTCTCGGGGGGGAGGTAGGAGTGGATGGGGACCTCGCGTGGGCGGGGGCCAAGGGTGGATCTGGCCGCTGAGTGGATGGCCGCGGTGAGGTGGCTCGTCATCTGGTCCAGGGTGGAGGGGGTCGGGGAAGGGGGGAGGGTGGCGAGGGCCTCCTCGACTGCTGCCGCGAAGTGAAGCCGCGTGTCAGGGTCTCGGAGCAGGTCGGTGAAATAGCGGGAGGGCGGAGGAGGACGGCGGGAGTTGGTGATGTTCCAGGCTCTGGAGAAGCGGAAGAGGATGCGCGCGGTGACAAGGGCGTGGTCAGAGCGGGCGATGGTGTCAAGTCCCCGGGTCTTGGGCATCGTGTTCGCACGTCTTGCACGGAGCCCAGGTGAGGGCGGCGGACGAGGATGTAGTCTGGGATGTTGCAATCCTTTTGGGTGTTGCTGTACCAGGAAAATACGCTCGAAGGGGGATGGGGGAAGAAGGTGTAGTTGACGGCAAGATTGTGGGCGGCACACAGGTCGAGAAGCCGGTGGCCGTTGTCGCTGATGCCAGGTTTGTGGTGGAACCCGGCAAGGGGGGAGTAGGGAGGGAGGAAGGAGGAGGGGCGGTGGAGGGGGGGGCAGGCGTACGGACCCACGGACGGGTGGGCGTTGGGGGATGCCGCTGTGATCTTGGCGTTGAAGTCGCCTAGGACCAAAAGGAAGTGGTTTGAGGGGGTTTGGGAGAGCACGTCGCGGTGGAGTTGTTCGTATAACGCGTCCTTGGCGACTGCGTCATCCGCGGCGTCTGTGGGGGCGTAAGCGATGACTGCGGTGACGGTAGGGGCGCCGGCGGGGCGGAAGCGTAGGACGAGGATGCGGTCGCTGAGTGCGGCGTAGCCGCCCTCTTTGAGGAGGAGCTTGGCGGTGTCAGGGCTGAGGAGGGCGCCGCCGCCGTGGGTGTGTTTGGTCCCACCGGACCAGATGAAGTGGTAGCCATTCTCTTCGAGCGGCTGGCTACCGGAGCCGGGGTGCCGCACCTCTTGGAGGCCGCATATGTCGATGCGGAGGTGCGCGAGGTGTTTGGCGAGAGCAAGTGGGTGTGCCATGGGGTTGAAGCGTGAGCCATCTGCTGCACCCCAGAGGATGCAGCAGTTGTAGGTGGCCGCGATGAGCTCGTGGCGTGGGTGAAGGAGGTGGGGGCGCTTGGTAGCCGGGGGAACGGATGGTACAGGGACGGTGGCTAGTCGTCCTGCCCGTCGGTGGGGTGGGGCCCGCCTACTCCTGCCCCACCCCCGGGCCGGAGGGGGAGAGCTGCTCAAGGGACATGGAGCGGGTGATGGAGCGGGTGATGCGCTGACCAATGCCTGCAGATGCCTCGCGGATCTTGATGGCCTCGATCATCGAGCCCTTGCCCTTGTGGTTGACAAAGGCCGGGGACTCGTGCGTGGAGGGCCCGCCGTAGTCTGCGAACCCTGTGCCGGGGTTGGAGAGCTCGGAGGGTGTGTGCGCATCGGTGGTAGTGAGGGCGTTCTGGGGGGTGGTGGGCGAGTCGGCGGTGCCGGCTGCGTGGTCCCACCCCTGGAAGGAGGGGGAGCCTGCAGTGGCGTGGGTGGGGGCGGCGGGGGCGGCGGAGGGGGCGGGAGTGGTGGAGGTGGGGGATGCCGGGGCAGAGGGGGTGAGGGAGGTGGGGAGGAGGGCGGCGGCTGCGGCAGATGCGACTGCGGCAACGGCGTTGGCAGCGGCGTTGAGGGCGCGGAGAGGGGAGGCCGACCGGCCGCGCGCTGCAGGCTTGGCAGGCTTGGCAGGCTTCGCGGCGGGGACGGTGGAAGTGGTGGAGGGGCGCGCGGCCGGGCGCGCGTCCGGGCGCGCGGGCGAGGTCGACTGGCCGCGTTCGGAAAATTTGGCGGGCCTTACGGCGGGAGTGGTGGCGAGGGGGGCGGCGGAAGTCACAGGGGGGGTGAGGGACGTCTTGGGGCCGGAGGTGACGATGGCGGGGGTGGCGTTGGCGTTGGCGGGGGCGGCGGAGGGCGTGGGGGGGGAGGGGTTGGCGGAAGGCTTGGGAGGGGAGGTGGCGCGGGGCGCAGGGGAGGGGTTGGCGGAAGGCTTGGGAGGGGGGGTGGCGGAGGGCGCGGGGGAGGGGTTGGCGGAAGGCTTGGGAGGGGGGGCGGCGGAGGGCGCGGGGGGGGAGTTGGCGGTAGGCTTGGGGGAGGCAGCGGAGGGCGCAGGAGAGGGGTTGGCGGAAGGCTTGGGGGCGGGGGCGGCGGGAGGCGCGGGGGAGGAGTTGGCGGAAGGCTTGGGGGCGGGGGCAGCAGAGGGCCCGGCGGCGGCAGGCTGCTCGAAGCAAACGCGCTTGCCAGGTTGGGAACGGGCGCGCTTGGAGGCGGCCTGTGCGGCGGCGTTCACCACCTCGGACACGCCGACCAGGGCGGCCTTTGCTGCCTGGCTTGCAGGGCCAGGGGGGACGATGGGGGCCTGAGGGGCAGGGGGGGCGGGACCACGCCGCGCGCCGCGCATGGGCATGCGCATGGGGGCCTGGCGGGCGGCGGGTGGGTGGGCGGCGGCGATTGCCTGGGGGGCGTGGGCCTGGGCGGGCTGCGCTGCTTGGCCGGCGTGGGGCGGCTGGGCGGCGGGGCGGTCGAAGGAGATGCGAGCGTAGAGCTCATGGGAAAGGTCCAGTTCGGTTGTGCCAGCGAGCACGTGACCGAGGTGGACGAGAAGGAGGCCGACTCCCGCGCGGTAGCCGGCGTGATCCCTGGCGATCAGCGCGACGGTGGCGCCCGCGAGGGCGATGAGCATGCCATGGTGGAGCCGATGGCGGCGATGAGCGCGTTGGATGCAAATCCGACCGCGACGATGCCGAACAGCAGGAGGGCGTGCAAGGGAGGGGGTGCCATGGTGCACACTGAGGTGAACACTGAGGTGAACACTGAGGTGAACACAAACACACACACACACACACACACACAGATACAGATACACACGCGCGCATGCACACACATACACACCTGTTCAAACAGGCGCCCACACATGCACTCGCACACACGCGCGCACACACACGCGCACACACGCACACGCGCATACACACGCACCTCGACGACCAAGTATCGGTTGAGCCCCCGGGCGGCGTGTGCTATCTCTCTCACACATAATCTCTCACACGCGCGCATTTGCGCGCACACACAAACACGTACAAACATGCGCCCACACAAGCGCACGCGCGCGCATACACACGCGCACACGCGCACACGCACGCACCTCGACAACCGAGTGTCGGTTGAGCCCCCAAGCGGCGGTCAGCGCGGGGCCGAGTCCTTCGGACGAGGTCACGCGCTGGTGCGGGATGCCCTGCAGGTGTGTGTGTGTGTGTGCGTGTGTGTGTGTGTGTGTGTGCGTGCATGGACGTGTGGCAAGCGCGGGGCTCAGGCCATCGGACAAGATCACGTGCTGGTGCGGGATACCCTGCATGTGTGTTTACGTGTGTGTGTGTGTGTGTGTCTATGCTTGTGTGTGTTTGTTTGTGTTTGTTTGTTTGTGTCTGTGTGCGCGTGTCGGTGTGTGTGTCACACCCAGTGTGTGTGAGTGTGTGTGTGTGCGCGTCAAACACAGTTTATGTGTGTGTGTGTGTGTGCAAGTGTGTGTGCTTGTGTGCGTATGCATTCCTGCCTGCCTGTGTGCGTGTGTGTGTGTGTGTGTGTTTGCATGTGTGTGTGGTGAGCGCGGGGCCAAGTCTTTCGGGCGAGGTCACGCATCGGTGTAGACTCATTGTCTACTTGCCGCGAGTCGGGAGTCATTTTGACTCACCGTGAGTCAGAGTCATTCTGACTCGTGCCGTGTGTCAGAGAGTCATTCTGACTTACCAGTAGTCATTTTGACTCAATGTAAGTCACAGAGTCATTCTGACTCACCGCGAGTCAGAATGCGCCGCTGCTGGTGACGAGGATCTCCGTGCCGCTGACAAGCGGGGTAAAATACGACTGGCCCGGCTCCTGCTAGACTGCCCCTCGGTGGAACACTTCAGGAGCGGCTTGCCCGGCGCTGCCATGGCTTGGCGAGTAGCCGCGACGCTGCCGCGGCCCGTGCTGGGAGACGGCCCTCATCCTCCCCCCATGCAGGACGCCATGCGGCACCGATCTCGACAAGTTGATCGACGAGCGGAGGAGCTGGCGCCCGTCAATGCATGCTGGACATTGGTCAAGATGGCTGCCCGTGGAGGCGGGCTACCATCACGGCTTCAGCGGTGGCGACCGCCGAGGCAACACAGAGTAAATCCGCTTCACCAATCGCAGCGTTCGTCACCGCGCTCATCCTCGGGGTCGCTCGTCTGCCGGTGACTGGCGTTGGAAGGTCTTCAGGCAGCCTCCATGACAACTCTGTCGTCCATGCACCCTTGGAGGGTGGGACCTGGCCATGCATGAGGCATGGGGCGCCGGCTGAGCCCTATGCAAACGAGAGCTGGACAGCCATGCACTGCCAGGCGGGGACCGTTCCAGTCAGCGCCAGTCGGCTCTGCCGGCTTGACTGGCCACAAGGCCACTACTGTGACCCTGAGGAAGGTCCTCTCCTACATGCTCCTTGCCAGACATGTCTCTCAGAGACCGCTGTTTGGGGTAGTCTAGCCGGCGGGAGCGGTAGTCTATCGGCCGGGAGCCGGCGGTACTCTAGTACTTAGTGTGCTGGAGTATCGGCGGGTTTCTCTAGTAGAAGAGTAGCCTGCTTAGCTGGAAACCCCGTGTTACTGTTACTGTTACTGTGAGTCAGAGTCATTTTGACTCACCATGAGTCATTTTGACTCGCCGTGAGTCAGAGTCACTTTCACTCACCGTGAGTCATTTTGACTCGCCGCGAGTCAGAGAGTAATTCTGACTCGCCGCGAGTCATTCTGACTTGCCACAAGTCATTCTGACTTGCCGCGAGTCATTTTGACTTGCCGCGAGTCATTTTGACTCACGCCGCGATTCATTTTGACTAGCTGTGAGTCATTTTGACTCTCGCCGCGATTCATTTTGACTGTCGCTGCGATTCATTTTGGCTCTCGCCGTGAGTCATTTTGACTCTCGCCGTGAGTCAGCGAGACATTATGACTCTTGCCGCAAGTCAGTGAGTCATTTTCACTCTCGCCGCAAGTCATTTTGACTCTCGCCGCGATTCATTTTGACTGTCGCTGTGAGTCATTTTGACTCTCGCCGTGAGTCAGTGAGTCATTATGACTCTTGCCGCAAGTCAGTGAGTCATTTTGACTCTCGCCGCGGTTCATTTTGACTCTCGCCGTGAGTCATTTTGACTCCCGCCGCGAGTCATTTTGACTCTCGCCTTGAATCATTTTGACTTTCGCCGCGAGTAGTTTTGATCTCGCCGTGAGTCATTTTGACTGTCGCCGTGAGTCATTTTGACTGTCGCCGTGAGAAATTTTGACTCTCGCCGCGAGTCATTTTGACTCACGCCGCGATACATTTTGACTGTCGCTGTGAGTCATTTTGACTCTCGCCGTGAGTCAGTGAGTCATTATGACTCTTGCCGCAAGTCAGTGAGTCATTTTGACTCTCGCCGCGGTTTATTTTGACTCTCGCCGTGAGTCATTTTGACTCTCGCCATGAGTCATTTTGACTCCCGCCGCGAGTCATTTTGACTCTCGCCTTGAATCATTTTGACTTTCGCCGCGAGTAGTTTTGATCTCGCCGAGAGTCATTTTGAATGTCGCCGTGAGTCATTTTGACTGTCGCCGTGAGTCATTTTGACTCTCGCCGCGATTCATTTTGACTCTCGCCGCGATTCATTTTGACTCTCGCCGTGAGTCATTTTGACTCTCGCCGTGAGTCAGCGAGTCATTGTGACTCTTGCCGTAAGTCAGTGAGTCATTTTGACTCTCGCCGCAAGTCATTTTGACTCTCGCCGCGATTCAATTTGACTCTCGCCGTGAGTCATTTTGACTCTCGCCGTGAGTCAGCAAGTCATTATGACTTTTGCCGTAAGTCAGTAAGTCATTTTGACTCTCGCCGCAAGTCATTTTTAATCTCGCCGCGGGTCATTTTGACTCTCGCCGTGAGTCATTTTGACTCTCGCCGTGAGTCAGCGAGTCATTATGACTCTTGCCGTAAGTCAGAGAGTCATTTTGACTCTCGCCGCAAGTCATTTTGACTCTCAACGTGAGTCATTTTGACTCTCGCCGCGAGTCATTTTGACTCTCGCCGCGAGTCATTTTGACTCACGCCGCGAGTCATTTTGACTGTCGCTGTGAGACATTTTGACTCTCGCCGTGAGTCAGTGAGTCATTATGACTCTTGCCGCAAGTCAGTGAGTCATTTTGACTCTCGCCGCGGTTCATTTTGACTCTCGCCGTGAGTCATTTTGACTCTCGCCGTGAGTCATTTTGACTCCCGCCGCGAGTCATTTTGACTCTCGCCTTGAATCATTTTGACTTTCGCCGCGAGTAGTTTTGATCTCGCCGTGAGTCCTTTTGTCCGTCGCCGTGAGTCATTTTGACTGTCGCCGTGAGTCATTTTGACTGTCGCCGTGAGTCATTTTGACTCTCGCTGTGAGTCAGCGAGTCATTATGACTCTTGCCGTAAGTCAGTGAGTCATTATGACTCTCGCCGCAAGTCATTTTGACTCTCGCCGCGATTCATTTTGACTGTCGCTGTGAGTCATTTTGACTCTCGCCGTGAGTCAGTGAGTCATTATGACTCTTGCCGTAAGTCAGTGAGTCATTTTTAATCTCGCCGCGGGTCATTTTGACTCTCGCCGTGAGTCATTTTGACTCTCGCCGTGAGTCAGCGAGTCATTATGACTCTTGCCGTAAGTCAGAGAGTCATTTTGACTCTCGCCGCAAGACATTTTGACTCTAAACGTGAGTCATTTTGACTCTCGCCGCGAGTCATTTTGACTCTCGCCGCGAGTCATTTTGACTCACGCCGCGAGTCATTTTGACTCTCGCCGTGAGTCAGTGAGTCATTATGACTCTTGCCGCACGTCAGTGAGTCATTTTGACTCTCGCCGCGGTTCATTTTGACTCTCGCCGTGAGTTTTTGTGACTCTCGCCGTGAGTCATTTTGACTCCCGCCGCGAGTCATTTTGACTCTCGCCTTGAATCATTTTGACTTTCGCCGCGAGTAGTTTTGATCTCGCCGTGAGACATTTTGACTCACGCCGCGAGTCATTTTGACTGTCGCCGTGAGTCATTTTGACTGTCGCCGTGAGTCATTTTGGCTCTCGCCGTGAGTCAGCGAGTCATTATGACTCTTGCCGTAAGTCAGTGAGTCATTTTGACTCTCGCCGCGGTTCATTTTGACTCTCGCCGTGAGTCATTTTGACTCTCGCCGTGAGTCAGTCATTTGACTCTCCGCAGTGAGTCATTTTGACTCCCGCCGAGTCATTTTGACTCTCATCATTTGACTTTCGCCGCGAGTAGTTTTGATCTCGCCGTGAGTCATTTTGACTGTCCCGTGAGTCATTTTGACTGTCGCCGTAGTCATGACTTCGCTGTGAGTCAGCGAGTCATTATGACTTTTGCTATAGTGTGAGTCATCTCACATTTTGATGCCGCGATTCATTTTGACTGTCGCTGTGAGTCATTTTGACTCTCGCTGAGTCAGTGAGTCATTATGACTCTTGCCGTAGTCAGTGAGTGACTCTCGCCCGATTCCTGTGAGTCATTTTGACTCTCGCCGTGAGTCAGTGAGTCATTATGACTCTTGCGTAGTCATGAGTCATTTTTAATCTCGCCGCGGGTCATTTGACTCAGTCATTTTGACTCTCGCCGCGCGAGTCATTATGAGCCGTCATCATTTTGACTCTCGCCGCGAGTCATTTTGACTCTCGCCGTGAATCATTTTGACTTTCGCCGCGAGTAGTTTTGATCTCGCCGAGAGTCATTTTGAATGTCGCCGTGACTGTCGCCGTGAGTCATTTGATTCGCCGCGAGTCATTTGACACACGCCGCGAGTCATTTTGACGTCGCCGTGAGTCATTTTGACTCTCGCCCGATTCATTTTGACTCTCGCCGCGATTCATTTTGACTCTCGCCGTGAGTCATTTTGACTCTCGCCGTGAGTCAGCGAGTCATTGTGACTCTTGCCGTAAGTCAGTGAGTCATTTTGACTCTCGCCGCAAGTCATTTTGACTCTCGCCGCGATTCATTTTGACTCTCGCCCTGAGTCATTTTGACTCTCGCCGTGAGTCAGCAAGTCATTTTGACTCTCGCCGCGATTCATTTTGACTGTCGCTGTGAGTCATTTTGACTCTTGCCGTGAGTCAGTGAGTCATTATGACTCTTGCCGTAAGTCAGTGAGTCATTTTTAATCTCGCCGCGGGTCATTTTGACTCTCGCCGTGAGTCATTTTGACTCTCGCCGTGAGTCAGCGAGTCATTATGACTCTTGCCGTAAGTCAGAGAGTCATTTTGACTCTCGCCGCAAGTCATTTTGACTCTAAACGTGAGTCATTTTGAATCTCGCCGCGAGTCATTTTGACTCTTTCCGCGAGTCATTTTGACTGTCGCTGTGAGTCATTTTGACTCTCGCCGTGAGTCAGTGAGTCATTATGACTCTTGCCGCAAGTCAGTGAGTCATTTTGACTCTCGCCGCAGTTCATTTTGACTCTCGCCGTGAGTCATTTTGACTCTCGCCGTGAATCATTTTGACTTTCGCCGCGAGTAGTTTTGATCTCGCCGTGAGTCATTTTGACTGTCGCCGTGAGTCATTTTGACTCTCGCTGTGAGTCAGCGAGTCATTATGACTCTTGCCATAAGTCAGTGAGTCATTTTGACTCTCGCCGCAAGTCATTTTGACTCTCGCCGCGATTCATTTTGACTGTCGCTGTGAGTCATTTTGACTCTCGCCGTGAGTCAGTGAGTCATTATGACTCTTGCCGTAAGTCAGTGAGTCATTTTTAATCTCGCCGCGGGTCATTTTGACTCTCGCCGCGATTCATTTTGACTGTCGCTGTGAGTCATTTTGACTCTCGCCGTGAGTCAGTGAGTCATTATGACTCTTGCCGTAAGTCAGTGAGTCATTTTTAATCTCGCCGCGGGTCATTTTGACTCTCGCCGTGAGTCATTTTGACTCTCGCCGTGAGTCAGCGAGTCATTATGACTCTTGCCGTAAGTCAGAGAGTCATTTTGACTCTCGCCGCAAGTCATTTTGACTCTAAACGTGAGTCATTTTGACTCTCGCCGCGAGTCATTTTGACTCTCGCCGCGAGTCATTTTGACTGTCGCTGTGAGTCATTTTGACTCTCGCCGTGAGTCAGTGAGTCATTATGACTCTTGCCGCAAGTCAGTGAGTCATTTTGACTCTTGCCGCAGTTCATTTTGACTCTCGCCGTGAGTCATTTTGACTCTCGCCGTGAGTCATTTTGACACCCGCCGCGAGTCATTTTGACTCTCGCCTTGAATCATTTTGACTTTCGCCGCGAGTATTTTTGATCTCGCCGTGAGTCATTTTGACTGTCGCCGTGAGTCATTTTGACTGTCGCCGTGAGTCATTTTGACTCTCGCTGTGAGTCAGCGAGTCATTATGACTCTTGCCGTAAGTCAGTGAGTCATTTTGACTCTCGCCGCAAGTCATTTTGACTCTCGCCGCGATTCATTTTGACTGTCGCTGTGAGTCATTTTGACTCTCGCCGTGAGTCAGTGAGTCATTATGACTCTTGCCGTAAGTCAGTGAGTCATTTTTAATCTCGCCGCGGGTCATTTTGACTCTCGCCGTGAGTCATTTTGACTCTCGCCGTGAGTCAGCGAGTCATTATGACTCTTGCCGTAAGTCAGAGAGTCATTTTGACTCTCGCCGCAAGTCATTTTGACTCTAAACGTGAGTCATTTTGACTCTCGCCGCGAGTCATTTTGACTCTCGCCGCGAGTCATTTTGACTGTCGCTGTGAGTCATTTCGTGAGTCAGTGAGTCATTATGACTCTTGCCGCAAGTCAGTGAGTCATTTTGACTCTTGCCGCAGTTCATTTTGACTCTCGCCGTGAGTCATTTTGACTATCGCCGTTAGTCATTTTGACACCCGCCGCGAGTCATTTTGACTCTCGCCTTGAATCATTTTGACTTTCGCCGCGAGTAGTTTTGATCTCGCCGTGAGTCATTTTGACTGTCGCCGTGAGTCATTTTGACTGTCGCCGTGAGTCATTTTGGCTCTCGCCGTGAGTCAGCTAGTCATTATGACTCTTGCCGTAAGTCAGTGAGTCATTTTGACTCTCGCCGCGATTCATTTTGACTCTCGCCGCGATTGATTTTGACTCTCGCCGCGATTCATTTTGACTCTTGCCGTGAGTCATTTTGACTCTCGCCGTGAGTCAGCGAGTCATTATGACTCTTGCCGTAAGTCAGAGAGTCATTTTGCCTCTCGCCGCGAGTCATTTTGACTCTCGCCGTGAATCATTTTGACTTTCGCCGCGAGTAGTTTTGATCTCGCCGAGAGTCATTTTGAATGTCGCCGTGAGTCATTTCGACTGTCGCCGTGAGTCATTTTGACTCTCGCCGCGAGTCATTTTGACTCACGCCGCGAGTCATTTTGACTGTCGCCGTGAGTCATTTTGACTCTCGCCGCGATTCATTTTGACTCTCGCCGCGATTCATTTTGACTCTCGCCGTGAGTCATTTTGACTCTCGCCGTGAGTCAGCGAGTCATTTTGACTCTTGCCGTAAGTCAGTGAGTCATTTTGACTCTCGCCGCAAGTCATTTTGACTCTCGCCGCGATTCATTTTGACTCTCGCCCTGAGTCATTTTGACTCTCGCCGTGAGTCAGCAAGTCATTATGACTTTTGCCGTAAGTCAGTGAGTCATTTTGACTCTCGCCGCAAGTCATTTTGACTCTCGCCGCGATTCATTTTGACTGTCGCTGTGAGTCATTTTGACTCTCGCCGTGAGTCAGTGAGTCATTATGACTCTTGCCGTAAGTCAGTGAGTCATTTTTAATCTCGCCGCGGGTCATTTTGACTCTCGCCGTGAGTCATTTTGACTCTCGCCGCAGTTCATTTTGACTCTCGCCGTGAGTCATTTTGACTCTCGCCGCGAGTCATTTTGACTCTCGCCTTGAATCATTTTGACTTTCGCCGCGAGTAGTTTTGATCTCGCCGTGAGTCATTTTGACTGTCGCCGTGAGTCATTTTGACTGTCGCCGTGAGTCATTTTGACTCTCGCTGTGAGTCAGCGAGTCATTATGACTCTTGCCATAAGTCAGTGAGTCATTTTGACTCTCGCCGCAAGTCATTTTGACTCTCGCCGCGATTCATTTTGACTGTCGCTGTGAGTCATTTTGACTCTCGCCGTGAGTCAGTGAGTCATTATGACTCTTGCCGTAAGTCAGTGAGTCATTTTTAATCTCGCCGCGGGTCATTTTGACTCTCGCCGCGATTCATTTTGACTGTCGCTGTGAGTCATTTTGACTCTCGCCGTGAGTCAGTGAGTCATTATGACTCTTGCCGTAAGTCAGTGAGTCATTTTTAATCTCGCCGCGGGTCATTTTGACTCTCGCCGTGAGTCATTTTGACTCTCGCCGTGAGTCAGCGAGTCATTATGACTCTTGCCGTAAGTCAGAGAGTCATTTTGACTCTCGCCGCAAGTCATTTTGACTCTAAACGTGAGTCATTTTGACTCTCGCCGCGAGTCATTTTGACTCTCGCCGCGAGTCATTTTGACTGTCGCTGTGAGTCATTTCGTGAGTCAGTGAGTCATTATGACTCTTGCCGCAAGTCAGTGAGTCATTTTGACTCTTGCCGCAGTTCATTTTGACTCTCGCCGTGAGTCATTTTGACTATCGCCGTTAGTCATTTTGACACCCGCCGCGAGTCATTTTGACTCTCGCCTTGAATCATTTTGACTTTCGCCGCGAGTAGTTTTGATCTCGCCGTGAGTCCTTTTGTCCGTCGCCGTGAGTCATTTTGACTGTCGCCGTGAGTCATTTTGACTGTCGCCGTGAGTCATTTTGACTCTCGCTGTGAGTCAGCGAGTCATTATGACTCTTGCCGTAAGTCAGTGAGTCATTATGACTCTCGCCGCAAGTCATTTTGACTCTCGCCGCGATTCATTTTGACTGTCGCTGTGAGTCATTTTGACTCTCGCCGTAAGTCAGTGAGTCATTTTTAATCTCGCCGCGGGTCATTTTGACTCTCGCCGTGAGTCATTTTGAATCTCGCCGTGAGTCAGCGAGTCATTATGACTCTTGCCGTAAGTCAGAGAGTCATTTTGACTCTCGCCGCAAGTCATTTTGACTCTAAACGTGAGTCATTTTGACTCTCGCTGCGAGTCATTTTGACTCTCGCCGCGAGTCATTTTGACTGTCGCTGTGAGTCATTTTGACTCTCGCCGTGAGTCAGTGAGTCATTATGACTCTTGCCGCAAGTCAGTGAGTCATTTTGACTCTTGCCGCAGTTCATTTTGACTCTCGCCGTGAGTCATTTTGACTCTCGCCGTGAGTCATTTTGACACCCGCCGCGAGTCATTTTGACTCTCGCCTTGAATCATTTTGACTTTCGCCGTGAGTCATTTTGACTCTCGCCGCGATTCATTTTGACTCTCGCCGCGATTCATTTTGACTCTTGCCGTGAGTCATTTTGACTCTCGCCGTGAGTCAGCGAGTCATTATGACTCTTGCCGTAAGTCAGTGAGTCATTTTGACTCTCGCCGCAAGTCATTTTGACTCTTGCTGTGAGTCAGCGAGTCATTATGACTCTTGCCGTAAGTCAGTGAGTCATTTTGGCTCTCGCCGCAAGTCATTTGACTCTCGCCGTGAGTCATTTTGTCTCTCGCCGCGAGTCATTTTGACTGTCGCCGTGAGTCATTTTGACTCTCGCCGCGAGTCATTTTGACTCACGCTGTGAGTCATTTTGATTCTCGCCGTGAGTCATTTTGCCTCCCGCCGCGAGTCATTTTGACTGTCGCCGTGATTCATTTTGACTCTCGCCGCGAGATATTTTGACTCACGCCGTGAGTCATTTTGACTCTCGCCGTGAGTCATTTTGCCTCCCGCCGCGAGTCATTTTGACTCTCGCCTTGAATCATTTTGACTTTCGCCGAGTAATTTTGATCTCGCCGTGAGTATTTTGACTCTCGCCGTGAGTCATTTTGACTCTCGCCGTGAGTCATTTTGACTCTCGCCGCGAGTCATTTTGACTGTCGCCGTGAGTCATTTTGACTCTCGCCGCGAGTCATTTTGACTCACGCTGTGAGTCATTTTGATTCTCGCCGTGAGTCATTTTGCCTCCCGCCGCGAGTCATTTTGACTGTCGCCGTGAGTCATTTTGACTCTCGCCGCGAGTCATTTTGACTGTCGCCGTGAGTCATTTTGACTCTCGCCGCGAGTCATTTTGACTCTCGCCTTGAATCATTTTGACTTTCGCCGCGAGTCTCGCCGTGAGTAATTTTGACTCTCGCCGTGAGTCTGATGAGTCATTTTGACTCTCGCCGCGAGTCATTTTGACTGTCGCCGTGAGTCATTTTGACTCTCGCCGCGAGTCATTTTGACTCACGCCGCGAGTCATTTTGACTGTCGCCATGAGTCATTTTGACTCTCGCCGCGATTCATTTTGACTCTCGCCGTGAGTCATTTTGACTCTCGCCGTGAGACCGCGAGTCATTTTGACTCTTGCCGTAAGTCAGTGAGTCTTTTTGACTCTCGCCGCAAGTCATTTTGACTCACGCCGTGAGTCAGCGAGTCATTACGACTCTTGCCGTAAGTCAGTGAGTCATTTTGGCTCTCGCCGCAAGTCATTTGACTCTCGCCGTGAGTCATTTTGACTCTCGCCGCGAGTCATTTTGACTGTTGCCGTGAGTCGTTTTGACTCTCGCCGCGAGTCATTTTGACTCACGCTGTGAGTCATTTTGATTCTCGCCGTGAGTCATTTTGCCTCCCGCCGCGAGTCATTTTGACTGTCGCCATGAGTCATTTTGACTCTCGCCGCGAGTCATTTGACTCTCGCCGTGAGTCATTTTGACTCTCGCCGCGAGTCATTTTGACTCTCGCCTTGAATCATTTTGACTTTCGCCGCGAGTAATTTTGATCTCGCCGTGAGTCATTTTGACTCTCGCCGTGAGTCATTTTGACTCTCGCCGCGAGTCATTTTGACTGTCGCCGTGAGTCATTTTGACTCTCGCCGCGAGTCATTTTGACTCACGCTGTGAGTCATTTTGATTCTCGCCGTGAGTCATTTTGCCGACCGCCGCGAGTCATTTTGACTCTCGCTGCGAGACATTTTGACTCACGCCGTGAGTCATTTTGACTCTCGCCGTGAGTCATTTTGCCTCCCGCCGCGAGTTATTTTGACTCTCGCCTTGAATCATTTTGACTTTCGCCGCGAGTAATTTTGATCTCGCCGTGAGTCATTTTGACTCTCGCCGTGAGTCATTTTGACTCTCGCCGCGAGTCATTTTGACTGTCGCCGTGAGTCATTTTGACTCTTGCCGCGAGTCAGTTTGACTCACGCTGTGAGTCATTTTGATTCTCGCCGTGAGTCATTTTGCCTCCCGCCGCGAGTCATTTTGACTCTCGCCGCGAGTCATTTTGACTGTCGCCGTGAGTCATTTTGACTCTCGCCGTGAGTCATTTTGCCTCCCGCCGCGAGTCATTTTGACACTCGCCTTGAATCATTTTGGCTTTCGCCGCTAGTAATTTTGATCTCACCGTGAGTCATTTTGACTCTCGCCGTAAGTCATTTTGACTCTCGCCGCGAGTCATTTTGCCTGTCGCCGTGAGTCATTTTGACTCTCGCCGCGAGTCATTTTGACTCACGCCGCGAGTCATTTTGACTGTCGCCATGAGTCATTTTGACTCTCGCCGCGATTCATTTTGACTCTCGCCGTGAGTCATTTTGACTCTCGCCGTGAGACCGCGAGTCATTTTGACTCTTGCCGTAAGTCAGTGAGTCTTTTTGACTCTCGCCGCAAGTCATTTTGACTCACGCCGTGAGTCAGCGAGTCATTACGACTCTTGCCGTAAGTCAGTGAGTCATTTTGGCTCTCGCCGCAAGTCATTTGACTCTCGCCGTGAGTCATTTTGACCCTCGCCGCGAGTCATTTTGACTGTTGCCGTGAGTCGTTTTGACTCTCGCCGCGAGTCATTTTGACTCACGCTGTGAGTCATTTTGATTCTCGCCGTGAGTCATTTTGCCTCCCGCCGCGAGTCATTTTGACTGTCGCCATGAGTCATTTTGACTCTCGCCGCGAGTCATTTTGACTGTCGCCGTGAGTCATTTTGACTCTCGCCGCGAGTCAATTTTTGACTTACGCCGCGACTCACGCCGTGAGTCATTTTGACTCTCGCCGTGAGTCATTTTGCCTCCCGCCGCGATTCATTTTGACTCTCGCCTTGAATCATTTTGACTTTCGCCGCGAGTAATTTTGATCTCGCCGTGAGTCATTTTGACTCTAGCCGTGAGTCATTTTGACTCTCGCCGCGAGTCATTTTGACTGTCGCCGTGAGTCATTTTGACTCTCGCCGTGCGTCATTTTGCCTCCCGCCGCGAGTCATTTTGACTGTCGCCGTGAGTCATTTTGACTTTCGCCGCGAGTCATTTTGACTGTCGCCGTGAGTCATTTTGACTCTCGCCGTGCGTCATTTTGCCTCCCGCCGCGAGTCATTTTGACTGTCGCCGTGAGTCATTTTGACTTTCGCCGCGAGTCATTTTGACTGTCGCCGTGAGTCATTTTGACTCTCGCCGCGATTCATTTTGACTCTCGCCTTGAATCATTTTGACTTTCGCCGCGAGTAATTTTGACTCACGCCGTGAGTCATTTTGACTCTCGCCGTGAGTCATTTTGCCTCCCGCCGCGAGTCATTTTGACTCTCGCCTTGAATCATTTTGACTTTCGCCGCGAGTAATTTTGATCTCGCCGTGAGTAATTTTGACTCTCGCCGTGAGTCATTTTGACTCTCGCTGCGAGTCATTTTGACTGTCGCCGTGAGTCATTTTGACTCTCGCCGTGAGTCATTTTGCCTCCCGCCGCGAGTCATTTTGACACTCGCCTTGAATCATTTTGACTTTCGCCGCGAGTAATTTTGATCTCGCCGTGAGTCATTTTGACTCTCGCCGTGAGTCATTTTGACTCTCGCCGCGAGTCATTTTGACTGTCGCCGTGAGTCATTTTGACTCTCGCCGCGGTTCATTTTGACTCTCGCCGCGATTCATTTTGACTCTCGCCGTGAGTCATTTTGACTCTCGCCGTGAGTCAGCGAGTCATTTTGACTCTTGCCGTAAGTCAGTGAGTCTTTTTGACTCTCGCCGCAAGTCATTTTGACTCACGCCGTGAGTCAGCGAGTCATTACGACTCTTGCCGTAAGTCAGTGAGTCATTTTGGCTCTCGCCGCAAGTCATTTGACTCTCGCCGTGAGTCATTTTGACTCTCGCCGCGAGTCATTTTGACTGTTGCCGTGAGTCGTTTTGACTCTCGCCGCGAGTCATTTTGACTCACGCTGTGAGTCATTTTGATTCTCGCCGTGAGTCATTTTGCCTCCCGCCGCGAGTCATTTTGACTGTCGCCATGAGTCATTTTGACTCTCGCCGCGAGTCATTTTGACTGTCGCCGTGAGTCATTTTGACTCTCGCCGCGATTCATTTTGACTCTCGCCTTGAGTCATTTTGACTCTCGCCGCGAGTCATTTTGACTCACGCCGCGAGTCATTTTGACTCTCGCCGTGAGTCATTTTGACTCTCGCCGTGAGTCAGCGAGTCATTATGACTCTTGCCGTAAGTCAGTGAGTCATTTTGACTCTCGCCGCAAGTCATTTTGACTCTCGCCGCGATTCATTTTGACTGTCGCTGTGAGTCATTTTGACTCTCGCCGTGAGTCATTTTGACTGTCGCCGTGAGTCATTTTGACTCTCGCCGCGAGTCATTTTGACTCAAGCCGTGAGTCATTTTGACTCTCGCCGTGAGTCATTTTGAATCCCGCCGCGAGTCATTTCGACTCTCGCCTTGAATCATTTCGACTGTCGCCGTGAGTCATTTCGACTCCGCCGTGAGTCATTTTGACTCTCGGCGCGAGTCATTTTGACTCTCGCCGCGAGTCTTTTTGACTCTCGCCGCGAGTCATTTTGACTCTCGCCGCGAGTCAATTTGACACACGCCGCGAGTCATTTTGACTCTCGCCGCGAGTCATTTTGACTGTCGCCGTGAATCATTTTGACTGTCGCCGTGAGTCATTTTGACTTACGCCGCGAGTCATTTTGACTGTCGCCGTGAGTCATTTTGACTCTTGCCGCGAGTCATTTTGACTCACGCCGCGAGTCATTTTGGCTCTCGCCGCGAGTCATTTTGGCTCTCGCCGCAAGTCATTTGACTCTCGCCGTGAGTCATTTTGACTCTCGCCGTGAGTCATTTTGACTCTCGCCGTGAGTCATTTTGACTCTCGCCGCGAGTCATTTTGACTCACGCCGCGAGTCATTTTGACTCTCGCCGCGAGTCAGCGAGTTATTTTATGAATCTCGCCGTGAGTCATTTTGACTCACCATGAGTCAGAGAGTGATTTTGACTCGCCGCAAGTCATTTCGACTCGCCGTGAGTCAGAGAATCATTTTGACTCGCCTTGAGTCACAGAGTCATTATAACACGCCGTGAGTCATTGTGACTCACCGGAAGTAATTTTGATTCGCCGCGAGTCAGATTGTCATTTTGATTGCCGTGAGTCAGAGAGTCATTTTGACTTGCCATGTGTCAGAGAGTCATTTTAACTCGCTGTGAGACATTTTGACTCACCGCGAGTCATTTTGGCATGTCAGAGTCATTTTGACTCACCGTGAGTCAGAGTACTCTTTCAACGGCTGCAAGTCAACAATCTCAAGACTGTTTTTTTGGAATCGCTATAGATCTATAGGAGCTCCTTATATAACGGTTATATACAGTAACAGTAACACGGGGCTTCCAGCTGAGCAGGCTACTCTTCTACTGTAGACACCCGCCGATACTCCAGCACACTTAAGTACTAGAGTACCGCCGGCTCCCGGCCGATTGACTACCGCTCCCGCCGGCTAGACTACCCCAAACAGCGGTCTCTGAGAGACATGTCTGGCAAGGAGCATGTAGGAGAGGACCTTCCTCAAGGTCACAGTAGTGGCTTTGTGGCCAGTCAAGCCGGCAGAGCCGACTGGCACTGACTGGAACGGTCCCCGCCTGGCAGTGCATGGCTGTCCAGCTCTCGTTTGCATGGGGCTCAGCCGGCGCCCCATGCCTCATGCATGGCCAGGTCCCACCCTCCAGGAGTGCATGGACGACAGAGTTGTCATGGAGGCTGCCTGAAGACCTTCCAACGCCAAACGGTTATATAACGGCTTGGATCCCTACACACGCACCCATGCATCAGTGATGTCCTTAGCGCCCCCGCAGCCCCCGCTGCAGGGGCAAACCGGGAAATTTGGGGGAAACTTTGGGGGCGAATCGCGGGAATTTCGCTCCGAAAAGTGTGGAAATTGCCGATTTCCACACTTTTCTGCGACAAAATCGCCTCCTGCGGGGGCAATTCGGCTTGTTCCCTGCAATGTAGCGGGGGCAAACAGGACATTATCGGTTTCCTTAGGGACACCACTGCCATGCATGCGAACACACTCACACACACACAAACACACACAAACACACACCTGCGCCCTGCACATCCCCTCGAGGTCCACGTTTTGAGGTGTGGCCCACAGCGGGGTGAAGATCTCTGGCGGAATCTCAGATGCGATTGGAAGGAACGAAAAAATGCCACCTCCGCCGTTGTTGAGCAACACGACGGTCAGAGGGGGGCGCGCCTGCGTGCATGTGTGTGCTTGCGCATTTGTATGTGTGTGCGTGTGTGTGTACGTGTGTGTTTGTTTGTGTTTGTGTGCCACACAACACCCTCGTGCGTGTGTAGCAGATTGAGCACGTTGATGTCATGCCGGAAGGAGAGGGTTCCTCACACACGGAGAGAGAAAGAGAGAGACACACAGAGAGAGAGATCCGTCAACACACTCCCAAGCTGGCAAACGGCACACACACACACACACACGCACACACACACACACCTCACGCGTGCGCAGCAGGTTGAGCCCATTGATGTCGTGCAGGAAGGAGAGGTCGCCAATCATGAGCGTCGCCGGCCGGCCGAGCCCCTCGGCAAACCCAGCCGCGCTCGACAGCACGCCGTCGATTCCGCTCGCGCCTGTCGGTCGGTGGGTGGAACCAAGTTTGAGGATTCCACAAACCGCATGCAGTTTGGGGGAGGCATGATTGCCCGGGGGTTTTGAGGGGAGGGGGAAGGGGGAGAGGGCGGGGGGGGGAGGGGGGGGGATGGGTGTGTGTGGCTCGCCGGCCAACCGAGCCCCTCGGCGAATCCGGCCGCAGAGGACAGCACGCCGTCGATGCCGCTCGCGCCTGTAGTTGGGAGGATGTGGTGGGTTGGTCGCTTGCGTTCAAGTGTTCAGTGTTCAGGGCGAGGTTGAAATGGGTGCAGGGTGCCATTGCTACCCTTGGAGAACCCGGCCGCGGAGGAGAGCACGCTGTCGATGCCACTCGCGCCTGCGCGCATGGGTGGGAAATAGCTTGAAGAGTGGATAGCCTAGGATTTTCCGAGGGACTGCCCAAGCCGCAGGGGTTTGAGGGAGGTTTAAACGGGCGTAGGAAAGGTCGTGGGCGCCCTCTTCGAATCCGGCCGCAGAGGACAGCACGCCCTCGATGCCGCTTGCGCCTGTGGTTGAGAGGATGTGGGGGTTGGGGGGTTTAGGTTGAAGGGTTAGTGTTGAGGCAGTGTTCAGGGGGAGGTTGGTAAGGGTGCAGGGTGCCATTGCTACCCTCGGAGAACCTGGCCACAGAGGGCAGCATGCCGTCAACAGCACGCCGTCGATGCCGCTCGCGCCTGTGGTTGAGAGGATGTGGGATGGCGGGCAGATGGTGAGGGGTAAGGGGTGAAGGACTCGGGGGCAGGGGAGGGAAAATGGGTGTGTGCAGCGTCGCCGGCAGGCCGAGCCCCTCGGCGAATCCGGCCGCAGAGGACAGCACGCCGTCGATGCTGCTCGTGCCTGTGGTTGGGAGGATGCGGGATGGTGGGGGTGAAAAACTAGGGGGGGAGGGGAGGGGGGTGGTTGAAAGGAGCATCGCAGGCCGGCCGAGGTGGACCCCTCGGCAAACCTGGCCGCAGAGGACAGCACGCCATCGGTGCCAGGTGAGGTCTCCAGGAGGTCACTGGTAGCCCGCCTCACGTGGTCACTCCCTCAATCCCACGCCCCGAGGGTGGTACTGCAAACAGTGCACTGTTAACTAACGCAGCCTAGGAGCTGGCACTGAGTTGGGGGTTCGGGTTAGGTTCCAGCCAATGGCAAACAAATGTTTTTCAAAATCCAGATCTGCCCCCCAAAACAAACTTTTGGCGCCCACTGTAACCGCCAGGATTTGAATTTGAACAATGCAAGACCATCAGCAGACAGCCTGAGCTGTAACCTGTCCGACGAGCCGCCCCACATCCCAATCGGCCAGCCACAGCTCTCGTGACATGCATCCGAAATAGGGTCCAAAAACGTTGTACCCGTACAACGTTAGGGTAGTCATCTAAGACTAGGAGCTGCATCTCTTCCACCTTTGGCCACGCCATTCTGGGATCAAGCTGGGGGAGGGATGCGCTTCCTGAGCATGCCCTCGTTTGTGCAGGAGAGTGAGTACTCAGGGATGTACGGGCCTCCAAACCTATGCTATTGATGATTTACCCCCTTCGTCCTAGTCCGAGCTTCCAGGACCCCCCAACATCCAAACCAGCGCACCTCTGTTTGCAGCGCCCAGCACCCCGAGTGCAGACCCACGCCTTTCAGCAGTTGAATCCCCAACGAAAGGGGGGTTTAGGGCCCAGGGTTTAGGGCTCAGGGTTCAAGGGTTTCGCGTTGACGTTTTTAGGTTGTAGGTTTTAGGGTTGACAAGCCAACGCACATCTGTTTGCGGCCGGAACCCCTGGCGCAGACCCGCCCCCGGTGCGTGCCCACACCTTCAGCAGTTTTTTTCGGACTGATTGAACGGGGGCTAAGTGGTGAAGCGTTTAGGGCCCAGGGTTATCGGGTTGACAAATAAGGGTTTACGTTTTAGGTTTTAGGGTTGACAAACCAGCGCACCTCTGATTGCAGCCACCGGCATCCCTAGCGCAGACCCGCCCGCGGCACGTGCCCACCCCGATCTATAGTCATGCGTCTCCAGGACCCTCAGAACCAGTCAATAACAAACCAAAGCACCTCTGTTTGCAGCGACCAACACCGCTAGCACAGACCCGCTTGCGGTGCGTGCCCACCCATTTCTGTAGTTACATCTCCAGGACTTGTAAATGAAAGGGGGTTCAGGGTTGACGGTTCAGGGTTTTCCTTTCTTTCGGCTTCAGGGCTAAGGGTTCACAAACCAACGCACCTCTGTTTGCAGCCACCGGCACCCCTAGAGCAGACCCTCCCGCGGCCTGCGCAGAACCGGGGCCCGCATCCGCCGCGCCTGCTGTGCCTGCTGCGCCTGCTGCTCCTGCTGCGCCTGCTGTGCCTGCTGTGTCGCCACGCCCTGCGGCCGCCGGGTGTGTGGTGCGTTTGCGGGTGCTTGTGTGTGCGCGCATGCATGTGTGCATGTGCGCGTGCGTGCATGTGCGTGCATGTGCGTGTGCGTGGTCGATTTTACAGTCCGTCGGACGCCTTTGATGGCGCATTAGACCCTAGGAAAGAGGCCGGCAGCTGTCAAAATTAGACCCCTAGCATGCCATCTGCCATCATGATTCCTGTGCACGCGGTGCGTGTCTCAAAACAGGCGACAAGGAAGTCAGCCAGCTCGTGCCAAAACCTGGGGTTCTCCTGGCCTGGCCGAGGATTCATAAACTCCCGCATCCGCTCATCTAAATCGGCCTCCTCGGGGCGAGGGATGGACCGAAACAGGCTGTGGGCCTGCACCCGTGCCTCTTCATAGGCAGGGCACTCAAATACCATGTGTGCCTCATCCTCTAGCCCACCGCATAGGCAGCACGCCCGCTGGCTGCGTCGCTGCCTCTGTCCCGCCACGGCGTAGCGCCCCCGCTCTATCTGCAGCTCATGGAGCCCCATCCTGAACCTAGCTAGAGCCGTGATCCGGGCAGCACTGTTCAGCCCTGAGCTCAACAGGGCCGGTGGCTCGCTGTCGCTACCCGCCATCCACCGCATGTAGGTCAGCATCTTAAAGCCGCGCGACCACTCCTCAGGTACATCTCGCACGGTAGTGCCGCTCGGCAGCGCCGGTGTGCTTGTCGCGGCGGCCAGCCACGCCGCGGTCGCCACGTCCAGCAGGTTGGTGATGCGTACCGGTCCCTCCTGGTCCCACGCCAGGGTGTGCCCCACAGTTCCGAGGCACACCTGCAAGCGTGCCGCCCAGCACGTCCCCCCCGCTTCGGCCAGCCCCCAGCTCTCCCGCATTGCATCTTTAAGCAGGTCACCGTCAGGCCGCCCCCGCGCCTTATCCCAAAAGCGCGTCGCCTGGCGCAGCCAATCTGCCGCCAGCGGCCGCCACCCTGCCTCCCGCGCCAAAATCCCCAGTTGCTGCCCGTTGCTGCGGACTCCTAGGGACGCACGGGTAAATTGCAGAAGCACTTCCTCCAGGGTGCGCCATCCGTCGCGTGCGGCCTTAGCGCCCCTCCCACTCCTGCCTCTCTCCCACCGTCCGCCCGCCCCGGCAAACACGCCCCCCCCATGTGTGTGTGCATGTGCATGTGTGTGTATGCGTGTGCGTGTGCGTGTGCGTGTGCGTGTGCGTGTGCGTGTGCGTGTATGCGTGTGTGCTCGTGTGCGTGTGCTCATGTCAGTAATACTCCGTATGCGTGCGCGCATGCGCGTGCACGCACGTGTATACATAGGTTGAGGGACAAATCGCACGCACCATACGCGGGCGCCGCGGCGTACATGTCCATGTCTCGTATCGGCATGGAGTTGCCGAGGAAGAGGCCGTGGCCTGGAGGGAGAGCGCGGGAGAGCTGGCGCGCGACTGCAGGCTCGCTCAGGCCACCACTGCGATTGGTAATATGGGTTTTGGGGTGTTGCTTCAGAGGGGAGTGCACGGGAGAGCTGGTGCGCGATTGGCAGTGGCGATGGCCACCACTGCGATTGGTCATATGGGTTTTGGGGTGTTGCTTAACACGTAAGGAGGGGGCGCGCCGGAGAGATAGCGCGAGACCGTGGGCTCGCTCAGTCCACCACTGCAATTGGTGTTTTGGGGGGTTTCATGGGTTAAAGGCAGGTTTCAGGGTGCAAGGGAGGGCTGTCATATTAACAGATGCTAGTGCACGGGAGAGCTGGCACGCGACTGCAGGCTCGCTCAGGCCACCACTGCGATTGGTCAGATGGGTTTTGGGGTGTTGCTGAACACTAAGGGGAGATGGGGGGGGGGGGGGGGGAGGGAGAGTTGGCGCGCGACCGCGGGCTCGCTCAGGCCACCACTGCGATTGGTCATATGGGTTTTGGGGTGTTGCTAAACACTTCAGGGGAGATTGCGCGGGCGAGCTGGTGCGCGACTTGGCGGTGGTGATGGCGATGGCGAACCGCATCGCAGGCACACACCGTCGCCCCACCTCACCCACTCACCCACCCGCGCGCCCACAGAACAACCCAGCCACCTGCCCGAATAAAGCTGCCAGGTATGCACATGCCCCCGCCTGCACCATCGCTCGAGCCCAGCCGGACGATCACAGCATCAATCTCTGACGACGCGACCACATCACACGCACACACCACCACCTCACCCACTCCACCCACCCGCGCGCCCGTAAAACGACCCAGCCACCCGACCAGACAAAGCTGCCAGGCGCACCTGCCCTCACCCTCGCTCGTGCCGAGCCGGTCGATCACAGCATCAATCTCTTAAGTCGCGACCGCATCAAGCGCGACCAGCAGGCGGCTCACCTCACCTCATCCACCCACCCACCGGCCTGTGTTACAACACTGCCAGGTATGCACGCACCTGCCCCGCCTGCACCATCACTCGTGCCGAGCCGGTAGATGACTGCATCAATCCCTGGCGACGCAACCTCATCACACGCGGACACCATCACCCCATCTAACCCATTCACCCGCCCGCATGCCAATATAACGACCCAGCCACCCGCCCAAACAAAACTGGCAGGCATACACGCACCCGCCCTCGCCCTTGCTCGCGCCGAGCCGGTCGATCACAGCATCAATCTCTGAAGACGCGACCGCGTCAAGCGCGGCCAGCAGGCGGCGGTACTCGCCGCACGGTGCACCATCGCCTGCGCTGGCAGCGGCAGCGCCGCTGCTGCTGCTGCTGCTGTAGGCGCCGCCGCTGCCGTTGCCGCTGACACTGCTGCTGCTGCTGTTGCCGCTGCTTCTGCTGTCGCTGCTGCTGTTGTCACTGCTTCTGCTGCCGCTGCTGATGCTTGCAACTAGCGCGAGCAGGGAGGGCAGCCCCGCGACGACGCGGTGCGACACGAGGTGGCCTGCCGTAGGTGCAGATGTCGGAAGATGTTTCGTCAGTTGGGCTTCGTCAGGATCTTGGCAAAACAAACATGAAAACGTCAATTTTCACACAGTTCGGGTCGACATTCGCGCAATCTCACCCCGCATCGCCGGCCCAAATCGGCCAATCTCACCGTGGAAATGCGCAATTTTGCGGGGTGCGGGGCGGCTAATGGAAGCACTGGTCGCACTGCATGGCCATGTCGTCAGGTTCAAGGGACTACAGTGATGTCCTTTTCGTGTTTTAAAATTAATTATTCCACAGGGGCTCGATTAACGGAGGCGCGTTCTCGTCGCCGAGCCCTGGACCCAGCAATGCGGCGCTGCTGGTGACGAGGATCTCCGTGCCGCTGACGAGCGGGGTAAAATACGACTGGCCCGGCTCCTGCTAGACTGCCCCTCGGTGGAACACTTCAGGAGCGGCTTGCCCGGCGCTGCCATGGCTTGGCGAGTAGCCGCGGCGCTGCCGCGGCCCGTGCTGGGAGACGGCCCTTATCCTCCCCCCATGCAGGACGCCATGCGGCACCGATCTCGACGAGTTGATCGACGAGCGGAGGAGCTGGCGCCCGTCAATGCATGCTGGGCATTGGTCAAGATGGCTGCCCGTGGAGGCGGGCTACCATCACGGCTTCAGCGGTGGCGACCGCCGAGGCAACACAGAGTAAATCCGCTTCACCAATCGCAGCGTTCGTCACCGCGCTCATCCTCGGGGTCGCTCGTCTGCCGGTGACTGGCGTTGGAAGGTCTTCAGGCAGCCTCCATGACAACTCTGTCGTCCATGCACCCCTGGAGGGTGGGACCTGGCCATGCATGAGGCATGGGGCGCCGGCTGAGCCCCATGCAAACGAGAGCTGGACAGCCATGCACTGCCAGGCGGGGACCGTTCCAGTCAGCGCCAGTCGGCTCTGCCGGCTTGACTGGCCACAAGGCCACTACTGTGACCCTGAGGAAGGTCCTCTCCTATATGCTCCTTGCCAGACATGTCTCTCAGAGACCGCTGTTTGGGGTAGTCTAGCCGGCGGGAGCGGTAGTCTATCGGCCGGGAGCCGGCGGTACTCTAGTACTTAAGTGTGCTGGAGTATCGGCGGGTTTCTCTAGTAGAAGAGTAGCCTGCTTAGCTGGAAACCCCGTGTTACTGTTACTGTATTCCACAGCCGGATTTGCTGTGACCGCGTTGACCGTTGACCTCCTGTTTACCGTTTGTCGTCATCTATAGGTAATTTGAAAGCTCTTGACGACCTCTATCTGGCAGGCTCGTCAGAATTATAATCCACTGAATGGGTCGAGCTGTGTAAAAGGTCAAAGTACAGCCGGAATACAGCCAAATGGTTGTGTAGAGCCGACAAGGACATCACTGAGGGACTACCTGGGTCGTGGCGCTCCGTGTGTGCCCAGCGGCATGCACCCAACCAACAAGCCTTGACCCTGAATCGTATAATCAAAACCCTCAAATTGTAAGTCCTAAACAACTCAAAACCCTAAACGACTCAAAACCCTGAACTTGTAACTCATTAACCCTCAACAACTCTCGTAACTCCTCAACCCTAAACAACCCTAAACTCTAAACAACGAACTCCTCAACCCTAACTCGTAACTCCTAAAAGAAACTTGACAGCCCTAAACCCACCTGGGTTGTGGCGCTCTGCATTCCCAGCGGCGTGAACCCAAACAACGAGCCCTGACCCTGAATCTTACAATCAAAACCCTACACTCGGAACTCCTAAACCCTGAACAACTCAAAACCCTGAACTCGATACTCATTCACCTCATAAACAACTCATAAACAACTCATAAACAACTCTCGTAAGTCCTTAACTCTAAACGACCCTACACTCTAAACAACCCGCAACTCCTAGACCCTAAACAGCCCCAAACCCACCTGGGTCATGGCGCTCTGCATGCCCAGCAGCGTACACCCACGTGGCCGGGGGGCCGTGCACGGTGTCTTGCGCGGCCCACTCAAGGAACTGGGCAAGGCGCTTGGACGTGCCGTGGGCGCCGACCTGTGCAGCACGTGTGTGTGTGTGTGTGTGTGTGTTTGTGTGTTTGTGTGTGTGTGTGTGTGTGTGTGTGTGTGTGTGTGTGTGTGTGTGTGTGTGTGTGTGTGTGTGTGTGTGTGTGTGCGTGCGTCGTTGTGTGTGTGTGTGTGTGTGTGTGTGTGTGCGTGTACGTGCGGTCGATGTTACAGCCCGTCGGACGCCCATGTTGGCGTATTCTTTTGAACCCTAGAGGATGCCTAGAGGAGAGGCCGGCAGCTGTCGTCGAAAAACAATTCTAAATATTTGCCGGCATGATTGATATCAAAGCACGCGCAAGCAAAATGGTGACCTCAGTGTTGAGCTGAGGGGGACTGCGGGAATTGATCCCACGACCTCTCGCACCCTAAGCGAGAATCATGCTAGACCAAGTCCCCTCGATGTGAGTGTGGCCATGCGAACTGTACACATTTGGTGGTAATCGCAGCAAATAGCGCAGAATTTGCCAAATTTTGCAGAGTGCGGCAGTCTGTGGGCTGTTTGGCAGTCAGCCCACCACCGGCCCGTGTAACAATCTCTCTCTAAAAAAAAAAAAAAGTCAGCCGGACGGTTGATGCTCTGTTACAGTGTGCGCGCCAAAAAAAAAAAAAAAAAAAAAAAAATGACAGTTGACAAGCGCATGCTATTGAGCGTGCCCCCGGAAGTGAGACCCCTGGGCCTGCGGCGCACCCCTTCGCCTTCCCTTTTTCCATCCCTTCCCCGTCTCCCCGCACATACAGTGAGCCCGGCGTCCCCTCGGGGGTGTTTGGGAAGTACCACCGGCACGTGTAACCAATCTCTCTCTAGTCTGTGGGCCGGCACCGGCACGTGTAACCAATCTCTCTCGAAAAAAAAGGGCGATCGCCACTGCTGTCTAAGCTCATGCGCCCCCCCAAGGCCTCTCGGCGGATCGGTGCTCTGCACGCGCAGGGCGGAGGCCTCACGACCGATGGCCACGCCATGGCAGGCACCATGGCACGCTTCTTTGCTGGCATTTCTGCGGCGCTGCCGCCCGACCTGCCGGCACTCGACGCGGTGGCCGTCCGGTCGCAGGCCCGCATCCAGCCAGAACTCGCCGCGGCTGCCGGCGCCCCCTCTGTCTCCGTGGCAGAGGTGCGCCGCTCGCTGCGGCAGTCGCGGCCGGGGGCGGCGCCTGGCCCAGATGGCATCCCCGTCGAGTTGTGGAGCCGCGGGGGGGGGGCGGCGATGCCACGGCTCCTTGCCCGGGTTTACTCAGCTGTGGGTCACACCGGCGGGGTGCCGCATGGTTTCCTGGCCGGCGACGTCGCGCCCATCTTCAAGAAGGGCGACCCGGCCGAGCCGACCAATTACCGCCCCATCACCCTGTTATCGACCGACTACCGCGTGATGACCAAAACCCTGGCTGCACGGCTGGCACCAGTCCTTGCGACGGTCGTCGGCCCCCACCAAACGGCCTTCCTCCCAGGCCGGCTCATCACCGACAACGTGCTCTTCATGCACCTCCTCCCCCACCTCCTGGCCTCCAACCGGGCTGCTGGCGATGGTGACACGGCGGCGGTCGCCGCCTTCCTCGATTTCAGTAAGGCGTACGACACCGTCAGCCGCCCGTTCCTCTATGCTGTGATGGAGGCCATGGGAGCGGGCGACCGGCTCCTACGCTGGACGCGCGCCATACTGACAGGGACGACGGCGTCAGCGACGGTCAACGGCTTCACCTCTGCAGCGCAGCCGTACCATGCGGGTGTGCGCCAGGGCTGCCCGGTCGCGCCGGCGCTGTTCCTGTTCGCTGCAGAGGCGCTGGTACGGCACCTGAGCGGCTGCCCGAGTGTGGGCATTGACCTGGCGCACGGCGTGCGGGTGGTCTGCGTGCAGTACGCCGACGACACTCTGCCCCTGCTGCGCCATCTCACCCCGGCGTGCGTGCAAGCGTTCCTTGCCTTCATGCACGTTTTCCAGTTAGCGTCGCGCCTGGCCCTCACCCCCCCCCAAGTCCCAGCTGCTCGCCCTGGGCGACGCGGTGCCGCCTGATGGCGTGCTCCTAGAGTCGATCTGTGGCCTGGCGGTGGTGACCGAGGCTGCCTCTCTGGGCGCGGTCGTCGAGGCGGGCGGAGAGCCGCAGCTGGATTGGGATGAGCTGCTCGACCAAGTTGCGCTCAAATACGACAAGCTGGCACGGCTGCCGCTCTCCGCCTTCGGCCGCGTGTTGGCAGCGGCAGCGTATGGTGTCGGCCGGCTGCTACAACGCGCGACGATGCACGCCGTGCCACAGCGGGTGATCGATCGGCTGCACCGCATCTCAAAGCGGCTGGTCGATGCCGGCGTGGGGCCCACGCCCGTGGCGTCGTGCGCGCTCCTCCCTGGCCGCCCAGCACGGGGCGGCATGGGGATGATACCGTGGGCAGAGCACCTCCATGCGCGCCGGGCTGTCTGCCTTCGCCGCCTCATTGTCACTCTGCTCGGTGACCCCACTGTGCTGTACCAGCGGCGGGTCGCGGCGGCGGCGCCCCCCACTGCTGGTGGTGCTGCTGCTGCTGCCGCTGCCATCCCCACCGGCGGCACTGCTGCTGCTGCGGCTGCTACTGCTGATGATGATGCCGCAAGCGGGGGCGTGCCTCTGCCCCGGCCCGACCCAGCCGCGCTCGCCGGCCCCGGAGTGCCACCAGTGGTTGCCGCAGTGGACGTGCTTATCCGCTGCGCATGCCCTGGCCGCCACCCTGGGCTGGTGCTGCTGCTGTCTGCGACGGCGATGGAACCGGCTGACGCAGGACGGCTGCCATCTGCGCTCGTGCCCAGCCATGCTGGCCATGCAGGCGTGGCGCTGCCGCCTCCGCTTGCCCGCCTGCTTGAGGGCCTCCAAGCGCTCGGCCCGCCACGTGTGTCTGCCCTTGGGCACGGCGGCGGCGCGGGCTGGGGCGGCGCTGCCCCACTGTGGGCCAACCCCTGCTGCAGCTGGAGCTCCCAGCGGATCTGCGGTCGGTGCGATGGCCGGCGCAGGTGTACGGGGTCGGAGACGCCCCCCCCAGTGGTGTGCTGGGGTGTGCTAACCGATGGGCGCGAGGCTTTGCGCTCATATCCCACCTGCCAGGCCTACGCACCGTCACCGACCTCATGGTGCTCCAACGCGCCCTCAACCGCGTCGCGGTCCTCGTGCAGCTGGCTTGCGCCGGCAAGCCCCTCCCTGGGGGTCTGCTGCCTGAGCTGATGGCGGCGTGCCGCGGCGCGGCAGACCCGTTTGGTGCTCGCACGGCCTGCCGCGCGCGCGCCCTCCGGATCGTCCTCTACGGTGCGCGCCGCCCGGCCATGCCCCTGATGCTGCAGCACATGCTGGAGTCGTGGAGCCACCGCGACCACGACGTCGATGACCGCCTTACCCCCGAGGTGTCAGCGGTATATGCTGTGCTGCCTGCCGCGTGGAGGGCCGACGCGGCCCGTGCTCACGCCGCAGCCCACACTGCCTGTAACCCTCCCCGTTGCCGAGGAGGCTGCCGCCGCGCGGGCTGCCACCGCGTCGCTGGGAGTGCCGCGTCGCTACTGCGGTCGTCGGGGCCGTGTGCGCCGGACTGGAGGCCAAGGGGGTGCCGGCAGGCGCGCTGGCATGCCGCCACATCTGGCTGCTACAGCCTCCCGACGCCGCCGTGTACGCTGACGTGTGGCGCGTTGTCTGCGTGGCGGCCCTCGACGCCATGGCGTATGGGCGCTGCCTCCTGTGGGCCCTGCACCTCGACACTGGCGCCGCCCCCCCCCCCCCGACGACTAAACCCTGATAACTGACTTCTTCTCAGTCCTCACGGCTGGCCCGGCCCAGCCTGACAAAGCTGACCGCGCCGGCCGCGCGGTGGTGGCCCGTTTCTGGACGAGCCTCCAGGAGGTCACCTCCCTCGACCAAGTCCCACCGGCGTGGGCTGCCGCCGATGGCCCTCCCCCCGACCACCCGTTAATCGGGGTGGTGCGTGCGGGCTACCGGCCTCGCCTCTGCCTCCACGCTCCGGTGGATCCCCCCTGAACGAGTCGGCGGGGAGCATGCGCCCCCCCCCCGACTCCCCTGACTCTGACTTCTGACTAGGGCGCCCCCCCCCGCTGGGGTGGACGACGGCGGCGCGCTGATTGCTTGGCGGCCCACAGTTGGCGCACATTGCGCTCAAGGAAGGAACCTCGCTGGCGCTCGCTGCGCTGAGCGGTCAGCGTGCTGCTCCGCCCCCCGGAGGGCCCCGCCCGCCCCGGCCACTCTGTGGCTTGGGTTTTGATACTGATTTGCCGAGTTTGCGGGTGGCCTGCCCCACGGGGTGGGCTACGCCGGACGGTTGATGCTCTGCTAGAGTGTGCGCGCCCATAAAATACAAAAACACAAAAACAATTGACAGTTGACAAGCGCATGCCATTGTGAGTGTGCCCCCGGAAGTGAGACCCCTGAGCCTGCGGCGCACCCCTTCGCCTTTCCTTTTTCCATCCCTTTCCCTTCTCCCCGCACATACAGTGAGCCCAGCGACCCCTCGGGGGTGTTAGGAAAGTAACACCGGCCGTGTTATGATGCTCTCTCTGTTGACATACAGTGAGCCTGGCGTCCCCTCGGGGTGCTCGTGAAGTACCACTGGTTCGTGCAACAATCTCTCTCTCGTGTGCGTACATACAGGACCCTGGCGTCCCCTGCGGGGTGTGTTCGTGAAGTAACACCGGTTCGTGCAACAATCTCTCTCGTGTGCGTACAGTGTGCGTACATACAGTTTGCGTACATACTCGTGTGCGTACATACTGTGCATACGTACTGTGCGTACATACTTTGTTTACATACTGTGTGTACATACTGTGTGTACATACTGTGTACATACTGTGTGTACATATACTGTGTGTACATATACTGTGCGTACATACTCGTGTCCGTACATACAGTGAGCCCCGCGTCCCATTGGGGTGGGGGTGTTTGGGAAGTACCACCGGTTCGTGTAACAATCTCTCTCTGTGTGTCTTCGGGGTGTTTGGGAGGCACCACCGGTTCGTGTCACAATCTCTCTCTCTCTGAGTGTGCCGAGTTTGCAGTTGGCCTGCCCCACTCTGTCGCAGCGCACCCTCCGGCTCATGGACGCCCGGCAGCGCGCGCGCTCGGCATGGCTCAGGAGCAAGTCTGCTGCTGCCAAACGAGAGCGCAACCACGCCAACCGCGCGGCCGACGCAGCTGTGCAGAGAGACAGGGAGAGGTGGATCGGCCAGCAGCTGGCGGAGGCGCAAGACATGCTACGCAAGAAGAATCTGCGCCAGTTTGCGCGCGCGTGCGACAGGCTGGCGGGCCGCAGCCGCAGCCATCAGATCCCACCTGCCATGCGGGACGTCTCGGGCGCGCTGCACAGCGGTCCAGACGAGGTGCTGAAGGCCATGACAGACAGTCATTCGACAAGCTACACGGCGGGGAGACCAAGCTCAGCGATGAGACCCTGAACCAGCTGGAGAAAGATGTAGCGGCGTTTGAGCTCACACGCGCCACAGAGGTGGACGAGGCGCACGGGCGCCCCCCTGACCTGGCTGAGACGGAGGCGTGTGTGCGAGCGTTGTGCTCGGCCACCGCTCCGGGCGGTGACCAGCTGGACGCCATGCTGTTGCGGTGCCCACCTGCCATCGCATGGCTCCACCGGGTCATCATCGCCGTATGGCGGTCGGGGAGAGCCCCGAGGGAATGGAAAACTGCTATTATCACACCGTTATATAAGGGGAAGGGTCCGCGTGACTCCCCTGGTAACTACCGCGGTATAAGCCTTCTCTCTATTGCCGGGAAAGTGTACGCTGCCATGCTTCTGCACCGCGTCTCCACGCAGGTTGATGGTCAGTTGCATGAGGCTCAGTGTGGTTTTAGAAAAAGCAGAGGCACTGTTGATGCGATTTTTACTCTGCGCTTGCTGAGCGCGGCACATGCCGAGTAGAAACAATGCATGGCTGTGGCATTTGTCGACTATTCTAAAGCTTACGATTGCATAAAACGTGCGGCACTGTGGAGAGTCCTTAGATTACATAGTGTTCATCCGCACATTATTGATCTGTTGGAGGATCTTCACACCAACACCGCAGCTGCCGTGCGGCTGGCTGGGAAAATCGGGCACGAATTCCCCGTGTCGTCTGGTGTGCGACAGGGGTGCGTCATTGCTCCTGTGTTGTTCAATGTTTTTATTGACCACATAGTGAAAAAGGCGCTAGACATGATGCCAGAGGGGGCTGGCGTGTCAGTCGTGACCCGAGCCGGCGGCTCTGTGTTGTCGTCGTCGGTTGAGCGCATAGTAATGCTGATGTATGCCGACGATTTATGTTTGTTCTCGCATGACCCAGCTCAGTTGGCGCTTATGCTGAAAATCCTTGACAAAGTGTCCTCTAGCTTTGGCATGCAAATCAACACCGCCAAGACAGAAGTGATGATTTTGCCAGCAGATTTTGACGCGGATCTGCCCACGTTTGCGCTGACTGGTGGTGAAGTGAAGACCGTCTCTGCATTTAAGTATCTAGGGAGTTGGATAACCCAGAGTGGTGGTGTGGAAAAGGAGATCGGTGTGCGTGTCGGTCGCGCGCTGGGCGTGTTTGCGTCTTTTGATAAGATTTGGGCCAGCAAGAAGATGCAAGTGCAGTCTAAGATGCGGGTTTACAACACTTTCGTGCTGCCCCACTTTCTGTACGGCTGCGAAACATGGGCCCCTACTAAAACACAACTGACTCGATTGGAGGTTGCCCACTCTAACTGCCTTCGTCGCATTCTGGGTGTGCGCCTGGTCGACCGGCACAGATTAACTTATATTCGGCAGGCGTGCGACACTGAGCCAATTGAGAGCCTTGTGGCAAAGCGATCAATGCAGTGGCTAGGCCATGTGATGCGCATGCCGGCTTCTCGTCTTCCTCGTACGACTTTTGACTGCACAATGGATGTGGCTCGGCAGCAAGGCCGGCCTCCAGCCTCCTCCCGACACTATTTTCTTAAGCTACTGATTCAGCAGCTAGGCGAAACTAGTGGCACTCGTTCTGATTGGAAGACTTTTTCGGACACGGCGTTTGAGCGTGCTCAGGATAGGGTCGGGTGGAGAGCCGTGGTGTACGGTCCGGCTGCCCCTCAGGCGCCGGCCCCTCCACCACGGCGGTCAAGTAGATTGGCAAGCGCCACTTGACCCCCTATCCCCTAGAAGCAGTTAGGACCTATTTTGGAGGCGTCGCACAATAGCTCTCCTTTTTGCTCTGGGAATACACGTTGGCAGGCAGCCGGCTGGTGGCTACCGCCCCTCACAAGTAATTGTTAGGGCCAGAACTGGACTTGGGTCTAGGTGGTGGTACTAGGACTAGAGGTAGTCTTTGCTGGAAAGTCGATGTAACTGTAACTGCCCCACGGGGTTGGCTACGCAGCACGTTGATGCTCTACTAGAGTGTGCGCGCCCATAAAATACAAAAACACAACAAAAACAATTAGCAAGCGCATGCCATTGAGCGTGCTCCCGGAAGTGAGACGCTGAGCCTGCGGCGCACCCCTGCACCTTCGCTGTTCCCCTTCCCCTCACCGTATCCCCACACATACAGAGAGCCGGCATCGCATCGGGGGGTGTTTGGAAAAAACACCGGTCGGATAACAGTCTCCCTCTCCCCTCGGCCAAAGCGCCTTGTCCTCGACGAACTGAACTGAACGCACTCAAGATCCAAGGGTCCTCGACTCATGCAACGATTGCCGATTGCCGGGGGGATTCCTTAAGCACTGGCAAGAGCCATTATCTAGGTTGCCCAAGTGGTGCCCAGGAACTGCAACATATTTCTCTCTCTGTGCGTGGCCGGCAGCTGTCAAGGCCGGCGGTCGTCAAAACTACTTTCAGCTGCCAATCATGACGAATGCATGTTGGCTGCTTGTATGTGTGTCACAGCACGCGCAAGCAAAATGCTGTCCTCAGTGTTGAGCTGAGGGGGACTGCGGGAATTGAACCCACGACCTCTCGCACCCTAAGCGAGAATCATTCCACTAGACCAAGTCCCCTCGATGTGAGTGTGGACGAGAATTTCACACATATTGGTACTGAATGTTTGTGTCAACAATCGTGCAGAGTATGCCCAATTTGTAGGGTGCAGCAGTCTGTGGGCTTGTCGGCAGTCTATGGGCGCAACCTCCCGGAGGACCCCGCCCGCCCCGGCCACTCTGTGGCTTGGGTTTTGATACTGATTTGCCGAGTTTGCGGGTGGCCGCCCTACCGGGGTTAGGCTACGCCGGACGGTTGATGCTCTGCTAGTGTGTGCGCGCCCATAAAATACAAAAATACGAAAAAAATTGACAATTGACAAGTGCATGCCATTGAGCGTGCCCCCGGAAGTGAGACCCCTGAGCCTGCGGCGCACCCCTTCGTCTTCCCTTTTCCCATCCCCTTCCTGTTTCCCTACACATACAGTGAGCCCGCGTCCCCTCGGGCGTGGGAAGTACCACCGGCCGTGTAACAATCTCTCTTGGGCGCATGCGTCCCCCCGGCTCCCCCGACTCTGACTAGGGCACCCCTCCTGGTGGGTTGACGGCGGCACGCTGACTGCTTGGCGACCTACAGTTGGCGCACATTGCGCTCAAGGAAGGAACCTCGCTGGCGCTCGCTGCGCTGAGTGGTCAGCGTGCTGCCCCGCCCACACCCCGGAGGGCCCTGCCCGCCCCGGCCACTCTGTGGCTTGGGTTTTGATACTGATTTGCCGAGTTTGCGGGAGGCCTGCCCCACGGGGTGGGCTACGCCGGACGGTTGATGCTCTGCTACAGTGTGCGCGCCCATAAAAAAAAATAAAAAAATGACAGTTGACAAGCGCATGCCATTGAGCGTGCCCCCGGAAGTGAGACCCCTGAGCCTGCGGCGCACCCCTTCGCCTTCCCTTTTTCCATCCCTTCCCCGTCTCCCCACACATACAGTGAGCCCGGCGTCCCCTCGGGGGCGTTTAGGGAAGTACCACCGGCCGTGTAACATTCTCTCTCGCGTGACAGTTCACAAGCGCATGCCATTGAGCGTGCCCCCGGAAGTGAGACCCCTGAGCCTGCGGCGCACCCCTTCGCCTTCCCTTTTTCCATCCCTTCCCCGTCTCCCCACACATACAGTGAGCCCGGCGTCCCCTCGGGGGCGTTTAGGGAAGAACCACCGGCCGTGTAACAATCTCTCTCTCTCCGGCGTACAAAAACACAAAAGCACAAAACAATTGACAGTTGACAAGCGCATGCCATTGAGCGTGCCCCCGGAAGTGAGACCCCTGACGTTTTTCGCCGTTTGGAAAAAGTGACGTGCAAATCTACAATGTCGTTCGAGTTTGCACCCCTTCGCCTTTCCTTTTTCCATCCCTTTCCCGTCTCCCCGCACATACAGTGAGCCCGGCGTCCCCTCGAGGGTGTTTGGGAAGTACCACCGGCACGTGTAACCAATCTCTCTCTTGGGCAGGAGGGCCCCGCCTGCCCCGGCCACCCTGTGGCTTGGGTTTTGATACTGATTCGCCGAGTTTGCGGGTGGCCTGCCCCACGGGGTTAGGCTACGCCGGACGGTTGATGCTCTGCTAGAGTGTGCGCGCCCATAAAATACAAAAAACACAAAAACAATTGACAGTTGACAAGCGCATGCCATTGAGCGTGCCCCCGAAAGTGAGACCCCTGAGCCTGCGGCGCACCCCTTCGTCTTCCCATTCCCCATACCCTCCCCGTCTCCCCGCACATACAGTGCGGCCGGCATCCCCTCGGGGGTGTTATTGCAGTACCACCGGTCAGATAACAATCCCCCTCTCCCCTCGACCAAGGCGCCTCGGTCTCGACGTGTATGCACGTGCACGGCCTTGGCCTTGGCGTGCACAACCCCTCATACGCGCTCGGCGGCGCGCGTACATGTAAAGTGTGTGTGTGTGCGTGCGTGCGCTTGTGTGTGTGTGTGTGTGTTTGTGTGTGCATCGTTTTACAGTCATTGATGCCAAACTTACGGCGTACGCTGATACATGCATCACACGGGAGGGCCGCTTGGCGGGACTCTTGCGTCACGGTCGCGCGACGCCATTTTGTGTACAAAATGTGAAACTCAGGGACTTTCACACTTTCACAATACCGCCATCACGTTGAAAAAACGTCTGCATCACTGGTGTGTGTGTGTGTGTGTGTGTGTGTGCGTGTGCGCGCGTGTGTGTGTGTATGTGTGTGTGTGTGCGTGTGTGCGCGCGCGTGTGTGCGCGCGCGTGTGTGCGTGGCCACACGCCGCCTGGAAGTGACTCACAACCGCTTCCTCCGCAGCATAAAGCAAATCCCCCAAAACCTCTCCCCATCCTCCCCTCACACCTCTACCTTCGAGATGCACGCCAAGGACCCACCCACAACGCCCATCGTCAACACCATCAACAAACATCGGATGCCGTTTGTCGGATCCCTTGCCCGCCAATTCCCCCCCCCCCCCCCCCCTGTACCGTTTCCCCTCTCCCACCTGCCACCTCTCCCCAACACCTCAATGTTCCCACCTACTGCCGCTCTCTCTATGTTCCGACGCCCGGACGCCCAGATGCCCGACAGGGCGGGTGCCATCACCTCGTACCGGCTCAACGCCCACGAGATGTTCACGTCTGCCCATTTCATGAGTGTCGTCAAGACGCTTTACGAGAAGGCCGTCAAGGCACAAGCCGAGGGCCCGGCGACCCCCCCCCCCCCCCCCCCGAGCTCGCCGTCATTCTGGAGGCCAGGAGGCTCCCTCCCAAGTGGACCTAGCTAGGTTCCCACACCTGTGGGATAGCATTTGCCGCGGGGTAGCTGAGGTCGGATCAGCACCACAACCGCAACCACACAGCAATACCACAATTTGCAATTTTTTATGACACTTGTTCGATTCCCGCAAACAACCTCAAGCCCACGGTTATCCTCTCGAACTAGCGCTTATAATTGGTCACAGTGATCCCCCTGCAAGCTGTATACCGCTCGGGGCCGGATTTCCCATTTTCCAGAAACCACCCCACACGTGGTGGGAGAGGGCGTGGAGGGGTGCGTTGGAAAGCTGTCGCCGAGAGCAGCACAGCGGCACGCGCTGCGTGGACACCCGCTATGTATTGCGCCTGATATGAGCGGTGAAAGTTGCTCGAGCCGGGGGAAAACTAATTACTAGATCCGTCCCAGGGACCACTGGTTGGTCACCCGCTACTGAACGAACTGGAGATCCAAGGGTCCTCGACTCATGAAACGATTGCCGGGGGGTGCTTTAGCACTGGCAAGAGCCATTATCTAGGTTGCCCGAACGGTGTGACCTGCAACATATTGCTCTCTCTGTGCGTGGCCGGCAGTTACAGTTACAGTTACATTGGCTTTCCAGCAAAGACTACCTCTAGTCCTAGTACCACCGCCTAGACCCAAGTCCAGTTCTGGCACTAACAATTACTTGTGAGGGGCGGTAGCCACCAGCCGGCTGCCTGCCAACGTGTAGTCCCAGAGCAAAAAGGAGAGCTATTGTGCGACGCCTCCAAAATAGGTCCTAACTGCTTCTAGGGGATAGGGGGTCAAGTGGCGCTTGCCAATCTACTTGACCGCCGTGGTGGAGGGGCCGGCGCCTGAGGGGCAGCCGGACCGTACACCACGGCTCTCCACCCGACCCTATCCTGAGCACGCTCAAACGCCGTGTCCGAAAAAGTCTTCCAATCAGAACGAGTGCCACTAGTTTCGCCTAGCTGCTGAATCAGTAGCTTAAGAAAATAGTGTCGGGAGGAGGCTGGAGGCCGGCCTTGCTGCCGAGCCACATCCATTGTGCAGTCAAAAGTCGTACGAGGAAGACGAGAAGCCGGCATGCGCATCACATGGCCTAGCCACTGCATTGATCGCTTTGCCACAAGGCTCTCAATTGGCTCAGTGTCGCACGCCTGCCGAATATAAGTTAATCTGTGCCGGTCGACCAGGCGCACACCCAGAATGCGACGAAGGCAGTTAGAGTGGGCAACCTCCAATCGAGTCAGTTGTGTTTTAGTAGGGGCCCATGTTTCGCAGCCGTACAGAAAGTGGGGCAGCACGAAAGTGTTGTAAACCCGCATCTTAGACTGCACTTGCATCTTCTTGCTGGCCCAAATCTTATCAAAAGACGCAAACACGCCCAGCGCGCGACCGACACGCACACCGATCTCCTTTTCCACACCACCACTCTGGGTTATCCAACTCCCTAGATACTTAAATGCAGAGACGGTCTTCACTTCACCACCAGTCAGCGCAAACGTGGGCAGATCCGCGTCAAAATCTGCTGGCAAAATCATCACTTCTGTCTTGGCGGTGTTGATTTGCATGCCAAAGCTAGAGGACACTTTGTCAAGGATTTTCAGCATAAGCGCCAACTGAGCTGGGTCATGCGAGAACAAACATAAATCGTCGGCATACATCAGCATTACTATGCGCTCAACCGACGACGACAACACAGAGCCGCCGGCTCGGGTCACGACTGACACGCCAGCCCCCTCTGGCATCATGTCTAGCGCCTTTTTCACTATGTGGTCAATAAAAACATTGAACAACACAGGAGCAATGACGCACCCCTGTCGCACACCAGACGACACGGGGAATTCGTGCCCGATTTTCCCAGCCAGCCGCACGGCAGCTGCGGTGTTGGTGTGAAGATCCTCCAACAGATCAATAATGTGCGGATGAACACTATATAATCTAAGGACTCTCCACAGTGCCGCACGTTTTATGCAATCGTAAGCTTTAGAATAGTCGACAAATGCCACAGCCATGCATTGTTTGTACTCGGCATGTGCCGCGCTCAGCAAGCGCAGAGTAAAAATCGCATCAACAGTGCCTCTGCTTTTTCTGAAACCACACTGAGCCTCATGCAACTGACCATCAACCTGCGTGGAGACGCGGTGCAGAAGTATGGCAGCGTACACTTTCCCGGCAATAGAGAGAAGGCTTATACCGCGGTAGTTACCAGGGGAGTCACGCGGACCCTTCCCCTTATATAACGGTGTGATAATAGCAGTTTTCCATTCCCTCGGGGCTCTCCCCGACCGCCATACGGCGATGATGACACGGTGGAGCCATGCGATGGCAGGTGGGCACCGCAACAGCATGGCGTCCAGCTGGTCACCGCCCGGAGCGGCGGCCGAGCGCAACGCTTGCACACACGCCTCCGTCTCAGCCAGGTCAGACTGTTATAGCACGCGCAAACAAAATGGTGTCCTCAGTGTTGAGCTGAGGGGGACTGCGGGAATTGAACCCACGACCTCTCGCACCCTAAGCGAGAATCATACCACTAGACCAAGTCCCCTCGATGTAAGTGTGAACATGCGAATTTCACACATATTGTTACTGAATGTGTGGCAACAACGGTGCAGAGTGTGTCCAATTTTGTAGGGTGCGGCAGGCTGTGGGCTTGTCGGCAGGCTGTGGGCTTGTCGGCAGTCTGTGGGCGCTCAAGGAAGGAACCTCGCTGGCGCTCGCTGCGCTGAGTGGTCAGCGTGCTGCCCCGCCCACCCCCCGGAGGGCCCCGCCCGCCCCGGCCACTCTGTGGCTTGGGTTTTGATACTGATTTGCCGAGTTTGCGGGTGGCCGCCCTACGGGGTTAGGCTACGCCGGACGGTTGATGCTCTGCTAGTGTGTGCGCGCCCATAAAATACAAAAATACAAAAACAATTGACAATTGACAAGCGCATGCCATTGAGCGTGCCCTCGGAAGTGAGACCCCTGAGCCTGCGGCGCACCCCTTCGCCTTCCCTTTTCCCATCCCCTTCCTATTTCCCTACACATACAGTGAGCCCGCGTCCCCTCGGGGGCGTGGGGAGTACCACCGGCCCGTGTAACAATCTCTCTCCCCCCCCCCTGGCGTACAAAAACACAAAAGCACAAAACAATTGACAGTTGACAAACGCATGCCATTGAGCGTGCCCCCGGAAGTGAGACCCCTGACGTTTTTCGCCGTTAGGAAAAAGTGAAGTGCAAATCTGCAATGTCGTTCGAGTTTGCACCCCTTCGCCTTTCCTTTTTCCATCCCTTTCCCGTCTCCCCGCACATACAGTGAGCCCGGCGTCCCCTCGGGGGTGTTTGGGAAGTACCACCTGCACGTGTAACCAATTCTCTCTCTTGGGCGTGGCCGACACCGTTGTGCGCTACCGCTGCAGGCTGCACAACTTCGGGAGCATCAGCATCAACATCTTCGACGTCCTCAGTAACACAGAGGAGGCGCAGCGCCGGGCGCTATGGCCCGCTTTCGTCGCCGCGAAGGCTGCGGGGAAGCGGGCGCAGTTCCACCGCGCACGACTCATGATTGACGGCGAGCGGGTGCCCCCACCTGCTTGCAAGTCTCACGACTGAAACTTAGCTGTGGCGCTGGTCGCCCACAGCCCCGAGGCTCGCGTTGCCGAGCTGACGGAGGCGCAGCGCATGCGGCTGCGACCGCCAGCCACGACCCCGCTTCTACGAAGCTGCCCATTACGGGACGAATACTGACCAGGGCGCCCCTCCCGCGGGTGGGCGACGGCGGCGCGCTGATTGCTTGGCGGCCCACAGCTGGCGCACATTGCGCTCAAGGAAGGAACCTCGCTGGCGCTCGCTGCGCTGAGGGGTCAGCGTGCTGCCCCGCCCGCCCCCCGGAGGGCCCCGCCCGCCCCGGCCACTCTGTGGCTTGGGTTTGATACTGATTTGCCAAGTTTGCGGGTGGCCTGCCCCACGGGGTGGGCTACGCCGGACGGGTGATGCTCTGCTAGAGTGTGCGCGCCCATAACATACAAAAACACAAAAACAATTGACAGTTGACAAGCGCATGCCATTGAGTGTGCCCCCGGAAGTGAGACCCCTGAGCCTGCGGCGCACCCCTTCGCCTTCCCTTTTCCCACCCCTTTCCCGTCTCCCCGCACATACGGTGAGCCCGCGTCCCCTCGGGGGCGGTTGGGAAGTACCATCGGCACGTGTAATAACTTCTCTCTCGGGCGCTTCGGCAGTCTGTGGGCGCGGGGTGGGCTACGCCGGACGGTTGATGCTCTGCTCGAGTGTGCGCGTCCATAAAATACAAAAAACCAAAAAACACAATTGACAGTAGACAAGCGCATGCCATTGAGCGCGCCCTCGAAAGTGAGACCCCTGAGCCTGTGGCGCACCCCTTCGCCTTCCCTTTTCCCATCCCCTCCCCGTCTCCCCACACATGCAGTGAGCCCGGCATCCCCTCAGGAGTGTGTGGAAAGTACCACCGATCGTGTAGCCAATTCTCGCTACCGACGCCGGGCTTCAGCTCCCCTCACCAAGTGGGCACATGTGTGTGTGCGCGCATGCTATAATTTGTTTGCTGGTGCCCGGTACCTGAAATAAGTACCCAGCTCAAGATTCCCCAACGCGTGCCATGGGAGCTGTGCTGGTCCGTTTGCAGGAGTGGGGCTGTTCGTTGGGAAGCTGAGCAGAGTAACATGACGCTCCTCTGTCTAGCTAGTGCTTGCATGCACATGTGCGTGTGTGTGTGTGTGTGTGTGTGCGTATGTGCATGTGTGCGCACCTGCAACAAAACGTCTGACTTCAGCTCCCCACCACGTGTGTACATGTGTGTATGTGTGTGTGCATGCTAGTGTTATAAGGAGGATGGGTTGTCCCGGATTAGGGACACGTTTCCCTCTTTTTCGCATGCATGCTGTGGCTGCTACACTGAGTGCCATCCGGTGAGGGTGGGCACATTGGAAAGCTGACACTCAAGGTGCCCTGCTGATGAGCTCAAGGTTTTTTGAATCCAAATCCTGGCGGTTGCCGGGGGAGCTTAAACTTGGACGAGTTGGTTTGCTGGTGACCGGTACTCAATTCAAGATTTCCCAACGCGTGCCGTGGGAGCTGTGCTGGTCGATTGCAGGCGTGGGGCGGCTTGTTGAAGAGCTGTTCCTCCCCTCTGTCTAGTTCTCGCATGCACAGGCGTGTGTGCGTGTGTGTGTGTGTGTGTGTGTGTGTGTGTGTGTGTGCGTGTGTGCGAACCTGCAACACCACGTCGGGCTTCAGCTCCCCCCACCACGCCGCGTATGTGTGTGCGTGCATGTGTACTGGTAGGCTGGTGCGCTGCGTGGTCTTGCGGGCTCTCCTAGTAGAGCCCCCCTAGACATGTAGTCTAGGCCTTAACTCACGCCCCGAGGTCCTCCGGGCGCGTACGTGTAAAACCTGTAAAACCTGCGTGCATGTGCGTGCGCGTGTTGCTTGACGCACCTGCAACACGACGTCGGGCTTCAGCTCCCCCCACCACGGCGCGCCGCCGAGCAGCAGGTGGTCCATGTGGTGCACCACCGTCGCGCCTGCACGTTTTAGGGTTCAGGGTTCAGGGTCTAGGGTGTGTGTGGACGGGCAACACAGCATGAGGCAGCACGAGTTGACTCAACCCTAAACCCTCAAAACCCAAGACGCAAAGCCTAGCAGCAGGTGGGCCATGAGGTGCACCACCGCCGCGCCTGCGCGTTTTATGGTTTAGGGTTCAGGGTAAAGGGTTTAATCTGTGTGTGGACGGGCAACACAGAATGAGGCAACACGAGAACCCTGATGATGATGATGGTTTGATGCTGTTTTTTACAGTCGTGTGTAACGCACCTACCGGCACCATATTCGACTACAGACGGGTGCCTGGCTACTAGTGGTGGGGGGCTAGTGGGTCGGGGCTGGACCTAGACAGGGCACTTGGCTCCCAGATCTGACTCCTCCCCCACCTCTAGGAGCACGGCCGCGGGGTTCACAGGCCCACGGGATCGCGCCCCCTAGACCTCCACCTAACCCTAAGCCCTCAACCCAAGACCCAAAGCCTGAAAGCAGGTGGGCCATGTGGCGCACACCACCGTTGCGCCTGCGCGCGTGAGTGGGCGACAGCAGAGGGGACCCACGGGCCTGCGCACAGGCGGGTGAGCAGACTGGCCCATGTGTGCATCGCCATGCAAATTCTAGACCCACCTGCACCACCGCCTCCCTGGCCTCCAACCCTGAGCCCTGACAGCACGTCTGCTGGCTTGGCCCCGAGCCGTTCGTCCCCCCCCCCCCCACACACACACGACCACGTGCAGACTTCTTCCCCCCCTCTTTCCCTCCCACCCACAGACCTGGCAGCCTGGCAGCACGTCTGCTGGCTTTGCCCAGGTCATTTGTCACAGAGAGAGAGAAACAGAGAGTGAGAGAGAGACAGAGAGAGAAAGTCGTTTGTCACACTCACACACACAGACACACACATGCATACCCCCCCTCCCATGTTGCACTCTTTCCCTCTGCATCTCTCCCTTCCATCCCACCCACCTGCTTGTGCACCACCACCTCTCTCTCCCACCCTGAGACCTGACAGCACGTCTGCTGGCTGCGCCCCGAGTCGTTTGTCCCTCCCCCCCCCCCCCCACACAAAACACAAACGCACGCACACACACACACACACACACACACACACACACACAGGTTTTGGCACGAGCTGGCTGACTTCCTTGTCGCCTGTTTTGAGACACGCACCGCGTGCACAGCAATCATGATGGCAGATGGCATGCTAGGGGTCAAATTTTGACAGCTGCCGGCCTCTTTCCTAGGGTCTAATGCGCCATCAAAGGCGTCCGACGGACTGTAAAATCGACCACACACGACCAAGTGCAGAATCCCCCCCCCCCCTCTTTCCCTCTGCATCTCTCTCTCCCATCCCACCCACCTGCTTGTGCACCACCGCCTCTCCCTCCCACCCTCAGACCAGGCAGCGCCCCCTCCGCCACAGCGTCACCTGGCCCCCACTCAGGGAAACAAACTACATGGCAGAAAGCATTGGCCAACGTGTCCACACACTGATAGCTTATACCTTTCTGCCCACCTGCACTGCCGCCTCCCACCCTCAGACCTGGCAGCACGTCTGCTGGCAACACCCTGATTAAGTGGTCACAGACAGAGAGAGAGGCAAAGAGAGAGAGGGTGGGGAGAGAGAGAGAGAGAGAGAGGGAGGGAGGGAGAGAGAGATAGGAAGATAGAGAGAGACAGAGAGAGAAAGAGACATTTGTTACACACACAACACACACACATACATGTACCCCCCCTATGTTAAAATAAAATAGCTTAAGAGCATGGCAAACATAGGCGACGTCTCCTTAATCACGGGAAGGACGCACTCGCCGCCGGGGGCGCGGGGCGGCAGGACTTTAAGATCGAACACCGCGATGATCACAGCCCTCGGGTCCACTAGCACAGCGGGCGACGAGCGGACAGCGGGTGGGCAGCGAACGGGCAGCGGAGAGGCAGCGAGGGCGGAGGACTCAGCGACGAGGGCCGCCATCACGGCGCTCCCCCACCCCACGGGGAGCGCCGCGACCCCCCAGCGCGCAGCCCCCGGCACGTCCAGTGCCGGGGTCGCGCCAGCGGGGCCGGCGGCGGCGTCAGGCATCGGCGAGGAGGGGGGCGCGGATGGAGAGGGGGCAGCGACAGGGGCCGACGGCATCACCCCCTCACTCGCTCTGGTCCTGTATCAGGACGAGCCGCTCGCGCCACCCAGCGGCTATGACGAGGGCATGCAAGGCGGGGAGGGCATGATTGCCCTTGCACGGCAGCATGCGGCCATGCACGAGGTGGCCATGCGCCAAGCGGATGCCATGCGGGCGGACGCCAGGCGCAACCATGCAGCCACGGAGACACGCCTGTCTGGGCTCGAGACGGCGCTTGGCGGGCTCGGCAGCGGGTACGGGCGCATGAATGCAGAGGTGATCAGGCTGGGGCTAGGACTCACGGCCATGGAGGAGCGCACGGCGGGCCACGAGGCCCTCGTGCGAGAGGACACCAAGGCGCGGCAGGTGCAGTACAGCCGCGACCTGGCCAGCAGGGCAAGCAAGGACGAGCTCGGTGCACACGCCGCAGCCCAGCAGAGGGACACGGCTGCTCTGCGGAACGAGATCAGGCAGGCAGCCGGCATGGGCCCAACTGGGAACGTGCGAGCCGCCATCATCGCAGAGCGGCGGGAGACTCGCTGCAACCGCATGTTCAAGGTCATCATTCCTCAACGGGTGACCGACAGACCACTCGAGCTCGCGGACAAGCTGCACACGTGGCTCATCCGGCCGGAGCTGCTGGGGAAGCCACCACCTGCCGCGGGGCCGCTGGTGTTTGAGGACGCGTGGGTGCTGCGGCCGAAGGGAGGGGAGACCAGCAGCCAGGAGGGCACCAAGGCGGCGTTTGTGGTGGCGAGGCCCCTGCTGGCGCGCTGGGTGCACAGCCGCCTCGCGGCGGTGTCCGCGGCGGGGGTCAGCATCAGCGTGGAGCGGACGTCTGCGCAGCAGCAGGCGTGGCTGCCGCTGAAGGCGCTGTTCGCGCAGGCGATGCAGGAGGGGAGGAAGGTGCGCTCTGCCAGGGGTTGCCTGTGGGTTGATGACAAGCAGGTGCTTGCGGGCGGGGTGCTGCCGCCGCGGGAGCCGGCGCAGCAGGGCGGGGGAGAATACCCACCACCACCACCACCAGGGGCGCAGCATGCCGGGGGGGCACAGCCAATGGACACGGGGCCGGACATGGAGCAGCTGCCGGGGGCGGCGCTGCCGCGACCGGCCGGGCCGGGGCACCACGGGGGACAGGCACTGACACTGCCACCAACAGGGGCGCAGCAGGCAGGGGGGGGCCAGGCGGTGGTCACGGATCCGGGCAGGTTGCAGCTGCCGAGGGTGGCGCAGCAGGCAAGAACGGGGTACCAGGGGGGGCATGCACTAACACCACCACCACCCGGGGCGCAGCAGGCATCGGGGGGGCAGATTGGGGGCACGGGGGCGGGCATGTGGCAGCCGCCGCTAGGAGCAGGGTTCCAGGGGGGGCAGGCACCAACACCAACGGCGCAGACCGCAGGTGGGGGGCAGCCCTGGGGCATGGGTCCGGGCATGTGGCAGCCAGGGGCAATGCAAAAGGGGGCAGGGACGGCAGCACTGCAGCTTCAGATACACCATCTGCAGCAGCAGCTACAACAGCTAACGGGCACGGGGCAACAGATGGGCATGGGGCAGCAACAGCAGCAACAGACTGCAGGGCTGCAGGCATTGCGCGTGCCGCAGCACACAAACGCAAGGCAGCAGCACATGGGCAATGGCGCGCAAGCACAGGCACAGGCGGCACAGGCACAGGCACAGGCACAGGCACAGGCACAGGCACAGGCACAGGCACAGGCACAGGCACAGGCACAGGCACAGGCACAGGCACAGGCACAGGCACAGGCACAGGCACAGGCACAGGCACAGGCACAGGCACAGGCACAGGCACAGGCACAGGCACAGCACAGGCACAGGCACAGGCACAGGCACAGGCACAGGCACAGGCACAGGCACAGGCACAGGCACAGGCACAGGCACAGCCACAGGCACAGGCACAGGCACAGGCACAGGCACAGGCACAGGCACAGGCACAGGCACAGGCACAGTAGGCACAGGCACTGGCACAGGCACAAGCACTGGCACATGAGGGCATGGGGCAGGCGCAGCAGCAGACGCAGCACCAGATGGAAATGGGGATGCAGCAGCAGCTGCAGCAGCAACATCAGCAGGCGGGGGCACATACATGGGGGCCGCAACACATGGGCATGTGGCAGCACCAGCAGGCTGGGGGGGGCCAGCATGCGGGGACGGGCGGGGGGGGGACACCACTGGCGCAGGGCAGCAGCATGCTGGAATGGAACAGCAGCAGGGCATGGGGTCGGCGACGGGGGGGGCAGGGCCACTGGGGGCGCTGGGGGCGCCCCCGGTGGCGGCAATGGGCCCCATGCACGACGCGGAGCACACCGGGATGGCCGGGCACAGCGGGGCCGGGCACAGCGGGGCCGGGCCCAGCCGGCCGGGCCACGCCCCGGCATCGGGTTACGCGTAATGACGTGGAACGTTAAAGGGCAACACTATCACATAGACCAGAGCGCCGACGTCAGTAACTGGCTCTGGGCCACAACGGACATCATCGCATTCACTGAAACTGGGCACACCGGCGAGGCCCCCGGGGCTATTAGGGGGTTCAAGTGCCTAGCATGCAGCCGACGCCCATACACCGCTAAACACGGGGGGGTGGCGCTTCATGTGCGCTCCACGATCGCGAGCCACGTCAAGGTGGTGGAAGACACCCCAGCGCTGGGGATGCTTTGGTTCAGGATTAGGCTCAAGGGGGGGAGGGACGTGTACGCGTGCGCTGTCTACCTCCCCCCCCCCACCTCCACGTACCTGAAGCGGGAGGGCGGGAGCCTGTCGGCGGAAGCCCACATGCTGGCTCTCGCCCAAGGGATAGCCAAGTACAGGGAGCTGGGGGAGGTGCTAGTTTTGGGGGACCTCAACGCCCGCACCGGCCAAGCGGACGACAGGGGGGGGCACGACGCCGAGGGGGGTGACCCCGCCCTCGCGCTGACCGCTTGGGACATCACACGGGCTGGGCGGGTAGGACAGCGGACGTCTGCCGACCACGGGCCGCAGAACGCGCACGGGAGGGACATGATTAGACTGTGCCGAGACACCGGGATGGTGATTCTGAACGGGCGCTTGCCAGAGGATGAGGGGGGAGCACACACATTCCATGCAACAGGCAGGAATGCGCACAGCGTTGTTGACTACCACGTTGCATCGCCGGCACTCATGTTTAGCGAGACGGGGGCCCCGCGGGAGGGGGCCACGCTCAGGGTGCATACGATCCCCACCCTGCCAGGCTGGAAGGGGTCCTTTGACCACTGCCCAGTTGTGCTGACCATGGGCGCGGCGGCCGGTGAGGCGGTCGCCACGCCACACCCCACCATGCCATGCACCACACCAACTAGATTCAGGTGGCCTGAGGGGGGGGAGCGTGCCTACGCACGGGAGCTGCAGGGGGTGGCGGCAGAGATCAAGGGGGCGCGGGAGGCCCCCACGGTAGATGAGGAGCAGGCGCTCCTAGAAGGGGCGGTTGAGCGGGCAGCGCGGGCGCTGCACGCGTCAGGGGCGGCTGGGGCGGTGCTGGTAAAACCAGGGGGGGGGGGCGCATCAGTGCGACCACACAACACATGGTATGCCCAGGAGTGCAAGGAGGCACGGCAGGCGTATCGAGAGGCCGAGAGGGCGCACGGGGCGCAGTCGACGCTGACCTCAGCAGCGTTCAGGGCGTATAGGCAGACCACGCGACGCGTGCGCCGGGCATGGGAGGCCCAGGAGTACGACGCTATGCTCAAACACATGCATGGCGCCCCCAGGAAATTCTGGCGCAAGGTTAAACCAGGGAGCCAGGGAGGGGGGCTGAGGGATGTAGAGGGGTGGACGACCTACTTTGAGGGCCTGGTTGGGGGCGAGCATGCCCATGGGGAGCTGCAGGAGGGGGGGAACCCGTTTTCGGATGCCTCCGAAGGAAATAAGCAGCGGGCACGAGTACTCAACGCTTGGCTCACCGAGGACGAGGTGAGCACAGCCCTCCTGGGCATGGCGGCGGGCAAAGCGCCGGGCGTGGACGGCGTACCGGTAGAATTCTATCAAAGGGCATGGACTGTGGAGGGGGAGATAGGGGGTGGGGGAGATGTGGAGGGGAGCGAGCCGCAACACGCGCTGCTTGAACCGATCACACATCTACTCAATCGGGTCTTCCGCGAGGGGTATCCCAAAGCATGGCACATGGGGGCAGTCACGCCGGTGCCGAAGAAAGGCAATCTGGACGAGCGGGACAACTATAGGGGCATCACGGTGGGTGGGGCGCTTGCTAAGCTCTATAGTCTGGTGCTACTCCGCAGACTAGACGACCTTGCTGAGAAGGGCGGCCATAGAGCCGCCGGGCAGGCAGGGTTCCGGAAGGGGCGGGGGACCCCTGACAATGCCTTCATCCTACAGCACATGATTGAGAGGCGCAGCCATGAGCGAAAACCGCTGTATACTGCCTTCATCGACTTCAGAAAGGCATACGACTGCGTGCATCGGCAGCTCATGTGGGAGTGCCTCAAGAGCCTGGGGGTGGGGGGGGCGTTTTTAGCAGCCCTGACATCACTGTACGATGGGGCTGGCATGTGCGTGCGCATAGACGGCACGGTGGGACCAGGCTTCACCACACGCCAGGGGGTCATGCAGGGCGACCCAATGTCACCGCTTTTGTTTGGGCTGTTTATCGACTCACTAGAAGGGGAGCTTGACGCACAGATGCCAGAGGTCGGGGTCCCCCTAGGGACAGGAGCAAACAGGCGGCTCCTACGGTTACATCTGTATGCAGATGACCTCGTGCTCATGGCAGAGACGCCGGAGGCGCTCCAGCGCTTGCTAGATGCACTTCACGTTTTTTGCAGGACGCACGCTCTCACTGTCAATGTCCGCAAATCTGAGGGGGTGGTGTTTAACGACCAGTACTGCCCGGTCACGAGCGCCAGGGGAAGGGTGACCCTGAAGTACGCTGGTATGGACCTGCCCATCAATCACGAGTTTAAATATCTGGGCATGCTTTTTGGGAGCCGTCGGGCAATAGGCGCGGGGCTGGAGCAGAGGCAGGGGGCGGGCCAGCGTGCACGCTTCGCCCTAGCGCGCAGATACGATGCCATGGGCCTCCACAACGTGGGAGTAAAGGCGCACCTGTTCAACGCACTGGTGCGACCTGTAATTAACTACGGGTGCGAGATCTGGGGCCCAGGGTTGATGGCGGGGGCGGGCATGGGGGTACAGGGGATCTTCTCGGGGGCAGCCGACAAGTGGGGGTTGGCTGGAGGGGACGGGGGCCCCTCCAAGGCGGCGCGCCGCAAGTGGCGCGCCATGGAAGCCCTGCACTTGCAATCTGTGCGCGAGGCCCTCCGTATTCGCAGGTGTGGGCAACAGCTATCGCTGCTGGCGACGGAGGTGGGCTGGCGACCGCTGTCGACCGACTGGCTGCGGCAGGCGGCGCGCTTCTGGGCGAAAGCGCTACGGCGGCCGGATGGCGATCTGCTGAAGGCGGCAATGCGGGAGAGCTGGGAGCTAGCGGCGGGTGGTGTGCGAGAGAGCTGGGTGGCACAGCTGAGCGAGTGCCTCAGCACAGTGGGGCACACGCTGGTGTGGGGCCAGGAGGCGGGGGGCATCGCCCGCCTGCTAGAGACAGCAGCGGCGGGTTGGCTGGCATCAGAGACCAGCACACCAGAGCTGCCAGAGGACGCCAACCAGCTCAGCGTCGTCCGCTCAGTGCCTGACTCATGGTCACACCGCTTCAAGATGCTTACTTACTTGCGGTGGATGGCGGACGACTGTGGCGGCGCACCAATGCTCTGGACGGGGCTGAACAGCGCCGCCCAGATCACGACACTCGCACGCTTTAGAATGGGGCTGCATGAACTGCAGATAGAGAAGGGGCGCCACACGGCGCAGGCAGAGCCACGCAGCCAGAGGCTCTGTCGCCTTTGTGGCATGCGGGAGGATGAGGCACACGTGATTTTTGAGTGTCCAGCGTATACGGAGACACGCGTACAGTTCCACACCCTTTTCCTGAGCGTCCCTGGGGACGATAAAGGCTTGGATGCGAAGATGCGGGCGTTTATGAACCCCAGCCCGGGGCTACTTTACCCTTGTTTTTGGCGTGACATGGCCAACTTTCTGGTCTCGTGCCTTGATATACGTAACACAAGCCTGGAGATGGTAGAGGATCGGGAGGAATAATTGACCTGAAGCGAACGATGTTTTGAATTAGGAGTCAATGAGGCAGCCACGATAGTGGCGGGGACCCAAGCGTGGGTTCCCGAGGAGCTGCGGTGGACTGTGCCGTTTGCAGTGCACCGCAGCTGGCGCACCTGAGAAATGCCCACGCTGGGTCTCACACGTGAAAGCTGCCTCAAAGATGACGACCTCAAAACGGAGTATGCAGAAGGAACATATTTATCCGCTATAACCGGGGAGCAAGCTTGCTCTCTAACCTATTACCAAATCCCACACTGTTGGTCACTACTGACCGCCTTTTCCAGCCCCTTTTTAGGTAGTTAGGCTTAGGGATGTGCCCCTCACCGAGTCCTTCTGTGCCTCCCCCCTTCAGCAGGGGGGGGGCCTGCGACACGTCCAATGTCGTGCTCGGTGCAACAACAAGGGGTCAGCTTCTGCTCAGAGCCGGGTTAAGGGTGACAGGTTGAGAATCCTGTGAATGCTGGTTGAAATCCCAGTTAGAAAACCCCTTAACACGTCAGAGGTTGCGGCCCGGCTGGATTTCCTTTTCGGCCACGTCTTGGCCTTTCTCCCCACGGGGGGATGTCTCTTTTGGCGATTGGCGACGAACCTGCCTTGCGTTTCCGTTTCCCAACATGCGCTCACCGACTTCAACAAGCGTTTGCTGCCGCTGCGGTAGGGGATCTAGGGGTGCGCCCACGCTCTTTACAGAGTTGGGGTTCCCTACCACCAACAGCCAGCCATCTCAGTAAGGTGCTCGGGCCATACGCGCCGAGCACGGTCTTATACGCCTTTAGAGGTGTCCCTGACTGTAACATCCATCATCATGTTGCCCTCTTTCCATCTGCATCTCTCCCACCCATTCCACCCACCTGCTTGTGAACCACCGCCCCTCCCTCCCACCCTCAGACCTGACAGCACGTCTGCTGTGAGCGGCCACCCGAGGTGGGCAGCCAGGCGCGCGGCACACACCTGTGTGTGTGTGTGTGTGTGTGCATGCGTGTGTGCGCGTGTGATCGTCCACAATGACGAGGCCCCTGCACACACACACACACACACACACAAAACATGTGCAGACACACATGTGAACACACACACAGCCACACAGACACAGACACTCATACACCACACACACACACACACACACACACACCGCGTCCGCCGGCCGCAGCAGCTCGCCCACAACAACCAGGCCCCTGCGCGCTGACCGCAGCAGGGCCAGCAGCTCGTGCTGCTCGGGGCTGGCAGGGCCTGCGTGTGTGTATGTGTGTGTGCGTGTGTGCATGTGTACATGCGTGCGTGTGTGTGCATGCGTGTGTGTGTGCAGCAGCAGAGCCAGAAGATCTTGCTGCTCGAGGCTGGAAGGGCCTGCGTGTGTGTGTGTGCGTGTGTGTGTGTGTGGCAGCAGCGCTAGCAGCTCATGCTGCTCGGGGCTGGCAGGGCCTGTGTGTGTGCATGCGTGTGTGTGGGTGTAGCAGCAGGAGTAGCTGATCTGCTGCTCAGGGCTAGCAGGGCCTTTTTGTGTGTGTGCCTGTGTGTGCGAGTGTGTGTGTGTGTGTGTGTGTGGGAGCAGCGCTAGCAGCTCATGCTTCTCTGACAGGGCCAGCCGCTGCTGACTGCCGATGTAAATGGTCGCTGGGAGGCTGCTGACACACACACACACACACACACGCACACACACACCCGCTCCCGTGCCCGCAACCGCACACACACATGCAAAATCGCACACACACACACACAGCACACGTTCACACACAGCACACGTTCACGCACACGCGCCCGTGCCGGCACCGGCACCGGCACCGGCACCGGCACCCGCACGCACTCAGTACACACAGTACACAGTACACACACTGAGTACACACACAGCATACCGCACCTGCCACACCCCCACTCGCGCCCACACCCGCCCCCCAGCCGCTCACAGCCAATGTGAACGGCCGCTGGGAGGCTGCCCAAGGGGCAAGGCCTGCCAGCAGCTTGTCTGGCGCCCATGGTGCGACGGAGGGGGCGAGCGGCTCTCTGAACTGGAGGTTGAGGTGCACCTGCGTGCGTGCGTGCATGTGGATGTGTGAGTGTTTGTGTGTGTGCTTGTGTGTGTGTGTGTGTTTGTGTGATTGTGTGTGCATGCACGCACGCATGCACACGCACCGGACCAGGCGGTGCCCCTGCCCCCCCGCTGCCGCCGCCGACGCCGCTGCCGCACGCGTAGCGGACCGCAGTCGCCACTGTCGTCAGGAGTGAGCGCCCCCGGGTGTGCTCGCTGGGGGGGGACACGTCGGACGCCCAGCGCGCGTATGAGCCAAAGATCTTGACCTGGGTGTGTGTGTGTGTGTGTGTATTTGTGTGTGTGTGTGTGGGTACGAACAGGAAACACCGAGGCAAGTGGGGTGTCGGAAGTGAGCGGCACGGGGTGTGCTCGCTGGGGGGGGGCACGTCGGACGCGATGGGTAAGTTTGCGTGTTTGTGTGTGTGTGAAGGGTGCAAGTGGGGTGTCAGAAGTGAGCGCCTTGGGGGGGAAGGAGGGGCGCACGTCAGATGCCCAGCTCGCGTACGAGCCAAAGATCTTGACCTGGGGTTGTGGGTGGGTGTGGATGGGTGGGTGGTGGGGGGGGGGGGTTCGGGGGGGGGGGGTGAACACAGAAACACACGAGTAGGGTGTCAGGAGTGATCGCCCCGTGATGTGCTCACTGGGGGGGGGGGCACGTCAGATGCCCAGCGTGCGTACGAGCCAAAGATCTTGACCTGGAGGAGTGTGTGTGTGTGAATGTGTGTGTGAGCGTGTGCATGTGCGTGCGTGCATGTGTGTGTGCGTGTGTGCGTGAGGGGTGTTGGAAGTGATCGCCCCGGGGTGTGCTCGCTGGGTGGGGGGGGCACGTTGGACGCCCAGCGCGTGTATGAGCCGAAGATTTTGACCTAGGGAAGTGTGTGTGTGTGTGTGTGCATGTGTGTGTGTGCGAGTGCATGTGCGTGTGTGTGTTCATGTGCATGTGTGTGTGTGTGTGTGACGGGTGTCAGAAGGGAGCGCCCCGGGGCGTGCTCGCTGGGGGGGGGGGGGGCACGTCGCATGCCCAGCTCGCGTATGAGCCAAAGATCTTGACCTAGGGGAGTGGGAGTGGGAGTGTGGGTGACAGGGGGAGGGGGGGGGCAGAGGCATCAGCACACAGCGCGCATGCACGGTTGGCCAGCACACACACACACACACATGGTCGATGCACTGGTTGGCCCCATTGTCCCTCAGCTGAACCGGGCAGTCAGCAGCAGCAGCAGCAGCAGCAGCACACACACACACACACCTGGTCGATGCACTGGTTGGCCCCGCTGTCCCTCAGCTCCACCGGACGGTCGGCAGTCAGCAGCAGCAGCGGCACGTGCGACATCGATGCCTCCACTGCAGCTGGGAGGAGGTTCGCGACGGCCGTGCCGCTCGACGTGATGACAGCTGCCGGGTGGCCTGTTGGGTTTGACCGGGGTTTGACCAGGGTTTGACCAGAGATTTGAGCGCCATTGAGGATTGTTTGAGTGTGTGACCCCGATGCCTCCACTGCAGCTGGGAGGAGGCTGGCGACGCTTGCAGTGATGACAGCTGCCGGGCGGCCTGTTTGACTGGGGTTTGACCGGGGCTTGAGTGGGGTGTTGAGTCGTTGATAAGGACAGTTTATGTGTGCCAGGACCAGTGGTGTCATTAGCGCCCCCGCAGCCCCCGCAGACCGCGCTTCGGGGGCTACCCGGGAAATTTCGGGGAAAACTGCGGGGGCGAATCACGCGAATTTCGCTCCTAAAAGTTTGAAATTCGAGGGTGTTCACACTTTTCCGCGAAAAACGCCGCCTGTGAGGGCAATTCGGCATGTTTCCTCCTATGCTGTGGGAACAAATGGGACATTGTTGGTTTCCTTAATGACACCACTAGCGAGGACGATGCTGCCACGGACGCTGGCAACAGGTTGGCCGAGCCGCTTGAAGCAATGACAGCTGTCGCCAACCTTCGAAAACCCTTAACCCTAAACCCCAAATCGTCTCACACCCCCCACACCTCCTCCACACTCTCCGCACCCCACACCCTCCGCACATGTCGCGCGCGAGTGGCCCAGCGCCCAGAATCCGAGGCTCCTCTCGTCAATACCCATGTCGATAACACGATTAAAAAACGGTTAAAAGAACGTGTTTAACACGTGTGTACCCTCTCCTCACACTCTCTCCACACCCCATGCTCCACACACCTGTCGCGCGCGAGTGGCCGAGCTCCCAGAATCCGAGGCTCCGCTCGTCAATACACACGTTGACAAAACAAGTACAACCCACTAGCAAAAACACGTGTTTTCCACACCCCACACCTTCTCCACACCCCACACCACATCTACCCCCACCCCCTACACACCTGTCGTGCGCGAGTGGCCGAGCGCCCAGAAATCCAGGCTCCGCTCATCAATACACACGTTGACAAAACAAGTAAAATACCCACAAAAATCGTGCCTCACACACCCCACACACTATCCTCACCCCACACCCCATCCACACCCCACACCCTCTGCACCTGTCGTGCGCGAGTGCCCGAGCGCCCAGAATCCGAGGCTCCTTGTCGATGCACACGTTGATAACACGAGGCAAAAAACTGCTAAGAAACATGCTCAAAACACCCTCTCCTCACACTCTCTCCACACCCCACACCCACACACCTGTCGCGCGAGAGTGGCCGAGCGCCCAGACCCTGAGGCTCCTCTCATCAACACACACGTTGCCGAAACCTGTAGAAAACAGACACAAAAACACTTGTTTCTCACACCACACCCCTTCTCCACACCCCACACCCCATCCACACCCCACACCCTCCGCCCCTGTTGCGCACGGGTGCCCCAGCGCCCAGGATCTGAGGCTCCGCTGATCAAAGCACACGTTGCCAAAAACATGTACAAAGAAAAAAAAACGTCTTCCACACTCCCCGCACTCTCTCCCCACTCTCCACACCCCACACCCTCCACACCTGTTGCGCGCGAGTGGCCGAGCGCCCAGAAGCCAAGGCTCCTCTCGTCAATGCACACGTTGAGGCGCGCGCGCGGGTGGAGGGAGACCGCCAGCGTGAGGGGGGAGGAGCGAGACCCGGGCGAGATGCAGAACATCGTCACGCCCTGTGTGTGGGGGGGAGTGTGGGGTGTGCGGTGGGGGAGTTTTTTCTGTTCTCAAAAAAAGGGAGACTGCCAGCGTGAGGGCGGAGGAGCGAGACCCGGGCGAGATGCAAAACATGGCCACGCCCTGCATGTGGAGGGGTGTGGGGTGTGGAGTACTTTTGTTTTGCTTTTATTTTGGTAGAAAGGGAGGCCGCGAGCGTGAGGGCGAAGGAGCGAGACCCCGGCGAGATGCAGAACATGATCACGCCATGTGGGGAGGGGGGAGTCTGGGTTGTGAGGAATTTTTATTTTGCTTTTGTTTTCGTAGAAAAGGAGGCCGCGAGCGAGAGGGCGGAGGAGCGAAACCCGGGCGAGATGCGCGAGGCCCGGGCTAGATGCAGAACATGGTCACGCCCTGAGTGTGGGGGCAGTGGGTGTGTGGAGTTCCTGTGTCGTTTTTCTTCTTAATAAAAAGGGAGACCGCCAGCGTGAGGGCTGAGGAGAGAGACCAGTGATTTCCTTTTAGGCTCTCCACAGCCATTTGGCTGTATTTCGGCTGGACTTTGACCTTGCACACAGCTCAACCCATTCAGTAAATCGTTGGTCTGACAAGACCGCCAGTCAGAGCACATCAAGAGCTTTTGATTGACCTATGTATGAGGACGAACGGTCAACGGGAGGTCAACGGTCAATGCGGTCAAAGCAAAATCCGGCTGTGGAATAATTAATTAAAAATCCTGAAAAGGGAATCACTGAGTGAGACTCAGGCGAGGTGCAAAACGTGGCCACACCCGGAGTGTGTGGGGAGTGTGGGGTGTGAGGACGTTTTCACCCCATAAAACAGATGCCGCGAGGGCTGAGGGGCCAGACACACACACGCACGCACGCACACACACACACACACACACACACCCCTGCCGGCACAGCTCCTCCACCAGCAGTAACAGTAACACGGGGTTTCCAGCTAAGCAGGCTACTCTTCTACTAGAGACACCCGCCGATACTCCAGCACACTTAAGTACTAGAGTACCGCCGGCTCCCGGCCGATAGACTACCGCTCCTGCCGGCTAGACTACCCCAAACAGCGGTCTCTGAGAGACATGTCTGGCAAGGAGCATATAGGAGAGGACCTTCCTCAGGGTCACAGTAGTGGCCTTGTGGCCAGTGAAGCCGGCAGAGCCGACTGGCGCTGACTGGAACGGTCTCCGCCTGGCAGTGCATGGCTGTCCAGCTCTCGTTTGCATAGGGCTCAGCCGGCGCCCCATGCCTCATGCATGGCCAGGTCCCACCCTCCAGGGGTGCATGGACGACAGAGTTGTCATGGAGGCTGCCTGAAGACCTTCCAACGCCAGTCACCGGCAGACGAGCGACCCCGAGGATGAGCGCGGTGACGAACGCTGCGATTGGTGAAGCGGATTTACTCTGTGTTGCCTCGGCGGTCGCCACCGCTGAAGCCGTGATGGTAGCCCGCCTCCACGGGCAGCCATCTTGACCAATGTCCAGCATGCATTGACGGGCGCCAGCTCCTCCGCTCGTCGATCAACTCGTCGAGATCGGTGCCGCATGGCATCCTGCATGGGGGGAGGATAAGGGCCGTCTCCCAGCACGGGCCGCGGCAGCGCCGCGGCTACTCGCCAAGCCATGGCAGCACCGGGCAAGCCGCTCCTGAAGTGTTCCACCAAGGGGCAGTCTAGCAGGAGCCGGGCCAGTCGTATTTTACCCCGCTCGTCAGCGGCACGGAGATCCTCGTCACCAGCAGCGCCGCATTGCTGGGTCCAGGGCTCGGCGACGAGAACGCGCCTCCGTTAATCGAGCCCCTCGACCAGCAGCGACGCCCAAGCGAGGTTGATGTTGGGCACACACACACACACACACACACACATAAACACACACACACACAAACACACACTTGCCGGCACAGCTCCTCCACCAGCAGCGACGCCCAAGCGAGGTTGATGTTGGGCACACACACACACACACACACACACACACATGCACACGCACGCACACACACACACACACACGCACACACACACACACACACACACACCTGCCGGCACAGCTCCTCCACCAGCAGCGACGCCCAAGCGAGGTTGATGTTGGGCAGACACACACAGCACACACACACATACACACACACACACCTGCCGGCAAAGCTCCTCCACCAGCAGCGACGCCCAAGCGAGGTTGATGTTGGGCACACACACATACACACACACACACAAACACACACACACACACGCACACACACACACACACACATCTGCCGACACAGCTCCTCCACCAGCAACGACGCCCAAGCGAGGTTGATGTTGGGCACACACACGCACACACACACACACACACACGCACACACACACACACACACACCTGCCAGCCCAGCTCCTCCACCAGCAGCGACGCCCAAGCGAGGTTGATGTTGGGCACACACACACACGCGCACACACACACAAACACCCGCACACACACACACACACACACACCTGCCGGCACAGCTCCTCCACCAGCAGCGACGCCCAAGCGAGGTTGATGTTGGGCACACACACACACGCGCACACACACACACACACACACATGCACACACACACACACCTGCCGGCACAGCTCCTCCACCAGCAGCGATGCCCAAGCAAGGTTGATGTTGGGCAGGCCACGCAGCCACGCCCACAGCGGGCGCGCGTTGACCGCCGCTGTTGCTGCCGTCGCCATCTGTGTTGGGGTCGATTGGGGGTTTAAGGGTTATGGACAGGGTTTAGGGGCTTGGGTTTCAGGGTTCAGGGTAAGTGTGCTCGGGTTAGTGTGCTAGGGTGGGGGTTCGGGACAGGGACAGGGTTTAGCGGGTGAGGGTTAAGGGTAAAGGGTGAAGGTTGAGGGCCGCGCAGCCACGCCCACAGAGGGCGCGTGGTGAGCGCCGCTGCTGCTGCTGCCGTTGCAGCCTGAGGCAAGGGTTGATGATTAGGGGTTTAGAGTTTAGGGGGCAGGGTTCAGAGCTCAGGGCTTAGGGACACGGCTCAGGGTTTGGGGTTTAGGGTTCAACGCGCGGCGAGCGGTGAGCGCCACTGCTGCTGTAGTCACCCTCTGTGTTTAGGGATAAGGGTTGGTGATTGAGGGTTGGGGTTCAGGCTTTGGGAATGGGGTTTCAGAGGGTTCAGCGCGCGGTGAGCGCCACTGCTTCACCTGCCAACTGGGTTAATGGTTCATGAGGATTGGGTCCTGCTTAGGGCGCTGGGTACAGGAGGGTGTGGGCTTGAGGAAAGATAAGGGATTGCGTTTTTTTGTTTTGGGGTGGGCGTCACCTGAGCAGAGGCTCGCTGCTGCTGCTGCTGCTGCTGCCGCTGCTGCTGCTGCTGCATGGTGGGGAGGGCGCCTGGCAAATGCCGCTGCTGCTGCCTGGAGGAGGTGCCCGGAAGCTGCTGCTGCTGCTGCTGCTGCTGTGGGAGTGCTGGGGGTGCACCGAGCGCCAGTCGTGGAGGCAGCAGCAGCGTCTGGTATTGGCGGACCTATGCATGGGGTCATTTGTGAGGGGGTGACGGCGGTTTTGCTGCAACTGACAGCGGTGGTGCGTGGTGATGCGTGCGTGTCGGTGTGCGTGCGACAGGCAGTGTGTGTGTTCTTGCGTAGAGGTCCAGGCAAGAGGGCAGGCAGCAGCAGCGTCTGGTATTGGCGGACCTACGCATGGGGGCATTTGTGACGTGGTGATGGCGGTGTGTGCGTGCGTGTGTGTGAGGGCGGGGGGGGGGTGTTCCTGCGTAGAGGACCAGGCAGGAGGGCAGGCAGCAACAGCATCTGGGATTGGTGGACCTAGGCATGGGACATTTGCGAGGTGGTGGTGGCGGTGTGTGCGTGCATTTGTGTAAGAGGGGTTGTTTCTGCGTAGAGGACCAGGCAGGAGGGCAGGCAGCAACAGCATCTGGGATTGGTGGACCTAGGCATGGGGACATTTGCGAGGTGGTGGTGGCGGTGTGTGCGTGCATTTGTGTAAGAGGGGTTGTTTCTGCGTAGAGGACCAGGCAGGAGGGCAGGCAGCAACAGCATCTGGGATTGGTGGACCTAGGCATGGGGACATTTGCGAGGTGGTGGTGGCGGTGTGTGCGTGCATTTGTGTAAGAGGGGTTGTTTCTGCGTAGAGGACCAGGCAGGAGGGCAGGCAGCAACAGCATCTGGGATTGGTGGACCTAGGCATGGGGACATTTGCGAGGTGGTGGTGGCGGTGTGTGCGTGCATTTGAGTAAGAGGGGTTGTTTCTGCGTAGAGGACCAGGCAGGAGGGCAGGCAGCAACAGCATCTGGGATTGGCGGACCTAGGCATGGGGACATTTGCGAGGTGGTGCGTGGTGATGCGTGCGCGTGGGTGTGCATGCAACGTGGGGGACCCTCTCCACCTCTCCCCTCTCCCCCTCTCCCTCTGTCCCCTCTTCCTCCCCGCTATCCCCTCGCCCAATTCGTGTAATATGTATCGAGTAGCTGACCAGTAGCTGAATCTCCCCCCGCACACACCTGGAGTTCCATCTCCACCCACTCTGCTCCATGGGCCGCTTCCAACGACGATGCCCCCCCCTCTCGCCCCTGCCCTCTACCCGCTCTGGTGTCATTTATATATCGAGAAGCTGGCCGGTAGCTGGCCCCTCCTCCACTCACTTTGAGCTCCAGCTCCGCCCACTCGTCCCCAGGGCCACTTCCAACGACAACGCCTACCGTCCTCCCCCCGTCCCTCTCCCCTCTCTCTGTTTTAATTCATTTTATATGGGAGTTAAGTTTAGGACTTTTATTGAGATGGCCAGTAGCTGACCCCCCACCCACTTTGAGTTCCAGCTCTGCCCACTCTTCCCCAGGGTCACTTCCAACTACAACGCCGACACCAGCATACAGCTGCACCGTGTGCGCGGGTGTGCTGGCAGCAGCCTGCCGGGCACCTGCGGGGCATGTGTGTGTGTGTGTGTGTGCGCGCGTGTGTGTGTGTGTGTGTGTGTGTGTGTGTGTGAGTGTGTGTGTGTGTGTGTTTGTGTGTGTGTGCATGCGTTGGTTGGTTGGTTGCGTTGGTTGGTTGTGCGTGCGTGCATGTGCGCGCGTGCGCATGCGTGTGTGTGTGTGTGTGTGTGTGTGTTTGTGTGTGTGTGTGTTCATCTGCACATGATTGATCTGTTGGAGGATCTTCACACCAACACCGCAGCTGCTGTGCGGCTGGCTGGAAAAATCGGGCACGAAAGCCCTGTGTCGTCTGGTGTGCGACGGGTGCGTCATTGCTCCTGTGTTGTTCAATGTTTTTATTGACCACATCGCGAAAAAGGCGCTAGGCATGATGCCAGAGGGAGCTGGCGTGTCAGTCGTGACCCGAGCCGGCGGCACTGTGTTGTCGTCGTCGGTTGAGCGCATAGTAATGCTGATGTATGCCGACGATTTATGTTTGTTATCGCATGACCCAGCTCAGTTGGCGCTTATGCTGAAAATCCTTGACAAAGTGTCCTCTAGCTTTGGCATGCAAATCAACGCCGCCAAGACAGAAGTGATGATTTTGCCAGCAGATTTTCACGCGGATCTGCCCGCATTTGCGCTGACTGGTGGTGAAGTGAAGACCGTCTCTGCATTTAAGTATCTAGGGAGTTGGATAACCCAGAGTGGTGGTGTGGAGAAGGAGATCGGTGTGCGTGTCGGTCGCGCGCTGGGCGTGTTCGCATCTTTTGATAAAATTTGGGCCAGAAAGAAGATGCAAGTGCAGTCTAAGATGCGGGTTTACAACAGTTTCGTGCTGCCCCACTTTCTGTACGGCTGCGAAACATGGGCCCCTACTAAAACACAACTGACTCGATTGGAGGTTGCCCACTCTAACTGCCTTCGTCGCATTCTGGGCGTGCGCCTGGTCGACCGGCACAGATTAACTTATATTCGGCAGGCGTGCGACACTGAGCCAAATGAGAGCCTTGTGGTAAAGCGATCAATGCAGTGGCTAGGCCATGTGATGCGCATGCCGGCTTCTCGTCTTCCTCGTACGACTTTTGACTGCACAATGGATGTGGCTCGGCAGCAAGGCCGGCCTCCAGCCTCCTCCCGACACTATTTTCTTAAGCTACTGATTCAGCAGCTAGGCGAAACTAGCGGCACTCGTTCTGATTGGAAGACTTTTTCGGACACGGCGTTTGAGCGTGCTCAGGATAGGGTCGGGTGGAGAGCCGTGGTGTACGGTCCGGCTGCCCCTCAGGCGCCGGCCCCTCCACCACGGCGGTCAAGTAGATTGGCAAGCGCCACTTGACCCCCTATCCCCTAGAAGCAGTTAGGACCTATTTTGGAGGCGTCGCACAATAGCTCTCCTTTTTGCTCTAGGACTACACGTTGGCAGGCAGCCGGCTGGTGGCTACCGCCCCTCACAAGTAATTGTTAGGGCCAGAACTGGACTTGGGTCTAGGCGGTGGTACTAGGACTAGAGGTAGTCTTTGCTGGAAAGCCGATGTAACTGTAACTGTGTATGTGTGTGTGTGTCAGTGTCGTGTTGCTCGCGCCCATCAAGCGCGTGGCTGGTTGGTTGATTGCTTGCTTGTGTGTCAGCTGCGCCACCCACCGCCCGTCTCCGTCACCAGCGCCGACCGAACCGCAACATGTGTGTGTGCGTGCGTGTGTGTGTGTGTGTGCCAGCTGCGCCACTCGACGCCTGCCTCTGTCACCAGCGCAGACCAGATGGCGACGTGCGTGCGTGCACGCGCGTGTGTGTGTGTGTGTGTGTGCGCGCGTGTGTGCGTGCCAGCTGCGCCACCCACCGCCAGTCTCCGTCACCAGCGCCGACCGAATCGCGACGACAAACTCTGCGCCCGCGCCGCTGATCCAGCCGATCGGTCCGGAGTAGTATCCGCGGTCGAATGGCTCTTCGCCCTGGAGGTACTGCAGCGCTTGGGCGCGCGGGCGGCCGCACACGGCGGGCGTCGGGTGGAGCGCCTGGGGCGGGCACGTGCAAGCGTGAAAGTGGGCGACTGCACGTGCACGTGTTCGCGTAAAGTGCGTGCGTGCGCGTGTGCTTTTGCCGGCCGCACACGGCGGGCGTCGGGTGGGGCGCCAGCAGCAGGCGTGTGCATGTGTCAGCGTGAATGTGCCACGTGCGTGTCTGCGCGTGCGTGAGGGTCTGAGCGTGTGTTTGTGCACAAGTGTGGATTGCCCCACACCTGCAGCAGGCACGTGCATGTGTCAGCGTGCATGTCTGCATGCCTGTGTGGGGGACTGGTGTGTGTGCATGCATGTGAGAACGTGTGTGCATGTGTGTGTGTGTGGTGTGTGTGTGTGTGTGTGCTGAAGTGTGGACTCCCCCCCCACACACACTCACACCCCACACCTGCAGCAGGTGCGCATCATTCGACTCTGCTGTCAGCTCCGCTGCCAGCCGTGTGTGTATGTGTGTGTGTGTCTGTGTGTGTGTGTGCTGAAGTGAGGTTATTCACCCCTTGAGGTTACTCACCCTCTTGTTGGCGCACGGTTGGTCACCCGCCTCCAAAGGGAATCTCCTCAATGATGGCCAGAAACAGCCTATCTAGGTCTGCCGTGCAGAGTTCTCTGTAACGATATCTCTCTCTCTCTGTGTGCTGAAGTGTGGACCCCCCCCCAAAAAGCCCCACACCTGCAGCAGGTGCGCATCATTCGACTCTGCTGTGAGCTCCGCCGCCAGCCGTCCGTACAAGTGCTGCACGGCGCCCTGCTTGAGCACCGACTTGGGCACCTCAATTGAGACCGAGGAGCAGAGCGGGGTGAGCGAGGACGCGATCCAGTCGCGCACAAGTGTGAACTCGTTGTGGTCCTTGGCGCTGCGAGCGTGGGGGTGTGGGAGTGTAGGAGTGTGGGTATGCGTGTGTGCGTGTGTGTTTGTGTACCAGCTAACGCTCTTAGCTGCGAGGAGCGGAGATGGCTGACTACACTGTTGTGCTGGTTTGTTTGATTGACTGCTTGGATCGTATTGCTCGGCAAGGGAGGACAACACTTTGGGGAACGAGACAAGCCAATATTGAGCGGAAGCCTCCTTCTGCACCGCGCAGCCATTCAAATATTCAAACAATCACCCACCTGTTGAGCAGGAGACAGCCAGAAGCCCTTCTAAACGTCTCTCGCTGCACAGCGCAAACAACATTCAAACACACAGCGGGCGATTTTAATTCAAACACCCACCTGTTGAGCAGGTCCAGGGACAGCCAGAGGTCCTTTTCAATGTCCCCCTCGGCACCGCGCGGCCATTCGAAATTTCAAACAAGTACTGAACCCTGGAGGGTGGGACCTGGCCATGCATGAGGCATGGGGCGCCGGCTGAGCCCCATGCAAACGAGAGCTGGATAGCCATGCACTGCCAGGCGGGGAACGTTCCAGTCAGCGCCAGTCGGCTCTGCCGGCTTGACTGGCCACAAGGCCACTATTGTGACGTTGAGGAAGGTCCTCTCCTATATCCTCCTTGCCAGACATGTCTCAGAGACCGCTGTTTGGGGTAGTCTAGCCGGCGGGAGCGGTAGTCTATCGGCCGGGAGCCGGCGGTACTCTAGTACTTTAGTGTGCTGGAGTATCGGCGGGTGTCTCTAGTAGAAGAGTGGCCTGCTTAGCTGGAAACCCCGTGTTACTTGTTACTGAACCCTAATAACCCCTTAAACCTTAAACCCCACCTGTTGAGCAGGTCCAGGGACAGCCAGAAGTCCTTTTCGACGTCCCCCTCGGCACCGCGCGGCCGCGTGCCGGCGACCGCCTCCGACGCGACAAGGCGCCCCGACCGCACGTACAGCCGCTCGGGAGTGGATGCCAGGAATGCGGTGCCGCTGCCGCTGCTGCCGCTGCTGCCGCCGACCGCACCAATGTACACCTGGGTGTGGCACGGTTGGTGTGGATGGTGTGGACGATAAGGTGCGAATACATTCAGTGTGTGTGCGGATGCCAGGAAATACACACACACACACACACACACACACACACACACACACACACACACACACACACACACACCTGGTATGCACGCGAGTCCCGGTCATGCACCGCCTCAAGCAGGTACAGTCCTCCGCACGCACACACACACACACACACACACACACACACGTGCGCACACACACACACACATGCACGTACACATGCACGCACACGCACACACACACACACACACACCTGGTATGCACGCGGGTCCCGGTCCTGCACCGCCTCCAGGAGATAGAGAGGGTCGAGCGTGCCGCGCGTGCGCAGCGTCGTCCGGCGTGCGGCCACAACCTGTTGAGTGGCATGCATGTTTTTTTGTGTGTGAGTGAAAGAGAGAGAGAGAGAGAGAGAGAGAGAGAAAGGGAGAGAGGGAGGGAGGTTGGGGGGAGAGAGTGAGAAAGAAAGGGAGAGAGTGAGAAAGAAAGGGAGAGAGGGAGAGAGAGGGAGAGGAGAGCGTGAGGGAGGGGGAAAGGATGGGTCGTCCGGCACACGGACACAACCTGCTGCGTGCGTTTTTGTCCATTCATTTTTGTGAGAGAATACGAAAAAATGTTGGATGTGGTGTCTGTGTCTGTGTGTGTGTGTGTGCGTGTGTGTTTTAAAAAGAGGGTCAAGCATGCCGCGCGTGCGCAGGGTTGTGCGGCGCGCGGCGACAACCTGTTGTGCGACATGCGTTTTTTTTGTGCGTGAGAAAGAGAGGGAGAGGGTAAGGGGGAGAGAGAGAGAGGGAGAGAGAGAGAGAGTGGGGGGGAGGGAGGGAGGGAGAGAGGCAGAGAGAGAGAGAGAGAGTGTGAGAGAGGGGGAAAGGGTGAGTCGAGCGTGCGCAGCATCGTGCGCCGCGCGGCCACAAATTGTCGCAAGCATGTTAGCGTGCGTGCATGGGGGGTTGTGTGCATGTGTGGAAGGGAGAGAGAGAGACAGAGAGCGAGCGAGCGAGAGAGAGAGGCACAGAGAGACAGAGAGCGAGACAGAGAGAGCATGCAAATTCAACCCCCACCGTCAGTTGTCGGCCCAAGAATGAAAAGAAGACAATCCAGCCCCAACCAACCTTGGACATGAGCAGCTCGCCAGAGCACTCGCCCTTGCCGTCAGGAAAGTCTGCAGAGTCGAGCGCACCGCCCGGCCAGCGCGACTCGAGGCCGCCGCTCGCCGCGGCCTCGGCTGCCTCATCGGCAGCGCTCGCTGCATTGAGGGTGTTAGGGGTGGGGCTGGAGAGAGAGAGAGAGAGAGAGAGGCCTCTGCTGCCTCACCACGGCCGCGCTTGCTGCAGCATTGTGGCGGGGTTGCGGAGTCGGGTGTTTGGTCAGCAGCCCCACCATAGAATGATGCACGCACGCAAGCAGACATCCACCTGCGACCACATCGACCGCCTGCCCGCCGCTGCCCCCCCGCCTTTCGTTTGCAGCGCCAAAAACGAATGGTACATGCTTACCTAGGCATACTGATGATGGATGTTGCAGTCAGGGACACCTCTACAGACGTACTAAAAAAGCAAAAAAACAAAAAAACGCGCAAAGCACGCACACATGACCCAAACAATATATAAATCAGCGCGGCCCACCTGCTGCCGCATCGGCCGCCTGCCCGCCGCTATCACCATCCTTGGCCTGCAGCAGCGCCATCAATGACACATGCGCATGCATGCATCCCACCGCATCGGCACCACACCTGCCGCCGCATCGACCGCCTGCCCGCTGATATCCTCATCCTTGGCCTGCAGCATCGCCGTCAAGCTGGTGCAAGATGATACATGTGCATGCATCACCACCGCACCGGTCCCACACACCTGCCGCCACATGCAAAAAAACAAAAAGCACGCGCAAAGCACGCACACATGACGAAAAACAGATAAATCAGCACGGCCCACCTGCCGCCGCATCAACCGCCTGCCCACCGCTATCCCCATCCTTGGCCTGCCGCAGCGCCGACACCGAGTGATACATGCTGTCCCAGGCATTCTATAAAAAAAAAAAAAGCGCAAAGCACGCGCACATGAACGCAAAACAGATCAATCAACGCGGCCGACCCGCTGCCGCATCGACCGCCTGCCCGCAGCTATCCCCATCCTTGACCTGCAGCAGCGCCGACACCGAGTGATACATGCTTTCCCAGGCATTCTAAAAAACAAATAAGCGCGCGCACATGAACGCAAAACAGATCAATCAACGCGGCCGACCTGCTGCCGCATCGACCGCCTGCCCGCCGCTATCCCCATCCTTGGCCTGCAGCAGCGCCGACAACGAATGATACATGCTTGCCTAGGCATACTTAAAAAACAATCTATAAATCAGCGCGTCCCACCTGCTGCTGCATCGACCGCCTGCCCGCCGCTATCCCCATCCTTGGCCTGCAGCATCGCCAGCAGCTGGTCGAGGCCCTGCGCATGTGTGTGTGCGTGTGCATGCGTCTGTATGTGTGTGTGCGTGTGTGTGTGTGTGTGTGTGTGTGTGTGCTGCCGTTGGCTGTTATCTAGGCTGCCCGCCGCTGTCCCCTTGCTTGGCCTGCAGCACGTGCGTGCGTGTGTACGCTAGTGACATGTGATCTATTTCGTATAAGTATAATATCCATCACCATCATTTCATGGTCCGTTGGATGCCTATATTGGTGTACCAACCGGGGCTTGCGCACCCTGGGCACGAGCAGCAAAAGTACACCCCCTAGGAATCCTAGGTGCCATCTGCCATCGTGATTGCTGTGCACGCGGTGCGTGCCTCGAAGCATGCGACCGGGAAGTCAGCCGCTTGGGGATGCACGTGCACGTGTGCTGTGCGCCACACATGCGCGTACACGTGCATCACACACATCTGTCCCCACCTGCTGCCCGCTCGACAGGTACTCTTGCCATGCGAGGTCACGGTCAACCATGGGGGGGCGTTCTGACGACGCAGCGCCAGCGGCTTGCCGCGACGATGGCGACGATGGTGATGGTGGTGCTGATGACGGTGTCGATGCGGCTGCAGCCTGCTGCAGGGTCTCGACGAGGGCGCCAATCTGCGCGTGTGCGCGTGTGCGCGTGCGTGTGTGTGTGTGTGTGTTTGTGTATGCATGTGTTAGCCTCGTGCGAGCCTAGCACGGGCCTCTCCAAACACACACTTCGCACACACAATAGCACACACACAGACACACACACACACGTACACACACACACACACCTGTCTCTGCCACTGCCCCCCACTTGGCACATGCACCACATGATCCACACTCCCCAGGTCCCCACACACTCACACCCACATCCAAATAAACACACAGCACGCACACACACACACACACTCACACACTTGTCTCCGCCACTGCCGCTCACTCCGCGCATGCACCGGTGGTTCCACACTCTCCAGGTCCCCACACATCCAAACACACACACACACACATACACACACACACACCTGTCTCCGCCACTGCCGCTCGCTCGGCGCATGCACCGGTGGTTCCACACTCTCCAGGTGCAGTGCATAGTGTGACGCGAGCGCTGGCGGGCGGAGGGCGCGAAGGGCAGCTGCGGCGGCGGAGCAGGCAGAGCTGGCGTCGCGCGCGCCGCGGCCTGTGGGTGGGTGGGTGGGTGGGGGCGCGTGTGTGTGTCTGTGTGTGCGTGTGTGTGTGTGTGAAGGGAGGGAGGGAGGGCGCAAAGGGCAGATGCGGCGGCGGAGCAGGCCGAGGCAGCGTCGCGCGCACCGCGGCCTGTGGGGGGGCGTGTGTGTGTGTGTGTGTGTGTGTGTGTGTGTGCAGTGAGCGCTGGCGGGCGGAGGGCGCGGAGAGCAGATGCGGCGGCGGAGCAGGCAGAGGCAGCGTCGCGTGCGCCGCGGCCTGTGTGCGTGGGGGGGAGTGTGTGTGTGTGTGTGTGTGTGTGTGTGTGCTTGTGTGTGCATGTATGCGTGCGTGTGTGAATCACATAGTGCGGCGCGAGCGCTGGCGGGTGGAGGGCACGAAGGGCGCCAGCTGCGTGCGCATGTGTTTGGTCGATTTAACAGTCGGTCAGGCGCCTTTCATGGCGCATTTGTGTGTGTGTGTGTGTGCGTGTGTGTGTGTGTGCAGCGAGCACTGGGGGGCGTAGGGCGCGTAGGGCGGATGCAGTGGAGCAGGCAGAGGCAGAGGCAGTGATGAACTCGGGGTGCTTGGAGATGTCGCGTTTGAAGTTGGAAAAGTGGGTGTTTGAGGAGGAACGGAACTTGACGGAGTGGGCGAAAAAGTCGCCGGCGCTGAGCCGGTAGGATGTGATGGCGCCGCCGGCATAGAGCGAAGTCATGTCCGGTCGGCGGTACGCGAAAAGGGCGGCAGTGGGGGGGTATATGATGTCGGGAGGGAGTGGGGGGGGAGAAGGGACGGGCGGGTGTGTGGAGATGGAGGGGCGGGGAGACGGGGGAGGTGGGAGGCGGCGGATGAGGGAGCCGATGAACGTAGCACGGTGCTTGTTGATCGTGTCGATGATGGGGAACGTACAAGGGGGGGAGGCATGCATCGTGGTGGTGGAGGTGTGCTCTGTGGTGTGAGGAGGGATGCCCTTGATGAGGCGGAGGAAGCGGTTGTGGGTTACTTCAAGTCGGTGGATGTGGGCCTTGTTCAACGTCCATGTCTGGCAGCCATACAGTAGGGCAGAGATCACAAAGGCGTTGTAGAGGTGGATCTTGGTAGTGGGAGAGATTGAGTTGGAGTTCCAGAACCGGGGAGTGAGACGGTTGAAGGCGTACCAGGCACTCCCGATCCGGCGTGAGATCTCTGAGTCGAGGATGTCGGAATCAGACGTGTTGGGAGCGTAATCAGAAGGGGCGGCGGGGGAGGACAGAATACTTCCCAGGTATTTGAACTTGGAGGTGGAGTGGACCAGGTGGGGGGTAGATGAGGAGTTGGAGGGGATGGTGATAGGGGCGGAGGGGACGGTGTGGGCAGAAGGGTGGCCGAGGGATTGTGCCACGGTTTTGTCGTAGTTGATCGCAAGGGCCAGGTCTGAACAGATGCGGTCGAGGAGGGTGAGCATGGTGCGGAGGTCTTCCTCGGAGGGGGCGAGCAGGGCGATGTCGTCGGCGTAGAGAAGGAGGGGGAGGATGGTGGTCAAAAAGTCCTTGCGGGACTCAGGGGTGTACAGTTTTCCGTCGATCATGTAGCCAATTTGAATGCCAGCGTTGGGGAGCTGGGCAATCAGGGACCGGACAACTGTGTCGATGTAGACATTGAAGACGAGGGGGGAGAGGGGGCAGCCTTGCTTGACGCCAGCTTTGAGAGGGAAAGGGGCGGAGTATGCACCATTGACTCGGGCTCTGGCGGTGGCACCAGAGTAGAGGCTTTCGATGCGTGCCAGAAGGGCAGGGTGCGCGCCGCGGTGGAGGAGGGTTTTCCAAAGGGCGGCGTGGTTGACACTGTCGAACGCCTTGGACAGGACGACACACACACACACATGCACATGCACACACGCACACACGCACACACACACACACACCTGCTGTGGTTAGTGCAGGGTCCTCGTGGCCTGCAGCAGCAGCAGCTCTGCCAGCATCACACACACGCACACACACACACACATACACACACCTGCTGTGGTGAGCGCGGGGTCCCCGTGGCCTGTAACAGCAGCAGCCCCATCAGCAGCAGCAGCAGCCGCACCATCCCACACAAGTGTGGCCGCAAGCAGGCACGAGTCCGCCGCCTCGGTGTAGTCGACGAGCGGAAGTGTGAACAGATATGAACCGTATGGCTCCCACTCTTCCGACGGACGGCCAACCGGGTCGAAGCGCGTGCCGCCGAGCACCCTGAAGGGATGTGTGTGTGTGTGTGCGTGTGTGTGCATGTGTGTGTGTGTGTGTGTATATGTGTGTATGTGTGTGTGTGTGTTTCACACTCTTCCGACGGACGGCTGACCATGTCAAAGCGCGTGCCACTGAGCACCCTAGCGTCTGGGGAGGTATGTGCGTGCAAGGGAAAGGGGGGGTAGGTATGAATCACACGGCTCCCAATCTTGTGACGAATGGACGGCTGCGTCGAAGCGCGTGCCGCCGAGGACCCTGAAGTGTGGGGGAGCGTCGGGAGTGTGAACAGGTATGAACCGCATGGCTCCCACTCTTCCGACAAAAATGGCTGACAGGGTCCAAGCGCGTGCCTCTGAGGACTCTGGGGTGTGGGGAGGTATGGGGGGAGTGTGGGGTGGGTGTGGGGAAGGGGGGCCAACCGCCCTGTGTGGCAGTGTGTTGCGCGAGAGCCCACACAACACACACAAGACAGCCCCTGCTCACGCACCCCACGTGACGCGTGGGAGGCTGGGCGGCAAGAACCGCTGCAGCTGCTCCATGACTGCCGGCGATGGCAGCGCGCACACACACACACACACCACCCCCACCCTGTATCACACACCACCATTACGACAAAGCCACTGCTTCTGCGCCCCCACCTGACGCGTAGACACCTAGGTGACAAGAACCGCTGCAGCTGACACGCTGCCCCCACCGCGCACCCACACGCACCCACCCACACACAAACCCACACACACACCACACACTATCACCACCACCAATAACACCCCCGTATGAACCCCACCTGATGCGTGGGCACTTTGGCGACAGGAAACGCTGCAGCTGTTCCATGACTGCTGGGGACAGCGGTGCACACGAGGCACCACGCCACAGCCACGCAGCACCACAGCCTGCGTCCATGTGGGGGTTCAGATGTTGGGGAGTCGCTAAAACTCAGGGTTTGTGGTCTAGGGCTTTAGGGTTTAGGGTCTGGGGTTAAGGGTTCAGGCGACAGCTGCACATGTGCAGCGCTGCGCCACAGCCACACCGCGTTGCAGCCTGCCGCCCGTGAGGTTTAGTTAGCGGCGCGTCAAAAGGGTTTCTTGGGGGGGTTCTCGGTATTTTAGGATCTTGAGTTTCGGGTTTTAGGTTTGAGGGTACATAGATAATAGCGGCGTGAACGCAACACCACGCCACAGCTGCGTTCAGTGATCCCCCCGCAAGCAGTATACTGCTCGGGGCCGGATTTCCCATTCTGCAGAAAACCACCCCACACTTGGTGGGAGAGGGCGCGGAGGGGTGCGATGGAAAGCTCTCGCCGAGAGCAGCACAACGGCACGTGTTGCGTGACCACACGCTATGTACTGCGCCTGGCACGGGGGGGGGGGCCAAAAGAAAATTCTGGAACACACGATGAAAATAATTTGGACCCCTCCCCCCCTCTCACGAAATATGCCATGCATGGAGCCGGGACCAATGTGCATGGCTTCCTTACAGTGAGGGCTGTCCATCCCTATGTGTCGCCAGTTTTAAGGTTGCCGAAACAACCCCCAAATTGCAGCCATTCCATGGCCTCGATGGCCGCCACCAAAGAGTGTGGACACTCCAGTTCACCAGGCAGATTCAGCGTTGTCTCTCCCAAGGTGTTTTGCTGTGCTTTCCAAGGGGATTCAGATGGCATCGGTCCCATCTCGATCCACGAAGGTTGCTCAAATCCCTAGGTGGGCACTAGGCAGGAAGCACGCAGGGGAGATGGGACATTGAGAGGGTGGGGACCCCCACCCTATAACCCAGGGTCACGTTTTATAGTGGATTTGTGCTCCTCTCATCAAGGCGGTTCCAATGGTGGTATTCCCATCCAAAACGGCTCACTGGAAAGAAAGCTCTGAAACCGCCGTAGAAAGCTCTGGACCCCCCCCCCCACTTTAAGCCCTCATATCTCGGCCCCCCAGGTGTCAAAATTCAAACATTCTGATGGATTTAAAACATTCACAGCAAGGAGAAGGGATTCCATCCTGTGTTCCATTTCCTGTGTTTTCTGCCCCCCCCCCCCCCCTTGGCGCCTGGTATGATCGGTCAAAGTTGCTCGAGCCGGAAAATAAATGATCACTGAAATCCTCCCCAGGGGTCACTGCCTGCGTTGATGCCCATCCATGCGGAGGTTTGGGGACACGTACAAAGGAGTGGCTCAGGGGTGCTAGGTTACAGTTAAGGGCCCACGCTTTTTTCGTCACGTGATCGGTGCTCAGCATTACGCGCCGAGAGCAGCGTTACAAACGCCGGTATCGGCGTCCGGCAGGCTGTGACATCCATCACAACTGCCTTACCTGCAACTGCCGACCACCCACGCGTGACAGCCACTGCCGCCACAGACAAAGACCCTTGGTTGTGGATGCTTAGGGGCCTGCATAAAGCGCTTTGCGCTTGCTAGGTTGCGGTTCACAGTTGGCCTCACCTGCTACAGCCGACCACCCACGCGTGACCGCCTCTGCTGCCGCTGTGCCGCGCGTGTCTGGCGCGGACGAGTGCCGCCCGGAGAAGTACACGTGGGGCGCGAGCACGCTGGCGATGCCACCGCTGTCGTTGCCGCTGTCGCCGCTGCTGGTGGTGGGCGCTGGTGCTGCAGTGGGCTGCGTGCGCGTGGCCGTCGCGGAGCCCGCCTGCCCCTGCAGCCAGCGCAGCGCGGACGTGCCTCGCGGGAGCGGCACCTCAACGCGCACGCACCCGCTGCCGAGTGCCGCCGCCCGCGCCAGCCGCTCGCCCACGCTGCCCTCCACCGCAGCAAGCAGCGCGTCGAGCGCGTCGGTCAGGCTGGCAGCCGGGGGCAGCGTGACTGTCTGGCACGTGGCCACAGGGCCAACGGGCAGCGGCCACAACGCCGTCACTGGCTGTGCTGCTACGCCAGCGGTGACACCGGCCGGAAGCCCCGCGGCAGCAGCGCTCGATGAGCCAGCTGAGGCGGCAGGGACGCCGTTGCCACTGCTGGGTGTGCTGCTGCTGCTGCGTGTGCCGTTACGGGTGGTGTCGCTGGGCCAGCTGTCTGCCGCCGCCGCTGCTCCCGTCGCTGCGCGGTCCTCGTCCAGCTCCAGGCCCCGCACGTACGCCGCACAGGGCGCCACGACCGCTCGCCCGCCTTGCCGTGGCAACGGCCCGTGCCGTGCACTGCCGCCCATGCTGCTGCACGCATGGGCAGCATGGCCATGCATGGGCACCACAGACACCGAACCTTGCCGCCTGTGGCTCTGCATCCCTGTCAGACGACGCATGGGTGCTGCACGTCCGGTGGTCGCTCTGCTGAAACTGCTGGTGGACGCGATGGATGTGTCCATCGTCATATGGGTGACACAGAGAGGTCGAGACCAGTCGACACAAGAGCGCCTCTGCTGCAACGCACCCCGACCACTAACCAGGTAATGCCTACTGGACTTGGATTGGCTGTTCACACGCCTCCTAAGCTCCACAAGCCTGTTGTAGTGGGTGGCGAGCTCTGGTGGGCCACTTCAGCGGGTAACAACTGAGCGACTCGGCCCCCTGCCACCCAATGGGGGCGCAGAAAAGGAGACTATCGGCGGATCGCAAGCCTCGGATTGAGCTGGCGGTCACGCTGTAATGGTTATGTTGGGATGATACACTCCCACACCTGATAACACCTAAAAATTCGCGTCGCTCCAGTGATGATGACCACGCCCCGCTAGAGACCTACTGAAGGTGAGGACGACTCGCGATGCCACACAGAATATCATCGCGCACAACACGCTACAGCGTCACCAATACAGTCACATTGAACTCCACTTTTTTGTGCCAATCGCTACATATTCAGGTGGAATCGCACACACGCTGGTAAAGTGCACACACACACACACACACACACACACACACACACACGCACACACACGCACACGCGCGAACACACACACACACACAAGCACACACTCACACACACACGGGAAAATGTCCCTGTGTGTTATCGTCATACGTTTTTGGGAAATGTGTGTGTTGAGGGGAAAGAGAGGGGGGGACACACATGCACACGCACGCGCGTTACTCGGCTGACGCTGCCCCCCCCCTCCCCCCCCCCACACACACACACACGCATATGCGCACATGCACGGCAGCGCGTGTTGCAAGCGCGTCCACGTGCTCCGTGTGTATGCTACGAGCGAAAGGGCACACACGTGGCCCGCATCTTTGCTGTTGCGTCCGCTGACCACTGACTGCCGCCCCCTGTTGCCCCCCCCCCCCGCCCCCTCTCGATCCGCAGGAAAGGGAACTTCCGCGGCAATGTGCAGACGCGCCTGCGCAAGCTCGAGGAGGGCGCGTGCCCCGACGCTGTGGTGCTGCTCACGTACGCACAACTTGATGCCGGCTTACAGGCAAGCGCGATAGTAGATCTGCAAGGGGGGGGTGCACTTTTGATAGCAACTTAGTTTACAGTTTACAGTTTACAGTTAACAGTTAACAGTTTACAGTACGCACCCTCGGGGCGTGGGATTGAGGGAGCTGCCTAACGAGGCTAGCTACCATATAGCAACTTAGAAGTTGGTAAGTTAGGGGAGGTCTCGCCAGAGAGTTGATGCCGGCGTACAGGCAGGCGCGGTAGTAGACCTGCAAGGTGGGGGTGCGCGTTTGATAGCAACTTAGAAGTTGGTTAGTTACGGGAGGTCTCGCCAGAGAGCACCTTGACATGGTGCAGCACACCACGCAGACCATCTCCCTCGGCGACGGTCCTCGATGACGATGGCCCCCGCGGAGTCGCATGGCGTAATTGGCGTCGCGTGCTGCTCTGTTGACGCGCCCATGCTCAATAATCTCGCGGGGATCAACCACGAGGAGACGGGCATCACGATCGCGTGCGAGCGCGCGTTACTCACGGCGCCAGATGGCTCGTGCCGGGCGCTCATCGCGGGCTACTGCCACAAGGACCCCGACTTGCCCAGACGTCTCTCCGAGAGACTCCGAGTCGCCCTACTTGCAACGCTGCTGCTTCTCATTGCAAACACTGTGCATCGGTTGTCATCGCGGCTGCTGGTCGCGGCTGCTGGCATCCCTCCACTGGTGCAGCTGCTGTGACCTGGCTCTTCAGCTTCCGTGCAGGAGTATGCAGCAAGAGCACTGTGGAACTTCGCTGTGTATGCTTGACAACAGCATCACTTCTGCTGCTGCTGGTTTGGCTGGGGGCCTGGCTCTCCAGCTCTTCAAGCGTCGGCAGCAGCACTGTTGGGGATCCTCGCTGCAAACACCAGATGACACAGGACAGGGAAATGAAGTCACCATCGCTGCTGCTGGCGCTATCCTCTGCCTGGTGCAGCTAGTGGGGACTGGCTCTCCAGCTGCTACAGGTAGCGACAGCGGCAGGGGCAGCGACAGTCACAGCAGTGCTGCTAGCAGCGCTGCTAGCAGCAGAGACAGGAGCAGGGGCAGCAGCAGGGACAGGAGTAGCAGCAGTCAAACGTGTTACACAGACTGACTGACTGGTGACTGCCGTTGTCACTCATTGTCTGTCCCACGTTGCACAATTAACGCCTTGCGCATGGCCCGCAGCTCCAACAACGATTGTAATTACCCCTACTAGGCGCGCTCGAGTGCAACTGACGCGGGAGTTCCATAGTTTATGAGCAGTCCACTGGCATCTCCCCCCCCTACACACACACACCCCGGAACCCGCTTTTCTATTTGGAAGGTCTCCTTGAGATCCCCTCTCTTCCAGGGTGACGCTACAACTCATCCCCGCGTGTGGGTGACGTTACCGTAGGCCTTCCACCCCTTTTACTGTCAGACCTTCAAGAATGCTCTCTCTAAGCCCTGAAGCTGTGGAGCCGTACGTGACCGCCAGAAGTGGATTGTAAAATCGCACATCCTGATTGCACTCGTAATGCCGCGCACCCAGTGCATCAGCATTAGGATGCAGTGTAGGAAGCGGGAGGAAACGGCTGTTGCGGCACGTGGACATGGTAGCTAGCCTAGTTTGGTAGCTCCCTCAATCCCACGCCCTGAGGGTGCGTACTGTAAACTGTAAACTGCAAACGGCATGTGCGCGTGCAACAGTACCTCACACCCTGCCGTCTTGCCCTCTTCCCCCTGGAACAAAGCTCCCACTAGCAGCAGCCCCAAGTTGTCCTGAACGATAGGAGGATTGTTATGTGGCTCCACCACTAAACTGCGGAGACCTTGCACACATCATACCGTGCACCCACCGCATCAGCAGCCTGCTGAGGAGGTTGTAGTGCAGGAAGTGGGAAGGGTCGATACTCGGGAGGAAACGGCTGTTGCGGCACGTGCACGTGCAACAACAGTCCCTCGCGTGCACGTGCAACAACAGTCCCTCGTCCCGACTGGCTTTTGCCGTGCTTATTGCCAGCTTATTGCCCTCTCCCCCCTGGAAAAAAGCTTCCACTAGCGGCAGCCCCAGTGCATGGCCTTGCGGGCTCTCCTAGTAGAGCGCCCTAGACTTGTAGTCTAGGCCTTAAATCACGCCCCGGGGTCCTCCGGGCGCTTACGTGTAAAACCTGGGAAAACGGCAGCCCCAATTAGTCATACTCTAAAGATAATTGTCGTGTTTGCATATGTTGACTCCTTTAAGTGAGTGCAAACGAGAGCTGGACAGCCATGCACTGCCAGGCGGGGACCGTTCCAGTCAGCGCCAGTCGGCTCTGCCGGCTTGACTGGCCACAAGGCCACTAGGCCACTACTGTGACCCTGAGGAAGGTCCTCTCCTGTGTGCTCCTTGCCAGACATGTCTATCAGAGACCGCTGTTTGGGGTAGTCTAGCCGGCGGGAGCGGTAGTCTATTGGCCGGGAGCCGGCGGTACTCTAGTGCTTGAGTGTGCCGGAGTATCGGCGGGTGTCTCTAGTAGAAGAGTAGCCTGCTTAGGTGGAAACCCCGTGTTACTGTTACTGTTACTGTTAAGTGAGGATCCTCAGGTTTGTGAATGCGTCGAGGGGGCGTTAGATCAGACACTGAGTTGCAGTGGCTCATGTCAAGGCTCTGCAGGTTGACCAGAGGTGCGTGAGGCGCCAGATCCGACACTCCCCCGCACGCGCTTATGTCAAGGCTCTGCAGATAGACCAGAGCTGCGCGGGGCGCCAGATCAGACACTGCGTTGCAGTCGCCCATTTCGAGACTCTGCAGGTTGACCATGGCTCCGACGGGCGCCAGATCAGACACTGAGCTGCAGCCGCGCATGTTGAGGCTCTCCAGGTTTGTCAACGTTGACAGGGGCGCCAGATCAGACACTGCGTTGCAGTCGCCCATGTCGAGGCTCTGTAGGTTGACCATGGCTCCGAGGGGCGCCAGATCAGACACTGAGCTGCAGCCCTCCATGCCGAGGCCCTGCATGTTCAATAGAGCTGCAAGGGACGCCAGATCAGACAAAGCTTTGCAGTTTGCAATCTCAAGGGCATACAGGTTCACCATGCCTCTAAGGGGCATCAGATCAGACACTGGTACGCTGTGCAGGTGAAGGTCCGTAAGGTTGACCATGGCTGACAGAGGCGCCAGATCAGACACGGTCATGCAGCCGTCCATGTCCAGACTCTGCAGGTTCGACAACGCTGACAGAGGCGCCAGATCAGACACGGCACACTGGAACTAGTCGAGTATCTGCAGGTTCACCATGGCTAACAGGGGTGTCAGATCAGAAACGGGTGAGCCGTCGCAGCTAACAAACATGAGGCTCTCGAGTTCCACCATGACTGAGAGGGGTGACAGATCAGACACCAAGCTGCAGTCACTCATGCAGAGGCTCTGCAGGTTGACCATGACTGAGAGGGAAGTCAGATCTGACACTGAGATGAAGTCACGTATGCAGAGGCTCTATATGTTCACCATGACTGAGAGGGGCGTCAGATCTGACACAAAGCTGCAGTCACTCATGTCGAGGATCTGCAGATTGACCATGACTGAGAGGGGCGTCAGATCCGACACTGAGCTGACGCTTTGCATGTCGAGGCTCTGCAGGTTCACCATGACTGAGAGGGGCGTCAGATCCGACACTGAGCTGCAGTCAGGTATGTCCAGGCTCTGCGGGTTCATCATACCTCCGAGGGGCATCAGGCTGGTCAGAAGACGGCACTTGGGAAGCTGGAGATTCAGCAATTGGTTGCCGGCGGCTGTCAGAGCACTCAGGTCCACGAGGCTTGATGCAGGTTCGCCTTGCCTCGAATCATCACTTGCAAAAACTGCCAGGCCCTCCAGCTTGCTGCATGCAGAAAGCAGAGCGCCCGCTTGCTGCGGCAGGGCGGTGGCGATCGCTGGAAGCTCCAGGCTGAGGTGGGTGAGCCAGGGCGAGGCACTAGCGATGTCCTCGTAGTCAGCGGGATTCTCGATCGCATCACCAACCTGCGCTCAGTGGCACCATGCAAAGCGATGATCTCAGCTTCGGCGATGGGGAGCAGGGACGGCCCCTTCTAGGCAGTCGCACCCGCGCCATGCTTGGCGACGCCCATGCCCCCTCAGCTGGATGCAGGCACTCCCTCGATCAGACACTCCGTAGATCAGACTCTCCCTATATCAGACACCCCCTCGCGTGATGGTTGCAAGGCAGAGCAGGCGGGCATGCGTGCATGGAGCAGCGCTTGCCATGCGGGCGCACCACCCACCAGGTGAAGGCGCAGCGACTGCAGGTGAAGGAGGGCGCCTGTGTGGGGTGGCTCGACCAGCATGCCGCGCAGGCACGCCATCGTCCGCAGCGTGAGCGTGTGCCGGAAAGGCGAGCAACCGTGTCGGAAGACAGCACGGGCGATTCGTCCTGTCCCTCCACGACGCCTGCCTGCGCATCCACTGCGTCACGCATGGTCGTGCCGCACAGGCGCAGGGCGCGCCTGTCGTCGGTGAGGAGGCAGGGCCACAGGCCGCGGAGAACAACCGAGCGGTCGAGAGATGGGGCAAGGACCTCGCCATCCGAGGTCTCGTCGTGGTGCTGGATGGCGCCTTCCTTTTCCTGTATATGTGGGCGTGTCGAGACATGCAGGGTTGTGTGTGGAATGGGGTGTGGGGTGTGGGGCCTGAAGATGCATGGGTGCCGGTTCACTCCCGTCTCGGCCTCGGCCATGGCCGCGATGCACAGTGTCCTCCAGTCCCTGCTGGGCAAGCGGGCTGATGGCCTCGGGCCAGGCGCTAAGTGACCACGAGCGGGCGCAGCACAAGGCGCTGTGGCCAGCGTACGAGGCGGCCCGCGCAGCTGGGCAGAAGGCCCAGTTCCGCCGGGCCCGCCTGTTTGTAGACGGCCTGCCGTGCCCGCGCCCGCAAGCTGAAACCCTGACTGCCTATTGAGGCCCCAGCTTTTGCTGCTGGCCTTTTGGGGGGCTTCCCAAGCCGAGTGTGGCTTGGCAACATTGGCGGGCTATGCGAGTATCCAACCATGTCCAGTGCTTTTGTGTGGGGGGGAGCCTAACTATATGTGTGTACTCCCCGGGGTTTCCTTGCGGACCGGGGTGTTTTGGCTTGAGGATCACTGACTTTTTCTGGCTCTGTTTTTGCCCCTTTGCAGGATGCGCTTACGCGACGCTAACCTCCAGCGGGGGGCAATGCTACTTTTGTCAGGGGGGGAAGAAGGATTGTGCTGAGGCACTCCGGGCCGTGTGGGGCCCCGGGGGTGGCGAAGGAGTTGAGGTGGGAACGAGTTAGGGGCGTGCCGCCTCAGTTATTGACGAGAGTGGACATGGGCTCGTATTCCCGCACTTGGCTCTCAGAACCGTGTGGGGTATTCTTTGCGGTTCGTCACAACGGGGGACTGTGCTGACACTGTGGATTCCGCCCCCTATTTAGCCCCCCCTAAAGCAGGGCTAAAACGTCCATTCCCTCAGAGAATTTCTAGTAACCAGCCACTAATACCCCCCCCTAAAAGGACGTCTAACCCCCCTAAATTTAGGAGAAAAGTTAGTCGCGCCAGTTAGTCGCGCCAGTCGCGCCAGTCGCGCCAGTCGCACCAGTCGCGGAGGGGGTGCGGGCCGGGCCTCGTGCCAGCACAGCACAGGGTGTGGGCCGGGCCTCGCGCCAACACAGCACAGGGTGCCGGCCGGGCTTCGCGCCAGCACAGCACAGGGGCCGGGCCTCGCGCCAGCACAGCGGAGGGTGCGGGCCGGGCCTCGCGCCAGCACAGCACAGGGTGCGGGCCGGGCCTCGCGCCAGCACAGCACAGGGGCCGGGCCTTGCGCCAGCACAGCGGAGGGTGCGAGCCGGGCCTCGCGCCAGCACAGCACAGGGGCCGGGCCTCGCGCCAGCACAGCGGAGGGTGCGGGCCGGGCCTCGCGCTAGCACAGCACAGGGGGCGGGCCGGGCCTCGCGCCAGCGCAGCGGAGGGTGCGGGCCGGGCCTTGCGCCAGCACAGCGGAGGGTGCGGGCCGGGCCAGCACAGCACAGGGTGCGGGCCTCGCGCCAGCACAGCGGGGATTCGCTGGGGATTTGACGATCCTATTGGAGCGGAGCTATTGGAGCTATTGTTGCAGAGCCTGCGGCTGCTGGAAGGGAGCCTGCATGAAGATTGCTGCGGGCGCGGCGGCGGCGGGGACTAGCATAAGGCACACCTGCGGCCTGCGCAGTCACATAGTATAAATTCAAGGAGCACACCTATTTGGCGATTGACGATTTACCTGCCTCACGTTTCCGTTTCCCCACATGCGTTCTTCAACAAGCGTTGGCTGCCGCTGCGGTAGGGGACCTAGGGGTGCGCCCACGCTCTTTACGTGTGACCGCCGGCAGTAGATTGTAAAACTCTCATCATCATCATTAATTAATTTACAGAGTTAGGGTTCCCTACCACCAACAGCCAGCCATCTCAGTAAGGTGCTCGGGCCATACGCGCTGAGCACGGTCTTATACGCCTTTAGAGGTGTCCCTGATTGTATAATCCATCATTATGTTAAGGACCCAAGGTCCGCCCTCTGGCCATTTGAGGGGCTGGGTGTGCAGCCTGCACAGTGGTGCTGCTTGCTTGCCACCAAGTGTGGATGGCGTTACCGTGGGCCACTTGTAGCTTGACCTTTTGTGGGCCTTGGGCCTTGTTTCTTTAAGTCCCACTGGAGCTTTGGAATCGTACGTGTGACCGCCAGAAGTGGATTGCGCGCTCCCGCCGCAACCTGCGCGACGTGGACCCGTCGGCTGCTGTCTTCGACATCCTCAGTGACCGCGAGGAGGCGCAGCACCGGGCGCTGTGGCCCGCTTTCCTCGCCGCCAAGGCTGCGGGGAAGCGGGCGCAGTTCCACCGCGCGCGCCTCGTCGTTGACGGCGAGCGGGTGCCTGCACCTGCTTGCTAGATGGCATTCCCTCTGGGGGGTTTTTTGAAGGGGAGGTGGCGCCACACGCGTGCGGTGGCGGGTGCGGTGTGGTCGCTGAGTAGAGTGCTGCGGCGGGTGTGCTACTAGCCCCGCTTCCGGTGGTCTGGGGGAGGGCTTTTTGGTCCCTTCATGGTTTTATACCTTGGGTCCGCCCTCTGGCCATTTGAGGGGCTGGGTGTGCAGCCTGCACAGTGGTGCTGCTTGCTTGGCGCCCGCCACCAAGTGTGGATGGCGTTACCGTGGGCTACTTGTAGCTTGACTTTTGTGGGCCTTGAGCCTTGTTTCTCTAAGTCCCACTGGAGCTTTGGAACCGTACGTGTGACCGCCAGAAGTGGATTGTAAAACTCTCATCATCATCAACCTGTGACCAAAATGTAGCCACACCCAAAATTCCAAAGTCGACAAAACGGCCCCATCGCGCGTGCAGAATGACTTCTCGACACTTAATATAGACATGCGTGTCGATATCGTGTGCTAGGATACGTCGTGGGGCCGTCACGGGCCTCGCGGAGCGCCATGCAACAGTCGCACCCAACCCCCAGCCGCGCCGCTGCGGGGAGCCAGCCCCCCGCGACGCCTCCTACCGATCGGTACCACCCGTGGCATGAACTTGCCGAGGCGCTGGGTCCCGTGCCGTGCCGCGTTGCCGCGGTCGCTGTGCTGGGCGACACCAAACTTTCGGCATGTTTTGCGGCGTCGCCTCTGGACCAAATCCACTTTTGACGCGTGCTTTTTAGTGGCTGCCAATCTCATTTAGAAATGTGCGTCGTGGGTGACCGTGGCTTGGAGAGACGGTGAAATGCGGAACGAAATCGTTTGGCGTCAAACGTTGCACGTAACGGTTGCGTTTGACGCCAAACGGTTTCGTTTCGCATTTCACCGTCTCTCCAAGCCACGGCCATCCACGACGAAAGCGTCTAAATGAGATTGGCGGCAACTATAAAGCACCCGTCAAAAGTGGATTTGGTCAACCAGGGAAGCCACAAGAAATTCCCAAAGTTTGGTGTCGCCCGTTTTGGCCACTTTGCCCCCTGGGGTGGGCCCAGGTTGGGTGGGAATGGCCATGGAATTAATTACCCCTGGGAATTACCATGCTAAACTGCTGTCGCTGCTGGGGGTAGCTGCAGCTGGGTAGCTGTAGCTGCTGGGTAGCTGCAAGGTAGCTGCAGCTGCTGGGTGGCTACTGGGTTGGGCACCGGCGTTTGGCTTACAATCGGCGATGTTTCTGTAAACTCTCTCAGCTACACAGAAAATGACTTCAAGCGTATGGATGCTGAGCATTCTCTGCGTAAATCTTGCGTGAGGTGGTGAACAATAACCCCACCGCCAGACACTTCATGTCATGGCCCAAAGCATGGGCAGTGCACTGCACCCCACGCCTTGTGATGATGGCAGAAGGGGGGGGTGGCACGCCGTCACAGCTGACCAGTAAATTGCATCGACCGACATGGCGCCCGCCAGCACGCGTCATGTCCTCGTGGACACACTCGAAGCGCACGCACACCATGATCGAGGTGATGTCCTTGAGCACGCATGTGATGCCCGTGTATTCAGGCACGTTGGCAGGAGCAGCCGGGCAACACGAGGAACACTTAGTCGCTGCACGCGTGTGTGGGGGGGGGGAGGTGAGGGCCAAGGCGGACACGACGAGGGCGGCAGGCGAGGGGGTGGCAGACGAGGGGGTAGCGGATACGATGAGGGTGGCAGACGAGGGGTTGGCAGGCAAGGGGTTGGCTGGGGTTGGCAGAGGGTGGCAGTCAGGGGTGGCAGGCAAAGGAGAAGCGAGCACTTACCCCTTGAACAGTGCCGGAGCTGGAGCGCGTGTACATGCTGCTAACGCTGATCCCGCCAACAGTTGTCTCCGCCTTCTTCTTGCAGCTCTTGGGCGAAACGTCGCCGGCGCTGTCACGTCGTCGGGCACATTGCGCGCGTTTTGATGAGTGTGATCATCTCCTAGGGGTGTGGTGTGTTGTGTGTGGTGGTGGGTGGGTAAGTGGGGGCTTGTGCGCACGCTGATGGGGTTGGTTGGTGCGCACGTGCACGCAAGGGGAGGTGCACGCAAGGGGGGAGGGGGGGGGGGCATGCACACACACAAAGGCAGGCGGGTGGCACACCCAAGCGTGCACACGCACATGAGGGTGGGTCGGTGCGCCCAGCGTGCACACGCATTGGAGGGGGGGGAGGGGCAGCCCGCAAGCGCTCACGCCGGTGGGGGTGGGCTGGCTCGCGTGCACGCACGCAAGGGGTGGGGGGGGGGGGGAGCCCTCGCACACAGGTTGGGGTGGGTGGGCGTGTGCAAGGGGGAAGAGGGGGAAGCCTCACCGCATCATCATGCACGCCGCGATCATCATGCCCGCCCACCAGCTGGGGTGATCGATCGGCGTGCGATCTAGATTCACGTTACGATCATGCTGGGCAGCTTGTCCGCAGACATCTTGCGCTGACCATGTATGGCCCAATCTGCAGGCAGCATACGGAGTTTTGGTTGTTGGGCTATGGGGCGGACGGCCATGCACAAGCGGCATGCACCCAGCGCTCGCCATGCGCCGCATGCATGCGCCGCGAGCATGCATGCTCACCATGCGCCGCACAACGCGTGCATGCCTCTGCCCGGCCCAGCATCCACCACCAGCATGCCAGTGGTGCAGCTTTGTTTGAACAGCTGTGTGTGCAGCTGAGAATTCAAGACTTGACCTGGCGCTTGCATGCTTGACCTGCGAGCCTGGGCAGCCAGCGACCAAGCAGATACACGCGCGCGACGTTCAATGAGCTGCGATCCTCATAACGCGTGCACGACATCGCATGCTGCCTCATCACGAGCACACGGACCCATGGGTCCCATGCGCCCCCAAGATCTCACCCTGCCCCCGCCCCTGCTCGCGACCCCGAGGATACATGATTAACAGAACATGCGTGGTGCCAGCTCACCTGGGGGATGCGCTGCTACGCTCCCTTGCAGCGTCAACTGCGGTCAATGCCGTGCTGGCATATCACCGACCCGTAAGTTGCGCGCGATCGCATAACGTGGCGTGATCAACGATAGGGCGCACTGGAGGAGGCGGGACAGCTAATGGGGTGAAACACCCCCACACTGCCCCCACACCTGCCTTTGATCATCCCTTTGTGGACTCTTGGATGAGTGAGTCAAGCACTGACATGTATCACAGCATGCCGAGCCATGTGCCTCATGCATTTGCCCCATCAGAGATGCAGTACAGGTCAGCGCCGCTCATCTCGACTGCCAACTCCAGAACTCCCACACACGCCTGCCGCACGCACTCTGTGACTACAAGTGCGCCAAGGCGCACTCCCCTCCCTGTTCCTGTGCCACCCCAAACACCACCATACACCGTAAAGATCGCTGCACGGGGTTGGCGATCTCCTCGGGGAAGCGCCCCCACATCTTGGACAACTACTGATCTTCCCAGCTACTCACGCACACACACTCTGCGCGCGCGGCCCCCCCTCCTGTTCCTCTAACAATCCTGGCACCAATAGAAAGCATAACATGAAGGTCGCACCACACACCACACACCATACACACACACACGATGCGGCCACACACACACGCTTGCCAGGGGCACACTCCAAATGGTGTGGACTCTCACTCACACTCAAACTCAACAGGTGGGTAGCGGGCACATGGATTAGCCCTTAACAGTGCCACTGTTTTCTAGCATAGTAGCCACGGTGCAGTGACTCGTTTTAGCGGGTAAGTCTTCGTGGCACTCATTTTAGGGGGTTAGATTGGTGCCGCCGCATCTTCCATCAATTCTAGGGGGTAGAATGCGCTGCCGCATCAGCCATCAATTCTAGATGGTTAGAATGCTGCTGGGGGTGTGCTAAACAGGGGGCAGAATCCACAGTGTGGGGGGGTGGTGTGCACCTCGCTGGCTGTAGATTTTTTTTCCTCAGGGTCTAGGCGCTCCCGTTGTGTTATGCAAACGACGACGACGACGACTCCCGTCAAGCACACGTCAAGTGTCGTAGATAAAAAAATATACAATGATGAAAATTTATAGCGTTCCCAAGCACTCAACGCCTAAGTGACAAAAAAAGTGACGATTGTCCTCAAGTGACGATTTCTCACCCACCCGGCCGCGTGCGCCACATGCATGTGGCGTGCAGGTAGTCAGGTGACGCTCATGATCAGGTGACCTCTGCAATCGATTGCAATCGATTAATCCAGGCTACACCCAAGATGCAGCACAACTCCTGCTCCACAACTCCTGCTTCACCCACCAGGATGCGCGCCCTCGTCGCGAAGCTTGACAGCAAAGCGATCATGACGATCGCACGCCGTATGGCCCATACTTGGGGGCGAAGAGGGGGACCGCTGTTGGCGCCGAGCCAATGCGCGCCCATGGTGGGGTGAACCCCGCAGCGTCCGATCGGTTCGTGAACCCCAGGGGCCCCTCCCCTGCATACAGACTATCACGACCATGACCGAGCCAAGCCTTACACGTCACATTGCCTAAAGTAGGTGGCGCAGGTTCGTGGCTGCAGCTGTGCTCAGCACTGTGTGCGACCGCTGCCGGTCCGTCCCAGCAACGTGGCATTACAGACGTGTTACAGATGTCGTAGACGCTGCCAAGGCGTGTCATGCCCTGCAGGAAGCCTCTTAACTCACTATCGCAACAGCGCATCATGGGGAGGGCATGGACACTGGGCCTGCCGTCTGCTCAGTTGTTGGAGCTGAGCACTTCTGACCACCGACTGATGCGATTCTTGGCTGCTCTCCTCTCCAATCTGATCTACCTGTTCCAAGCTCTCGACCTTGCTCTATTATAGCCTTGATTCGACAAGATGGCACAGCAGTGGTGCCGGCCTCTGTGCCGCCGTCCCACCACGACCACCCTCGCCCCAGCCCCCCTGTGCGCGCTCACACCGCCACCAGCTCTCGCCCTGCAGGGCCCCTGGGAGCGTTCGCCCGTCCGTCCCTATGCCGCAGACGCGGTCTCGTCCGCTGGCACCGCCCGCGTCTGTCCCTCCGCCACCCTGGCCGCCGCGCGCGCCAGCCCCAGCTCCCGCATCGCCGCAGCCTTGACATCCTGGCGCTGCTCAATCTCCTGCGTGTTTGGGCGCCAGTGTTTCCGTTGGCCAAGCCGCAACCCAATACAGTGCACTGTCGGGTTGAGATTAGCCGATTTGGGCTGGCGCGTCGGGTTCAGATTGCGCGAACTTCGACCCGAAAAGTGTGAAACGATATTTTCACACCCTTTTCGCAAGAAATCGCCTCCGTCGAGTTGAGATTGGGGGGTCGGCCGTGAGGCCCGGGATGAGCCATCGTTTCCTCAAAAGATCCTTAGCGGAACCACTGGTGGGCGCGTGTGTGTGGCGTGTGCGGGCGCGAGTGTCACAGCCACGCGTGTGCGGCGCTTGGAAAATGCAGCATCCCCTCATTGAAGCCGATTCAGGCCAGTCACAGCGGTGCAACGAGGGCGCGTGTGTGTGTGTAGGTGTGTGCGTGGGTGTGCGTGGGTGTGTGCACGTGCCATGATGGCGGCGGCGGTGATAAGTGTGCTTGGCGGCTAGCCTCGTTAAGCAGCTCCCCCAACCCCACGCCCCGAGGGGTACGTACTGTAAACTGATGCCGGTGCGTGCCGAGCAAGGTCGAATACGCTGCCTGTAAGTGCGTCACACGACTCAAAAATCCACCACCACCACCACCACCATCATCATGATGGCGATGGTGGTGATGCGCGTGCATGCAGCACACACACCTGGAAGATCTGGTAGGGATTTGGCCGCAGCAGTCGCTGGAACGAGTTGATGACAAAGTCGGGGAGCAGCGCGAGCGCGGGGGCGGCGAGCACGCCGGCCTGGTGCAGGTGTGTGTGTGTGTGTGCGTGTGTATTTGTGGAGCAGCGCGAGCACGGGGGCGGCGAGCACGCCGGCCTGGTGCAGGTGTGTGTGTGTGTGGGGGGGCCATCCACACCGCGCAACACCACCGCAACACTACTGACACATCACGCCACACAACAACCCACCAGCCAGAACTGCGGGGACGAGAACAGCACAGGCGCCACGTTGGCCATGTTGGCGACGCCCTCAAAGTGAAAGATCGTCCACACGACTCCGTAGCAGTAGTAAAAGAGGAAGAGCGTGGTTACAGAGAGCCACGAAAGCAGGTGGTTGATCCACGTCCAGTAGCTGTGGCGCGGTGTGTGTGTGTGTGTGTGTGTGTGTGTGTATGTGTGTGTGTGCGCGCGCGTGTGAGGAGGGGAAGGTTTGAGGGTGTGAGCTTTCGGGTGTGCGTTAGGTTGCGCAGGTTTTTGTGTGTGCGTGTGAGGTAGCAGAAGTAGAAGAGGAAGAGCGTGGTGACGGAGAGCCAAGACAGCAGGTGGTTGATCCACGTCCAGTACCTGTGACGTGGCGCGTGCGCGTGTGCGTGTGTGAGGTAGGGGTAGAAGAGGAACAGCGTGGTGACAGAGATGAGGTGGTTGATCCGCGTCGAGTAGGTGTGGCGCGTGCGGGAGTGCGGGTGCGTGTGTGAGAAGGGGTACGTTTGTGTGCGTGCGTGTGAGGTAGTAATATAAGAGGAAGAGTGCTGTGACGGAGAGCCATGACGGCAGGTGGTTGATCCATGTCCAGTGGCTGTGGCGAGGCGCGTGCGGGAGTTTGTGTGTGAGGTAGGGGTAGTCGAGGAAGATCGTGGTGACAGAGATGATGTGGTTGATCCACGTCCAGTAGGCGTGTGCGCGTGGGTGGTGCGTGTGTGAGGTAGGGGTAGAAGAGGAAGATCGTGGTGACAGAGATGAGGTGGTTGATCCACGTCCAGTAGGCGTGTGCGCGTGGGTGGTGCGTGTGTGAGGAAGGGGTAGAAGAGGAAGAGAGTTGCGACAGAGATGAGGTGGTTGATCCACATCCAGTAGGCGTGTGCGCGTGTGGGTGGTGCATGTGTGAGGTAGGGGTAGAAGAGGAAGAGCGTATTGACAGGGCCTCAACATGCAATGGCTGGTCCAAGTCCAGTAGCTGTGCTGCGGTGGGTGTGGGTGTGCGGGTGTGAGGTAGGAGGGGTGGAAGAGGTAGAGAGTTGTGACAGAGATGAGGTTGTTAATCCACCACCAGTACCTGTGGAACGGTGTGTGTGGGTGTGCGTGGGTGAGGTGGGGGTAGAAGAGGAAGACAGTGGCAGAGATGAGGTGGTTGATGCAGTAAGTGTCCAGCAGGTGTGCCCAGTAAGTGTGGCGCGGTGTGTGCGTGTGGGTGTGCTTGTGTCAGGTAGTGGGGTGGGGTGGAGGTAGAGGGAAGAGGGCTGTCGACCCTCCCACAAACCCGCATCCCGTCAAACCCCCAACCCCAGCCGATGGATTAACTCGACCACCGACCTCAGTCACCGAACGCACTGCGCGTTCATCGCAAGCTTCAGGTTCATCGTGATGACGATTGACATGCAATAAATTGTGCTACCCACCTCCTCACAGCGTCATTTTGTTCTTTGCTTCTAGCCTTTCAGGGTTCACTTAAAACCCTGGACCCTGAACCCCCAAACGAAGCCGAAGCCCCCCGTCGAACCCACCGCGTGATCATCGCGAGCTTCAGGTTGATCGTGATGACGATCGGCATGTTCATCGTGCTGCCAGACTCCCACAGTGTTGAGCCACAAACCCTGGACCCTGCCTGGACCCTTCAAACGCTGAACTAACTTCACCTAAACTCCAACAAACGAAACCGAACGCACCGCGTGTTCATCGCGAGCTTTAGGTTGATCGTGATGACGATTGACATGTACATCGTGCTGCCGACCTCCCACAGCGTCGAGTTGATGCCGTCGCTCGCGGGCGTCCACATGGTGAACATGACGACAAAGAACACGACGCACGCGTGCCACGTGCCCTGCAGGAAGTAGATCGCCTGTCGCCACATGAAGCTCGACCGCGTCGCACGCATTGTCTCGGTGTACAGCCGCGGGTGGGCGAGCACGGTGGCTGGGGACAGGTCCTGTGCACATGCACGTATAGAGTCGCACAATCAGATCAGGGCTTGCGGTGGACAGGGTGGCCATGTGAACACACACACACACACACACACACACACAAACACAGCCACACACATACACACCCACACACACGCTCGCGCGCGCTCGCGCGCGCGCGCGTTCGCACAAAGTTGTCGGACGGACTGTACAATCGGACATCGACCACGCACACACAAGGCACGCAACCAAATCAGACCTGCCGGCATCCCCTCAGGCCTGCAGGCATCCCATCAGACAGTTTTTTGTTTTCGGCGTTTGGAGCCGGATTCGGGAGCCATGGAGCCGGATTTTCAGTCAAATGGCAGTCAAATGGCCAGCTCCAGAATTTAAATAAAATAAAAACAAGAGAAAAAGTCACTGCTCATCATCAGACAGTGCGCGAGCGTACCTGCTCTAGCACCGAGTATCCCACAATCACGTACGACGACCAGAACAAGTTGAGCGTCGCGATGAGGCCGGTCGAGTAGAGCGGCTGGGCAGAGTAGGCTGCGCATGCGTGCGTGCGTGTGTGTGTGTGTGTGTGTGTGTGCGTGTGTGCATGTGCATGTGTGTGTGTGTGTCCGTAGACGGCAAGGTGGGAAAATAATAAAAATGAGGGGAGGAGGGGGGGCAGCACAGCATCTGGGCGGAGTAGGCAGCGCATGGGTGTGTGTACGAGGTGAGGCTGGGAGACGATTGGGGGAGGGAAGGGTGGAATGGAGCAGCTGGGCAGAGTAGGCTTAGCACACAAGGGTGTGGGAGGAATGGGGGGAGGGGTGAAGTGGCAGAGTAGAGCAGCTGGGCGGAGTGGTTTGCGCACAGGCGGGCGGGGGGCAGGTCATGTGTGGGCGAGCGATGCGAACCAAGCAGTCAATCCAACATATCAGCACAACAGTGCAATGAGCCAGCTGCGCTCCTTAATACGAGCGTAAGCTGGTACACAATATGCGGGCAGTGGGAAGTGGCGAAGGGGGACAGGGGGAGAGAATAGGGAGGCCAGGCGAGCAGAGCGGCTGGGCGGAGGGACTCAGTCTTTTGGGATAACGTGTCATATAAGTGGGAAGTGGCGAGGGGGACAGGGGAAGAGGAGAGGGAGGCGAGGCGAGTAGAGCGGCTTAGTAGAGCAGCTCGGTCTTTTGGAGAACGATTCCGGCACATACGGCACCAAGGTCTTTCTCTCTAGCCTGTCTCCATGCACCACCCACTCTCTCACCCTCTAGCCTGCCTTTGAACTGCATGCACCAGCCACAACCCACCAGGGAAGAACGCATAGATCAAGAGCGTGCAGTTGTACGCCCAGTTCTTGTAGAACATTTAGGTATATACGGCACCAAGGTCTCTCCCTCTCTCTCTTACTCTTTCTCTTTCTCTCTGTCTCTTCCTCTCTCTCTCTCTCTCTCTCTTACTCTCTCTTGCCTGCCCAACTCCATGCACCACCCACCAGAGAAGAACGCATAGATGATGAGCGTGCAGTTGTACGCCCAGTTCTTGTAGAACGAGTACTGAACGACCTCGATGTTGCGTTTGTACGACGAGCGGCCGTGCACGAGCAGCAGGCGGGCGACGTACCTTAGGGTTGGGGGTTTGGGGTAAGGAGGTTTGGGGTTAATGGGTTTGGAGTTTAGGGGTTTGGGGCTTAGGCACTGTGTGTCCTGGGTGTTGCGCTTGTGCGAAGAGCGGGCCATGCAGCTATGAACAGCAGGCGGGCCACGTACCTAAGGGATGAGGGTTTGGGGGTTAAGACTTTGGGGTCTTGGGTTTTGGGGTAAAGGGGTTTGGGGTTAAGGCACTGTGTCCTGGGTGTGGTTCGCTTGTACGACGAGCGGCCGCGCAGGAGCAGCAAGCGGGCCACGTGCCTAAAGGATGAGGGTTTGGGGTTCAGGGGTTTGGGGTTTCGGCACTGCGTGTCCTGGGTGCTGCGCTTGTGTGAAGAGCAGGCCATGCGGCTATGAGCACCAGGCCGGCCACGTACCTAAGGGTTGAGGGTTTGGGGTTTAGGGGTTTGGGGTTTAGGCACTATTTGTCCAGGATGCTGCGCTTGTATGACGGGCGGCCGTGCATGAGCAGCAGGCGGGCCACGTACCTAAGGGATGAGGGTTTGGGGTGAAGGGGTTTGGGGTTTAGGCACTGTTTGTCCTGGATGTTGTGCGTGTACGACGGGCGGCCACACGGGAGCAGCAGGCGGGCCACATACCGTTGAGAGGGTTGAGGGTCGAGGTTTTGGGGTTCAGGCCTTGCGGGGTTGAGCGTTGAGGGTTGTGGGTACAGTTTTGGGGGCTAATTAGGCACTGCTTGTCCTGGTGTCGTGCTGGTACAACAAGCGGCCGTGCATGCTGGTGCGCACCAGCAGCAGGCGGCAACGTGCCTTTTGAGGGGTTAGGGTTTGGGGGTGCAGGGTTGGGGATTTGAGGGTTTGGGGGTTAGGTACTGTGTCCTGGGTGTGGTTCGCTTGTACGACAGGCGGCCGTGAACGAGCAGCAGGCGGGCCACATACCTTTGAGACGGTTGAGGGTTCGGGGGCGCAGGTTTGGGGGTTTGAGGTTTAAAGATTTGGGGGTTATGCACTGTTTGTCCTGGGTGTTGCGTTTGGGTGAAGAGCGGGCCATGCAGCTATGAGCAGCAGGCGGGCCACATACCTAAAGGGTTCAGAGTTTGGGGTTTAGGGGTTTGGGGTTTAGGGGTTTGGGGTTTAGGGGCTTGGAGTTCAGGGGTTGGGGTTAAGAGGTTTGGGGTTTAGGGGTTTGGGGTTTAGGCAGTGTTTGTCCTAGATGTTGCGCTTGCACAACGGGCGGCCGTGCATGAGCAGCAGGCGGGCCACGTACCCAAAGGATGAGGGTTTGGGGTGACAGGGTTTGGGGTTTAGGCACTGCGTGTCTTGGGGTGTTGCGCTTGTACGACGGGCGGCCGCACAGGAGCAGCAGGCGGGCAACGTACCTATTTGAGGTGCAAAGGGCACGGAGCGTGTGGGGCGCGTCGCTTGTTCGGGTTTGGGGGGGTCGGGTCTCGAAACACAGGCTGACTTACCTGAGCTGCGCGAACGAGTAGTCAGACGCCAGCACCGCTGCGCGCCCCCCGTGCGTGCGTGTGTGTGTGCGCGCGCGTGTGTGGGTGTGCGCGCGTGTGACTGGTTCATACCTGAATTGCGCGAACGTGTAGTCTGATGCCAGCACCGCTGCCGTACCTTGCGTGTGCATGTGCGTGCGTGCGTGTGTGTGTGTGTGTGTGTGTGTGTATGTGATCGGTTCATACCTGAACTGCGCAAACGAGTAGTCTGACGCCAGCACCGCTGCGCGCCCCTTGTGCGTGCGTGTGTGTGTGTATGTGTGTGTGTGTGCGTGTGTGTGTGTGTGTGTGTGTGTGTGTGTGTGTGTGCGTGTGAGGCCCATACCTGAACTGCGCGAACGAGTAGTCTGACGCCAGCAACACTCCGCGCCCGCCCCGTGTGTGCTTGTGTGTGCGTGTGCGCGCGCGTGTGTGTGTGTGTGTGTGTGTGTGAGGTTCAAACCTGAATTGCGCGAATGTGCAGTCTGACGCCAGCACCGCTGCGCGCCCCTCGCACGTGTTTGCGTGTGTGTGTGTGTGTGTGTGTGTGACAGGCTCATACCTGAACCGCGCGAACGAGTAGCATGTCGCCAACACAGCGCACCCCTTGTGCGTGTGCGTGTGTGTGTGTGCGTGTGCATGTGTGTGCGCGCGTGCGTGTGTGTGACAGGTTCATACCTGAACTGCGCGAACAAGTAGTCAGACGCCAGCACCGCTGCCGTCCCTTGCGTGTGTGTGTGTGTGCGTGTGCGTGTGTGTGTGTGTGTGTGTGCGTGTGTGTGTGTGACAGGTACATACCTGAACTGCGCAAACGAGTAGTCAGACGCCAGCACCGCTGCGCGCCCCTCGCGCCCGCTGATCCCCACGCCGATGTGCGCCGCCTGCATGCGCGTCCGTGTGCATGCGCGCATGATCTGAGTCTGGGTCTGTATATTTTGTCCGGGTCTAGGTCTGTTTGGCAGGTCTGGGTTTGGGTGTTCTTGTCTGGGTTTTGTCTGGGTCTGGGTCTGGGAGTTTTGGGTGGGGGTGTTTGTCTGGGTCTGGTTCTTTGGTCTTTTTCTTTCATTCTGGATCTGGGTTTGGTCTGGGTCTAGGTTTTGGGTCTGGGTCTGAGTCTGGGTCTGCGTCCGCGTCTGTGTCTGCGCTTCCATTTGCATGCACGCGTGTCAGTTTGGCACGCTGCTAGGTAGGTGCGGCTCGTGCCCCTCACAAGTGACTCCTAGGTCCAGAACCGGTCTTGGGTCTAGGCGGCGGTACTAGGTCTAGAAGGCAGTCTTCGCTGGGAAGCCGATGTTACTGTTCCTGCGTCAGTTTGGGCACGCACCATGGTGCGCGGGTCTGCAGCGAGCCTGCACACGTCGTTAGTCACCCCTTGCCTCGTCTTTAGTCCACGCTTCCCCCCCCCCCCCCCGAGGAGGGCCCTCCTGCCTTGCCCCACCGTGACCATGCCCACGTCGTTGGCACCCGTACCCAATTGCCCTCCCCCTCTCCCTTCCTCCGTCCCTCCCCTCCCCCCTCGCCCCCTCCCCCCTCCCTCCCTCCCTCCCTCCCTCCCTCCTCCATTCATCACCAGCGTTTAACAGGCTGTAAACCCAATCACACACCGTCATCATCTCCACGTCGTTCGCCCCGGCCCCAATCGCACACACACACACACACACACACACACAGACACACACCGTGATCATCCCCACGTCGTTCGCCCCGTCCCCAATCGCCAGGGCCACAGCGCCGAGCTTCCCTCGCACGAGCTTCGTGACGTTGGCCTTTTGCATCGGGGACACGCGCGCAAACACGACAGCCTGCGTGGTGATGCCGATCGGGATGGGGTGGTTGTTTGGTTGTTTGGTTGTTTGGGTGGGTTGTTTGGGCGAGTGGACGTTTGCCTTTTGCATCGGGGACACGCACGCAAACACGACGGCCTGCGCGGTGATGCCGATCGGGATGGGGTGGTTGTTTGGTTGCTTGGGCCAGTGCTTCTTCAGCTTATTTCAATTGATTAATTATTACAGCCCGGCCACCGGCGGCCCGGGGGCTGCGCCCTCGGAAGAAAAAATCGACCGACCCTGCGAATAAAAAAACGGAGAAATCGGGCGGTACCGTAAACTCCATTAGCCTGTACTAGCCTGTACCGATAATTAAGTCCCGGAGTGCTTCGGTGCTCTGAGCCGGTATTTAGAGAATTAAAGAGTTTCGTGGTCCGGTACAGTGGTTAATGAGTATGTTTTCCCAGTCCCGAGTTTAATCTCTGAAAATACACCTCGAAGCTCGCGCACAGGTGCAGGAGCGCGTCCTGGTGCCCCTTGTGCACATGACCCCAAAAGATACAACCACCTCTCCTGTGGCCTGTAAAACCAAAATCATAGCGCGAACAACGCCGAAGCAAGAGAGACCCCGCCTTCTCTCTCTCTCTCTCTTTCCCTCTCTCTTATTCTCTCTCTCACTCTCTCTCACCTTGCAACTCGCACACAGGTGCACAAGCGCGTCCTGGTATGCTTTGTGCACATGACCCAACAGCATACAACCACCTCTCCTGTGGCCTGTGAACCAAAAACACAGCGCGAACAACGCCAAAGCAAAAGACCCCCCCCTCTCTCTCTCGTTCCCCTCTCTTACGCTCTCTCTTTCTCTCTCTCTCACTCACCTTGCAACTCGCGCACAGGTGCACGAGCGCGTCCTGGTGAGCTTTGTGCAGGAAGGTCGCGAGTGCGTGGCCCTCGATAACGAGACCCACGTTGGTCGCTCCCTGCGGTCAGTCAGGGAGTGGGTCAGTCAGTCGGTTAGTCGGTCAGTCCGTCAGTTGGTCGGTCGGTCAGTCGGTTGGTCGGTCGGTCGGTCGGTCGGTCAGTCAGGCAGGCAGGCAGGCAGACGGGCAGGCAGGTTTCAGCAGGATCCACAGGAGGATTGATTGGAACCCACGTTGGTCGCTCCCTGCTGTCAGTCGGTCAGTCAGTCAGGCAGTCAGGCAGGCAGGCAGGTTTAACAGGATCCACAGGAGGATTGTTTGAGACCCACGTTGGTCGCTCCCTGCGGTCAGTCGGTCAGTCAGTCAGTCAGTCAGTCAGGCAGGCAGGTTTGAGCAGGATCCACAGGAGGATTGATTGAGACCCACGTTGGTCGCTCCCTGCAAGGCAGGAAGTAAGTAAGTCAGCCAGTCAGCCAGGCAGTCAGGCAGACAGTCAGTCAGTCAGTCAGTCAGGTTTCAGCAGGATCCACAGGAGGATTGATAGAGACCCACGTTGGTCGCTCCCTCCAAGGCAGGGAGTCAGTCAGTCAGTCAGTCAGTCAGTCGGTGGGTTGGTCAGTCAGTCGGTCGGTCGGTCGGTCGGTCGGTCGGTCGGTCGGTCGAAGGTCGGTCAATGGGTCGGTCGGTCAGTCAGTCAGTCAGTCAGTCAGTCAGTCAGTCAGTCAGGCGGACAGACAGACAGACAGACAGACAGACAGACAGTCTCTCTCACTCACACTAAGGACCATCCTAAACCCTAGGTCCTGTCTGGGGCGTAAGGTTCAAACCACCGGCGGCAGCATCATGGTGTGCTTCATCTTAGTATATGGGCCGTGATATGGGCATGATTAAATGAATCATGCCCATATCACCACACCGTCGTGCTTGTAGCATCGCAACATCATGCTCATGCTGTTGGGGTCGATCTACCAGTGGCAGCATCCTGCCCTCCTCGACCTAAGCATCATGACCGATGCATCCTGGTCAAAGTATTATGCGTTCATCATCACCGTAGCATCATGCTAACAGCATCATGCGTACCTAGGAGGTGTGTGTGAGAGGTGCGAATTTCCAAGCCCTGGTTCAGCCAGAGGGAGGGGGGCCGCTTGGGCTGGGACACGGGGTATGGCTGCCCCATACCATGACAAACTCAAGTCTGGAAGAAGGGGCGGATGCACGCAGCATGGCGGCTGTGGGAAGCTCTTGCATGCTCAAATTGATAATTTACCCCATTGCTAATTTACCCCAGTTCCTCCTATAGCATCATATCATATCTAGGATCGACCCACCGTCGGCAGCATCATCCCTTGATTCTCCATCTCCACCTCCTCGATCTTGCGCTTGAGCACCTGTTGTTGGGTTTCGGGGTTTGGGTTTCCGGTTGACGCTTGAGCACTGTTATTGCGGTGAGGAAGGGGAGATGGACGAGAGCATGTGCCGGGGGTGCCGAGACAAAAACTACTCACACACACAGACACACACGCAGGCACGCACCGCCGCCTCCGCCGCCAGGTCGTCCGTGATGCCCTCCAGGTCGCGCTCACGAAGCTGCGAGGTTTGAGGTTAATGGCGATATGTCAAGGGTAGATCGAGCGAGGCAGATTTCCATGGGTGGGGTGAGAGCGTTGGCGCAGCTGCGAGCAATCGAGCGAGGCGGAGTTCATGGGTGGCAGTGATTTCCTTTCCGGCTCCACACAGCCATTTGGCTGTATCCTGGCTGTACTTCGACCTTGAACGCAGCTCAACCCATTCAGCGGATTGGAAGTCTGGCGAGCCCGCCAGATAGAGCTCGTCAAGAACGTTCGTCTGGCGAGCCCGCCAGATAGAGCTCGTCAAGAGCGCCAAGTCGTCAAAGCAAAATCCGGCTGTGGAATAACTAATTAAAATTCCTGAAAATAAAATCACTGATGGGTGGGGTGAGTTGGCTACGTTTGCGGGTGGTAGAGGCGCACGCACCTGTACGATCGACATGGGCGAGTTGACGAGCGCAGCTGACGACAAGCCAAGGCAACCAGACAAAACAGACGCAACACAGTTGCTCCTCGAAACATCAACACCAGTAGTGGCACACAGACTGGCGCACCCATGATGGCAGCGCAGCTCCACGATCGACATATTCGGGTTCAAGAACAAAGCTGGTCACAAGCCAAAGCAAACAGGCAAAACGGTGGTCACGGCAGATTGTGCGCACGTGCCACTAAACAACAGACTCATACGCACGCACGCACGCGCCTCCACGATCGACATCTTCGGGTTCAAGAACGTAGCTGGTCACGAGCCAAAGCGAACAGGAACAAAAACAGTAGTCGCGACAGATTGTGCACGTGACAAACACAAAAAATACACGCTCGCAGACGCACGCACGCACGCACGCACGCACCTCCACGATCGACATCGATGAGTTGAAGAGCGCAGCTGAGAGCGCGACGTTGATCGCGGTCTCGACCTTGTCTCCCGTGAGCACCCAAACCTGCGTGAGAAAGAGAGAGAAAGAGGCGTGAGAGAGAAAGGGAGGCATGAGAGAGAGAGAGGCAAGAGAGAGAGAGAGAGAGAGAAAGAGAGAGAGAGAAGGGGTGAGAGAGAGAGAGAGCTTGCCGTGCTGTGGCAGTGCCTTTGGCTCTCAACAAAACCTGCAGCCACCTCCACACACCCCTCACTCGCCTTGATGCCCGCGTCCTGCGGCGCCTGCACAGCCGAACACTACGAAATTTCAGTTACTTTCGGGTTTTCAGGTTTCGGTTACTGCCGGTTATAATAACCACTGCACCTTGATGCCCAAGCCCTTTGCACCGCCTGCGGCACCCCGTCCTCACGCCTGTCCTCCGCCCCCTTCTTATCCCCCCAAACACTTCCAAAATTCGGTTACTCTCTGTTTCTGTTACGTTTGGTTATAATAAACACCGCACCTTGATGCCCGTCCTTTGCAGCGCCTGCGACACCCTGTTCTCCGCCCCCAACACTTCCAAAATTCGGTAAAATTCTGGTTTCTGTTACTTCTGTTACTTCTGTCACTTTCGGTTATAATTACCACCTCACCTTGATGCCCGCGTCCTGAAGCGCCTGCACCGCCTGCGGCACCCCGTCCTGGAGCTTGTCCTCCACCGCGGTCGCGCCTAAAAGGTCGAGGTCTGCCTCCACCCTGGCAGCAGGGATGTGGGGGGGGTTGTGCGGGAGGTTGCGGGGGAGGTTGTGCGAGAGGTTGTGGGGAGGTTGTGGGGGAGGTTATAGGGGGGCGATGAGGAGTTTTTCTCCGCCGCAGTTGCGTTGCGGCCTCCACCCTGGCAGCAGGGTTGTGGTACGGTTGTGGAGAGGTTGTTGGGAGGTTGTGGGGGAGGTTGTGGGGGAGGTTGTGGGGGAGGTTGTAGGGAGCTGATGATGTCGGTGTGTTCCACCGCGGTCGCGCCTAGAAGGTCGAGGTCTGCCTCCACCCTGGCAGCAGGGGTGGGGAGGTTGTGCGGGAAGTTGATTGTTGGGAGGTTGTTGGGAGGTTGTGGGGGAGGTTGTGGGGGAGGTTGTAGGGAGGCGATGATGACTTTTTTTCTACACCGCGGTCGCGCCTGGAAGGTCAAGGTTCCGGCCTCCACCCTGGAGGGGGTGCGAGTGGGGAGCCGTTATAGGGAGCCGAAGTAGGTGGGGAGAATAAATGTGATATTGGGTTGGGTATGGCCTGCAGCAGGCTTTTTCAGAACCCTTGGCCACCAAACCCTAATCCCAAAATCTTGATATCTGGAGCCCAGTCTCAAGGTGAATCATACAACCCCTCCCCCCAAACCACCTCTCTTGACACGCGTGCGGCCGTCGCCTCACGGTTCTTGACCGCTGACGATGCGGTGCGAAACTGTGACTCAAAACGTCTCTTTCTCTTTCTCTTAAAAACCACAAACCCCCAAATCCTAAAACCCCAATCCCCACCTCTCCGACACGCGTGCGACCATGGTCCCGCGGTTCTTGACCGCTGACGACACGCTGCGGAACTGAGACTCACACGTTGCGCAAAGTATAGCTACGTAGGCACCGCCTTGCCCTCGCTTCGCAAGCGCTCTGATGAGGAGCGCTGCTCCCTTCCCTCCAAGGAGGATGCAGAGCTGCTCCCTCCCCCCCCACCTCTCCGACGCGCGCGCGACCATCTCCTCGCTGCACTTAACTGCTGACGACGCGGTGCCGGAACTGCGCCTCTAATGTCTCTTTCTTTTGAAAACCCGCCTCCCCCCCTGCCCCGGCCCCCCCCCTGACACTGTAAAACCCACACCCCAAATCACCCCATCTCTCCGACACGCGCGCGACCATGGCCTCGCTGCACTTAACTGCTGCTGCCGCGGTGCGGAACTGAGACTCAAAACGGCTCTCTCTTTAGAACCACAAACCCCCAAACCCCCAAACACCAAACTCGTACCACCCACCTCTGCGACACGCGCGTGACCATGGCCTCGCGGTTCTTGACCGCTGCCGACGCGATGCGGAACTGCGACTCAAACATCTAGTTCACTCTCCCTGCAAAACCCTTAACCCTCAAACCTCAACCCTTAAACCTTAACCCTTTACCCTTAACCCTTAACCCTGAAATCCTCAACCCCAACCTCTCAATTACCCCTAGATCTATGACGTGCGCACAACTATCGCGTCGCGGTTCTTGACCGCTAACCGTTCGTGGGGATCCGTGGGCAATCCGAGGGGGGGGGTATTATTTTGGGTTTAGAGCAGGTGTGGAGGCAGGTTGGAGCCCAGCACAAAACCCCACCTTTCCGACACGCGCGCGACCATGGCCTCGCGGTTCTTTACCGCTGACGATGCGGTACGGAACTGCGACTCAAACGTCGCGTACTCGCGCTCACTCAGCGTGCGCTGCGCGATGCACAGCGTGCGGTAGCCACGCACCGCCATCTCCTGCGGGTGTTCCGTAGATGCGGTGTGCGTTATGTAAGGGCAAGAAGCGCACGGCAGCGCTGTGATGTTTAGTATGGCGCAACCACGGGCGTTGTAGGGGGGCTGAAGGCCGCAGTCGGCACAGCATGCGGTGGCTGCGCACGGCCTTCTCCTGCGGGTGCTCCGTGGATGTGTGCGCTGTCTAAGGGCAAGCAGCGCACGGCGGCGCTGTGGTGTATAGTAGGGCGAAACCAGGGGCGTTGTAGGAGGGTTGAAGGTCGCAGCCGGCTCAGCATGCGGTGGCCGTGCACGGCCGTCTCCTGCGGGTGGGGCTGTGGTGTGGTGGATGATCCGTTAGTGGCTCCGCTGAGGCACCCCCGCCTATCTTTCTATAGGGATCCCATAATAAGGCCTGGGGCAGTGGATGCGCATGCAAGGATAAGCAGTGCAGGGCAATCAGCGCTTGTGGTACTTTAGGGCAAAACTAGGGGGCTTGCAAGGGGGACCTGAAGGCCACAGCCGAAATGACGATCTGTTGGGGATTCGTGTACACGAGTGGCCTCCGATTGGCCCCCGATTGCATATATATACACAGGGCCTGGCTAGCCCCAATAGACCCCCAGCAGCACGACACTGCATCCTAGGAGCGCATGGGGCAAACAATGACACTTTGCTAGCTCCTGCTGATCCCTGCTGCCTGGTTGTGATCCTGGCCACCCCTTCTGGAGTTGAGCTCTGCAGCTGAAGCCATGCGCCTTCTCTTAGTTGACAATCCCTTTGTTGTTCCTGAACAACGTTTTTGACCACAATTTCGACTGCATGGCACGAGAGCTGTGGTTGGCCGATTGGGACGTGGAGCGGTCGGCGGACAGATTACCTACCAGTGGTGTCCGTAAGGGAACCGAGAATGTCCTGTTTGCCCCCGCAACAATGGATGGGACATGCCGAATTGCCGGGTCCCCCCCTGCGGCATACCCCCCCCCTCCCCTGCGGCACACGTCGTCGTCGAGAGCGTAGCAGAACGGGAGCGCCTAGACCCTCAGTAAAAACACAAGACCCGAAAAGGCTATCAGCCAGCAAGGCGATCACATACACACTGCACATGTACACAGGTCCCCACACCCCCACCTGCAAGTGGCTGCGCGTGTCGTCGTTGCAACCGCCCTGCGCACGCGGTATGGGTGGGTGGATGGGTGTGGGTGAGTGTGCGTGCGTGCGTGTGTGTGTGCGTGTGCATGTGTGAGTGTGTGTGTGTGTGCGTGTGTGTGTGTGCATATGTGAGAGCGGTGAGTGTATTGAGTCTTCCCACAGATGGCAGCCGCCGCCCGAACTTTTGTTGCTCGCCCAAACTGTTGTTGCTCGCCCGAAGCAGAAGACCACCACTAAGGGTACCCAGCAGCCCTACCACACCCCTGAGGCGGCGCCTCGGACGACGCCAGCACTTGCGCGGATCAGGCGGCGCATTGGGCGCTCCGAGACCGCCTGAGGCGCACCCCGGCCGCCTCAGGCGTTATGACCGCCTTGCCTTACGCGTTTCAGGCGTTGGGATTGTAGTAGTCTGCAGACTGCAACCGACTATCTGCTTGACGCCAGTGCTTCTTCAGCTATGCAGCACGCCGCCGACGGCGGTCAACAGGCGGTTACGATTTCACGCCCGCAGGACAGTTGACCTGTTCAAGTGCTTTCCCGAGGGCCAGTTTTTTGTCGAATTCTTCCGTCGAGTGTGGAGGGGAAACAATTTTTTTGCCTTCAAGATCACCACAGCCGCCGAGTCTAGGCTATAAAAAATCATCATGGCAGAGTTCAATTGAAGGGGCACTGCTCCACGCGCCTCCTTCACGCGCCCCGCCACCACCGCGTCGGCGCCCTCGCGCCGCTCGCCCAAAGCTTGAAACGACCACATGAGGTGCCCAACAAGACTGCAACCCCCACAACTGCTTCACGCTGCTCCACGCACCTCCTTGACGCGCCCCATCACGACCGCGTCGGCTGCGCGTCGGCGCCCTCGCGTCGCTCGCCCGAAACGACCAGCAGAGGTGCCCAATAGACTGCAACCCCACAACTGCTTCACGCTGCTTCACGCGCCTCCATCCGCGCCCCATCCCGACCACATAGGCGCCCTCGCGTCGCTCGCCCGAAACGACTAGCAGAGGTGCCCAACAGACTGCGACCCACATACAGCTCCGCGCACCTCCTTCACGCGCCCCATCACGACCGCGTCGGCGCCCTTGCGCCGCTCGCCCGAGGCTTTAAGCGACCACCAGAGGTGCCCAACAGACTGCAACCCCCGTAACTGCTTCACGCTGCTCCACGCACCTCCTTCACGCGCCCCATCAGAAGAGCAGGAGAGCCCTCGCGCCGCTCGCCCGAAGCTTGACACGACCACCAGAGGTGCCCAACAAGACTGCAACCCCACAACTGCTTCACGCTGCTCCACGCACCTCCTTCACGCGCCCTATCACAAGAGCAGGAGAGCCCTCGTGCCGCTCGCCCGAAGCTTGACACGACCACCAGAGGTGCCCAACAAGACTGCATCCCCCACAACTGCGCCACGCTGCTCCGCACACCTCCTTCACGCGCCCCATCACGACAGCGTAGGCGCCCTTGCGTCGTTCGCGCGAAACTATCAGCAGAGGTGCCCAACGGACTGCGACCCACAGACAGCTCTGCGCACCTCCTTCACGCGCCCCATCACGACCGCGTCGGCGCCCTTGCATAAGAGCCGGATGGCGCTGTCGGGGCGGCGGCATACCTACCTGGGCTGCGCACTCGTGTCACATGGCAGACTGACCGCCATCTGGCCGCCTACAGCGTGCGCCCCCAGACTGCCAACTGCGTCCCAAGAGTGCGCCACCCATCTTCACGCTGAGGTGTCCAACAGAGAGTGAGGCCGAAGAGATAGGGAGGCCCAAGAGAAAGGCCCAAGAGAGATAGGGGTCCAAGAGAGAGTGAGGTAAGAGTAAAACCTGTCTGCTTCACGCACCTCTTTCACGCGCCCCATCACGACCGCGTCTGCGCCTTTGCAGAAGAGCCGGATGGCGCCGTCGGGGCAGCGGCACACAACCGACATGCGCTTGCGGTCGCTGTTGAAGTCGAGGACGGCGAGCACCTGTGTGTGTGCGTGTGTGTGTGCGTGTGTGTGCGTGTGTGTGCGTGTGTGTGTGTGTGTGGGGGGGGGGAGATGGAGGCAGATGGGCGCGAAGTGTAAACGGCACCGAGGGCATTGGGAGTGGGCGTGTGGGCAGCGGCACACAACCGACGTGCGCTTGCGGTCGGAGTTAGAAGCGAGGACGGCGAGCACCTGTGTGTGTGTGTGTGTGTGTGTGCGGGAGATGGGGGCAGATGGGCGCAGAGTGTCAAAAGGCAGTTTGAAGCAAACAAAACGAGGGCATTGGGGAGTGGGCGTCGGAGCACCTGTGTGTGTGTGTGTGTGTGCGCGTGTGTGCGCGTGTGGGAGATGGAGGCAGATGGGCGCAACATGAAAATGAAAGGACCAAGGAGGAGGTGGTGGGCGCGTGGGAAACGACACACGACCAGCGTGCCCTTGCTGTCGCTGTTGGAGTCGAGGACAGCGAGCACCTGTGTGTGTGTGTGTGTGTGCGCGTGTGTGAGCGTGTGTGTTTGTGTGTGTGCGTGTGGGAGATGGAGGCAGATGGGCGAAGTGTAAACGGCACCGAGGGCATTGGGAGTGGGCGTGTGGGCAGCGGCAGACCGACATGCGCTTGCGGTCAGAGTTGAAGTCGAGGACGGCGAGCACCTGTGTGTGTGTGTGCGTGTGTGTGTGTGCGTGTGTGCGCTTGTGTGAGTGCGTGTAGGAGATGGAGGCAGATGGGCGCAGAGTGTCAAAATGCAGTTTGGAACAAACAAAACGAGGGCATTAGGAGTGAGCGTGCAGGCAGCGGCACACGACCGACATGCACTTGCGGTCGCTGTTGAAATTGAGGACTGCAAGGACCTGTGTGTGGGCAGGCGGGCAGACAGGCCTGGAGTGTCAACAGAGGACGAGGCAAGGGTGGGGGGGTGGGGGGGATTGGTGGTGGGCTTGTGGACAGCGACACACAACCGACATGCGCTTGTGGTCGCTGTTGAAGTCCACGATGGCGAGCACCTGTGTGTGTGTGTGTGAAGGGGGGGGGGCGGGGGGGGGACATGGACGCAGATGGGCACACCTCGAAGTTTCACGGGGGCGTCACGTGCACAACGGCCGGCAGCCGCTCGTCACGACCTTAAACGTGTGCGCGTCGCACCCTCGCCGTTGATCCCCCCCCCCTGAACCTAGCTCACCACCCGGCACCAAGTCACGCCAAGCTTGTTATAATCTCCGGTCAGCTCTAGTGACGGCACACTGTGGGGTACTGGTGTGGTTTTACCTCATGTGGGCCTTCTGGTGGGCCTCGTGCCCGCTTTTTATGTGTCCCGCTGGAGCCTTGGAAGTGATTGTGACCGCCGGCTGTGGATGTAAACAACTCATCATCAAAACACATGGGTTTGAGTGTAGGGTTTTAGGGTTTCTAAAGGGTTTAGGGTTTAGGGTTTAGGATCATCACAACAGTCCAACACAGTCCAACACAGTCCAACACACCGCTTCTACGTTCTACTAGTGCGCTCGGGGGGGGGGGCAACCCCCCGGGTGCGCTGCGATCCAGGTGTCGACGACGCGAGTCCGATGACCCTGTAGCGTAGAGCCAACCCAAGAAGGGCATACCGGCCCGGCATCACAGACGGCCAAGGACGCCTCGCGGACTTGAGCTGGCTGGCCGCGGATGCGAGCAAAGGGGAAACAAGGCACCCCATGCATGCAGCCTTTTCCTGCCCAGTCCCCGCGTGTAGCGGGGCACGCCTGGCGACGCGTCCAAGTCGTCAATCAGAACACCAGAGTGGCTACGTTCAACGTGCGGTCATGTCCTGCAGAGGACGAGGGACTGGTCAAACTGGCGAGTCTGGTGCAAGATTGCGCCAAGCTTAGCGTCGGTGTTGCAGCGCTTCAGGAGCTGCGCAGGACCGGCTCCGGGGAGGCGCAAGTGGCTACGGGCGACACGTCGTGAACGCTGCTATGGTCGGGTGGGGAGCACCGGCAGCGTGGGGTGGGCTTGCTGTTGTCCCCTGCATGGGCATCGGTGTCCGACCGCCTCATCCAGGCCCGCTTTGCAGCGGACCGTGGGCAGATGATCACCATCGTCAGCGCGTACAGTCCAACGGAGGCAGCGAGCGACGAGGAGGCTGGCGACTTCTACCTTCGAGTAGCGGCGCTCGCGGACAAGGCCAACGACAAGCGCGATCTGCTCATCGTGGCAGGTGATTTCAATGCAGCAGTGGGGAGGGATTCGGTGTCCGACCACGAATGCGTTGGCAAGCACCTGCCCCTCACGGAGCCAGCGGTGGCCAGCAGGAACGGTCGCCTGCTCCTTGACACTGCCACTGCTTGCAGCCTGCGCGCTGCCAACACTCTCTACCCCCACAGGCCTGAGCACCAGTACACCCACATCAGCCCCATGGCTGTTGCACAGAGCAGACGGCATGCATGCTCTGTGCGCCGCCTGCACAGCGTCAAGGACTACATCCTGGTCGCGCGCCGCCGCATGCATGCGGTGACAGACTGTTCTAAAGCTTACGATTGCATAAACCGTGCGGCACTGTGGAGAGTCCTTAGATTATATAGTGTTCATCCGCACATTATTGATCTGTTGGAGGATCTTCACACCAACACCGCAGCTGCCGTGCGGCTGGCTGGGAAAATCAGGCACGAATTCCCCGTGTCGTCTGGTGTGCGACAGGGGTGCGTCATTGCTCCTGTGTTGTTCAATGTTTTTATTGACCACATAGTCAGTCGTGACCCGAGCCGGCGGCTCTGTGTTGTCGTCGTCGGTTGAGCGCATAGTAATGCTGATGTATGCCGACGATTTATGTTTGTTCTCGCATGACCCAGCTCAGTTGGCGCTTATGCTGAAAATCCTTGACAAAGTGTCCTCTAGCTTTGGCATGCAAATCAACGCCGCCAAGACAGAAGTGATGATTTTGCCAGCAGATTTTGACGCGGATCTGCCCACGTTTGCGCTGACTGGTGGTGAAGTGAAGACCGTCTCTGCATTTAAGTATCTAGGGAGTTGGATAACCCAGAGTGGTGGTGTGGAAAAGGAGATCGGTGTGCGTGTCGGTCGCGCGCTGGGCGTGTTTGCGTCTTTTGATAAGATTTGGGCCAGCAAGAAGATGCAAGTGCAGTCTAAGATGCGGGTTTACAACACTTTCGTGCTGCCCCACTTTCTGTACGGCTGCGAAACATGGGCCCCTACTAAAACACAACTGACTCGATTGGAGGTTGCCCACTCTAACTGCCTTCGTCGCATTCTGGGTGTGCGCCTGGTCGACCGGCACAGATTAACTTATATTCGGCAGGCGTGCGACACTGAGCCAATTGGAGCCTTGTGGCAAAGCGATCAATGCAGTGGCTAGGCCATGTGATGCGCATGCCGGCTTCTCGTCTTCCTCGTACGACTTTTGACTGCACAATGGATGTGGCTCGGCAGCAAGGCCGGCCTCCAGCCTCCTCCCGACACTATTTTCTGCAGCTACTGATTCAGCAGCTAGGCAAAACTAGTGGCACTCGTTCTGATTGGAAGACTTTTTCAGACACGGCGTTTGAGCGTGCTCAGGATAGGGTCGGGTGGAGAGCCGTGGTGTACGGTCCGGCTGCCCCTCAGGCGCCGGCCCCTCCACCACGGCGGTCAAGTAGATTGGCAAGCGCCACTTGACCCCCTATCCCCTAGAAGCAGTTAGGACCTATTTTGGAGGCGTCGCACAATAGCTCTCCTTTTTGCTCTGGGACTACACGTTGGCAGGCAGCCGGCTGGTGGCTACCGCCCCTCACAAGTAATTGTTAGGGCCAGAACTGGACTTGGGCCTAGGCGGTGGTACTAGGACTAGAGGTAGTCTTTGCTGGAAAGCCGATGTAACTGTAACTGTATCATCACAACACAGCGGTCGCCTCACCTCAAACATGTGCGTCGCGCCCTCGTACCGAACCTCCACCCGATCCGCGGTGCGCGACACGAGCGTGTAGCCCAGGTAGGCCGCGCCCTGCACGAGCGCCTCCTCATCTGGTGACGTTGCCTGTGCAAGGTGAGTGGTGCCGCACAGTGAGTGGTGCATGCGCGTGTACGCACGATTCAGGCGGTCAGTCGCCGCATGCGCTATGCAGTAAACATGCCCTGCGGCAAGTTTGAAGCCTAGGTAGGCCCTGCACGAACGCTTGCCGACCAGGCGACGTTGCCTATGCACGGGGATTGGTGCATGCCGCACGCACGCACGTTTCAGGCGGTCGGTGTCACTATGAGTGTGCTATGCAGCGAGTGTGCTCTGCTGCAAGTGTGTCGCCTCGGTAGGCCGCGCCCTGCACGAGCGCCTCCTCATCAGGCGATGCTGCCTGTGCACACACGATTGCTTCAGGCGGTCAGTGTGTCTGGGTGTGCTATGCGGCACGAGCGTGTAGCCCAGGTAGGCCGCGCCCTGCACGAGCGCCTACTCATCAGGCGACGTTGCCTGTGCACGGAGAGTGGTGCCGCACGATCGCATGCGCACGTTGCAGGCGGTCAGTGTGACTATGAGTGTGACTATGCGGCGAGTGTGCTATGCGACACGAGCGTGTAGCCTAGGTAGGCTGCGCCCTGCACGATCGCGTCCTCATCAGTTACTCTTTTTCCAGGCTAGAGCAACTTCGACCGTTCGGACCAAGCGCAATACACAGCAAGTGTTCAAACAACGCATCCGTTGTGCTGCTCTCGGCGAGAGCTTTCCAATGCACCCCTGAACGCCCTCTCCCACCACGTGTGGGGTGGCTTTCTGAGAAATGGGAAATCCGGCCCCGAGCGGTACACGGCTTGCGGGGGGATCACTGCCCCCAGCAATCCCCCCCCCTCCCCCCCAAGAGAGGTGGGAGCCTTCCGTCCCCACTCCGCCAGGGCTGAGCCTCCCACCTGAAACACGATTGACCCGTCCTCCGCAGTGCCAGGCACCACCGTGTTGCAAACAGCATTTTGTTGTCATGGCTGATCTTCCTATCTGGTATACGCTCGATACGTAAGCTGCAGTGCCAAGCACCACCTGCTTGTCCACAGCACACACCCTGTCCTCAAGCCATCATGACTGATCTCCCTATCTGGTATACGATCGACCTGTAAGCTGCTGTGCCAGGCAATAACTGCCTGTCCACAGCACCCCCCACCCTCCAAGAGAGACCCATTCTCCCCACCTGATACACGATCGACCCGTCCTCCGCAGTGCCAGGCACCACCGTGTTGCACACAGCGAGGTGCAGCAGGAAGTCGGCCACATCGCGCGACGGGGGCTGGCCAACATCTGAGGCAGCGTCAGATTCTTCGCCGTCCACCAGAGCCTGGGAGTGTGTTGGGGAGAGTGGAGGGGGGGGGGCGTCTGTGTTGACAGGTGCAGGTAGAGCATGAAGTTGGCAACGTTGCGCGATGGAGGCGGGCCACAGCTGAGGCAGCGTCAGAATTACCGTCGTGCACCAGAGCCTGGAGTTGTGTTGGGACAGTGGAGTGGGGGCATCTGTGTTGACCGACGGAGCAGGAAGTCGGCCACGTCGCACGACGGGGGCGGGCCATCAGCTGCGGCGTCAGAGTTGCCGCCGTCCACTAGAGCCTGAGAGAGGGGCGGGTCGTGCTGTGTTGGAGGTTGAGCACGCGGTTGAGCATCGCGCAAAGGGGCTGGCCACCAGAGGCAGTGCCAGATTCGTCGCCGTGCACCAGCGCCTAGCTGGGAGCGTGGGGGCGTTCTTGTGTTGGGAGAGTGGGGGCATCGCGGGACGGGGGCTGGCCACCAGAGGCAGCGTCAGATTCGTTGCCATCCACCAGCGCCTGGGGTGTGTTGGGAGAGTGGGGGCGTCTTGTGTTGGGAGAGTGGGGGCATCGTGGGACGGGGGCAGGCCATCGGCTGTGGCGTCAAGATCATCGCCGTGAACGCCTTAGATTGTGTTGGGAAAGGCCGTTTGGGTAGAGGTGGAGCAGGAAGCTGGCCACGTCGCGCGACGGGGGCTGGCCAACAGCTGGGGCAGCGTCAGATTTGTCGCCGTCCAGCAGAGCCGGAAAGAGGGAGGCAAGGGGCAGGAGTGTGTCAAGAGTTTGAGCAAGAGGTTGGAGCATCACGCATGGGAAGGGCCACCAGACGCAGCTTCAGAGTCTTTGCCTGTGAGAGAGCAGGAGAGGGGAGGGGCCGTCTGTGTCACAGGTGCGCGCTGCTGCCCCCTCCCAGGCAAAGCGTGGCGGGGGCGAGTCAACAGCTGAGGCATCAGAGTCGTCGTCGTATAGCAGAGCCTGTGAGTGAGGGAGCGTGGAGGGGAGACGTCTGTGTTGTGAGGCTGAGTAAGAAGTCGGTCACGAACAAGTCGCGGAGGTTGGAGCATCAGGTTATGCTCTGCAGAGCACCCACCTTGCCCAAAGAGGCCCCACCGAAGCCCCACAGAGGCCCCACAGAGCCCCCCTGTGACAGTTACATCGGCCTTCCAGCGAAGACTACATTCTATTCCCAGTACCGCCGCACAGACCCAAGTCAAGCTCCGGCCCTAACAATCACTTGTAAGGGGGAGGTAGTCACCAGCCGGCTGCCTGCCAACGTGTGGTCCTAGAGCAAAAAGGAGAGCTAATATACAACGTCCCTTCTAGTAACGAATATAACTTGCCAACAAAAGCGTTTTTTTTTATTAAAACGTTTTTTGCCTCAGAGAAATTCCTGTGGGAAAAGCGATTTTCTGTTAAAACTTCCAAGGTGGACAAGTAACAAGTAACACGGGGTTTCCAGCTAAGCAGGCTACTCTTCTACTAGAGATCACCCGCCGATACTCCAGCCCACTTAGTGTACTAGAGTACCGCCGGCTCCCGGCCAATAGACTACCGCTCCCGCCGGCTAGACTACCCCAAACAGCGGTCTCTGAGAGACATGTCTGGCAAGGAGCATATAGGAGAGGACCTTCCTCAGGGTCACAGTAGTGGCCTTGTGGCCAGTCAAGCCGGCAGAGCCGACTGGCGCTGACTGGAACGGTCCCCGCCTGGCAGTGCATGGCTGTCCAGCTCTCGTTTGCATGGGGCTCAGCCGGCGCCCCATGCCTCATGCATGGCCAGGTCCCACCCTCCAGGGGTGCATGGACGACAGAGTTGTCATGGAGGCTGCCTGAAGACCTTCCAACGCCAGTCACCGGCAGACGAGCGACCCCGAGGATGAGCGCGGTGACGAACGCTGCGATTGGTGAAGCGGATTTACTCTGTGTTGCCTCGGCGGTCGCCACCGCTGAAGCCGTGATGGTAGCCCGCCTCCACGGGCAGCCATCTTGACCAATGTCCAGCATGCATTGACGGGCGCCAGCTCCTCCGCTCGTCGATCAACTCGTCGAGATCGGTGCCGCATGGCGTCCTGCATGGGGGGAGGATAAGGGCCGTCTCCCAGCACGGGCCGCGGCAGCGCCGCGGCTACTCGCCAAGCCATGGCAGCGCCGGGCAAGCCGCTCCTTGTAGTGTTCCACCGAGGGGCAGTCTAGCAGGAGCCAGGCCAGTCGTATTTTACCCCGCTCGTCAGCGGCACTGGAACTGCCCATCAAAGCGTCAGAGGAAAGGCAGAGGCGTCCTCCTCTAGTAACGAATGCAACTTCGACGCGACGCCCCTTCTACGGGCCACCTATGGGCCACCCACCTGGAACTGTGCACCGAGCTGCGCGTGCAGCGCTGCGTCCGTCACCAGGCGGTGGGGCGTGCCGGACGGCACGTTGGGCGGGAGCGCGGGCGTCGCGATGCCTGCATGTGCGCGGTGACCGTGTGTGTGCGTGTGTGTGTGTGTGTGTGTGGAGGGGGCCGTGTCGGACGGCACGTTGGGCGGGAGCGCGGGCGTCGCGATGCCTGCGTGTGCACAACCGAGAGCGTGCCCGTGTGAGTGGGGGGGGGGGGAGTGGGGGCAGCTCGCTGCTGACTTCTCCACGCCGCCTCCCTTCTCCGCCGCCCCTCCCCCGTACAACTCACCGCCACCCCGCTGCCCGCACCACGTCTCGTTGACGTTCGCCCCCTCGCCCCCTCGTCGCCGCCCCCTCGCCGCCGCCCCCTTGTCCAACTCACCGCTTCACTCGCCGGTTCCCCCCCCATGCTGCCTACTTCTCCGCCGCCCCCCCCCTCCCCCACGCTGCCCCCCCCCTCACCGCCCCCTTTGCCACTGCCTGGCCCCCTTGCCGCACTGCCTTGACCCCTTGCCGCTGCATTGCCCCCATGCCGTACATCGTCGTGCTGCCCCCCACAACTCACCTCCCCCCGCGCCGCTGCCGCCTCGCCCACTCGAAGCCGTCCCCTCGGTTCCGCACTTCTCCACAAATCACCGTCCCTTCGCCCGTTTATTCGTCGTGCTGCCCCACCACTCACCTCCCCCCGTGTCGCTGCCTCCTCGCCCACTCGCCGCCTCACCCTCTTTCCGGCCGTGCTCGACAACTCACCGCTCCCCTCTACGCCTGCCCCTCTCCCGTTCATCGTCCCATTTACGCTCGCCCCCCCCTTGCGCCCGGCCCCTCGCGCCCGACAACTCACCGCCTCCAATGCCGCCCCCTCTCCCGTCCATCGTCCCATTTACGCTCGCCCACCCCTCGCACCCGGCCCCTCGCCCCCGACAACTCACCGCCCCCAACGCCGCCCCCTCTCCCGTACATCGTCCCGTTGACGCACGACCCCCCCCTCACGCCCGGCCCCTCGCCCCCGACAACTCACCGCCCCCAATGCCGCCCCCTCTCCCGTACATCGTCCCGTTTAGCTCGCCCCCCTCGCCTGCACAAGTCACCGCCCCCTCTCGCTCATGCATCGTCCAGTTGCCCCTGCACTCCAAAAAACTCGCCAGACGACAACCCACCGCCCCCCACGCCATCCCCTCGCCGCCAACCCCCACCTTCACGCCGCCCCATCGCCCACACCCCCTCGCCCCTGACAACTCATCGCCCCCAACGCCGCCCCCTCTCCCGCACATCGTCCCGTTGACGCTCGCCCCCCGTCTCCCCGCTCATAAGCTGACCAAACCCTCTCGCCAGTGCGACTCACGCCCCCCTCGCGCCCGCCCTACTCGACAAATCACCGCCCCATCGCCCCCCACCCCCACATACTGCGCCCCCTCGCCAATTAAACTCACCGCCCCTAATGCCGCACCCTCTCCCGTACATCGTCCCGTTTAGCTCACCCTCTAGTCTGCACAAGTCACCGTCCCCTCTCGCTCATGCATCGTCCAGTTGCCCCCGCACTCCAAAAACCTCGCCAGACGACAACCCACCGCCCCACACGCCATCCCCTCGCCACCACCCCCCACCCCAACGCCGCCCCATCGCCCCCCACCCCCTCGCCCATTAAACTCACCGCCCCCAATGCCGCCCCCTCTCCCGTACATCATCCCGTTTAGCTCGCCCCCCTCGCCTGCACAAGTCACCGCCCCCTCTCGCTCATGCAACGTCCATTTGCCCCTGCACCCCGCCCCCCTCACGCCCGCCCTACTCGACAACTCATTGCCCCCACCGCCACCCCATCGCCCCCACCCCACCCCACCCCAACGCCGCCCCATCGCCCCCACCCCCTCGCCCATTAGACTCACCGCCCCCAATGCCGCCCCCTCCCCCGTACATCGTCCCATTTATGCTCGCCCTCCCCTCGCGCCTGCCCCTCGCGCCCGACAACTCACCGACCCCAACGCCGCCCCCTCTCCCGTACATCGTCCTGTTTACGCTTGCCCACACGAACCCCATGATGTTCTGCGTGAGCGTGCCGGTCTTGTCGGAGAGCACATATTCGACTTGGCCCAGGTCCTCGTTCAGGTTGGTCGTGTGGCAATGGAAGGGCGTGTCGCTCTCTCGGTGGTACATGAAGAGGTCCGTGTTGAAAACGAGCGCGCACTGTGTGTGTGTGGGGTGTGTGTGTGTGTGTGTGTGTGTGTGTGTGTGTGTCTGTGTGTGCGTGTGTGTGTGTGTGTGTGTGTGTGTGTGTTGCGGTGGTACATGAAGAGGTCTGTGTTATAGACGAGCACGCACTGTATGGGTGTGTGCGCGCGTGCGTTTGTGTGTGTGTGTGTGGTGGATTTCACAGTCCGTTGGACGCCTTTACAGTAGCAGTGTCATCGGCTTCTTTCCAGAAAAGACTGCCGGCGCCTTTAATAGCGTAGTACGCCAGCTGTGTGTGTGTGTGTGTGTGTGAGTGTGTGTGTCGGTGTCAAAAGACGATGCACGGATACGTGCGTGGCACGGCAGTGTGGCTTGGCAGGATCCCCAAGAGTGCGGAGCACATTTTTTGTGTGGAAGTGTGGAAATAAACTATTGTCACAGCTTTGTGTCACAAGCTCGACCCCAATCACTCCAAAACGACCCTTGCGACATCACTGGGGTGCGTGTGACACTGACACTGACACGCACACACACACACACACACACACACACACCCCTCCACACACACACACATAAGCACACCTGGAACAGCTTGACGAGCTCGAGTGTCACGTAGAGTGAGATGGGGATGAAGCCGCTGAGCATCACCATGAAGCGCACCACCTGAATAGAAGGGGGGCCACGGTTGCATCACATTAGACAGTCTCAATCAGGTGCCGCTGAGCATGAACATGAAGCAGACCCCCAACACATGGCATGGTTGCATCACAGTAGACCAGTGATTTTGTTTTCGCCATTTGAGGCCATTTGGGGCCATTTGGCCCCCCCAAAAATAAGTCGAGGTCCATGTTGGGGCCATGGGGCCATGGGGCCATTACGTAATTGGATGGCTCAGTGTGGGGCTTTTGGGGGCTTTTTCACCTCCGCACCCCCGCAAGCCTGAACAACAATGAGCAAGAAGCAGCCCACTGTGATGGCCTAGGCCACTGTGGTGGCCGGGGCTTCACGCGGCCTCGTTGCAGAAGACATCCCGAGGGGCCAGAAGCCAGCTAACCGCCCCAAGCCGGCGAAGGCGACGCTGCTCCCCGGCCAGAAGCCCGCATCGCCCGTGCGCCGGCAGTCGCCCGATCCAGAACCTGCACAGCCCGCTGGGGCCGTGGCGGTGGCGGCCGCGCATGCCTACCTGCCCGCATGGGAGCTCGAGGAGCGTGCTGAGCGAGCTGGAGCGCCGCTTCCCACATGTGGAGAAGCTCAACGCGCTCGCGGTGGTGCACCCTCACTTCTGGTGGCGCCACGAGGCGGCCATCCGCGCCGCGGTGGAGAGCGGTGGTGTGCTGGCGGCGCGCATGGCGGAGGACACGATGCGTGCCGAGTTCAAGTCCAGGCTGGACCTCATCGACACGCACCCAAGCTGCTGGCCGGGGTTGAGGTGCCGCGGCTGATCGAAGTCACGGAGCTCAGGCGCGAGGCACCGCGCTACATGCAGTGGGTGCGCAAGCACTCCATGCACCTCAAGGGGCTGCTCGACTTTGCGCACGTGGCGGCAGAGGAGGAGACGCGCGCGGGCAAGCGATCGCGCGAAGAGGAGGGGCAGGGTGCGGCGGCGGCAGAGGGGGAGGGGGAGGGGGCGTTCGAGGACCGCATGGGCGTTGGCTGCATCACGCTGCTGTGGCGTGAGATGAGCAGCCACGAGGGCTTCAGCTGCCCCACCTTTGAGCGGCTGGCCGAGCTGGCGATCGTCATGGTGCCCGTGTCTGTGGAGGATGAGCGGCTGTTTAGCGCGCTCAACTTCATCAAGAGCAAGGCGCGCAACCGGCTGTAGAACCCGCACCTCACCGACGCACTGCGGCTGTTCTTCTCCAACACCTTCGACGTACTGACCTTCCCCTAAGCAGAGGCCCCCAAGGCGTGGAAGGAGGTGGCGGCGGTCAGCGGGCGCTACAAGCAGAAGTTCACATAGCCAGGGGGAGGGGGGAGGCTGGGCTGCCACCGTGAGCGAGAGAGAGTGTCTGCAACCGTGTAACCCACAGCTCTGCAACGGTGCAACCCACAGCTCAACCAACCAAGTTGCTTGATGGTCTGATGATCCCATCAGATAGAGCTCATCAAGAGCTCTAAAATGACCTATATTGCCGGTCAACGATCAACGCTAAGTGAGCGGTCAACGGGACGTTGGTCTGCGCGCCGGCTGGCCCCAAAACATTAACTAAAAAGCTGAAAACAACATCACTGCATTAGACAGTCCCAATAAGCTTTTGTAGCTTGACCTTTTTGGTGGGCTTCGTGCCTGCTCTCTTAAGTCCCGCTGGAGCTTTGGAACCGAACGTGTGACCGCCGGCAGTGGATTATAAAACTCTCATCATCATAAGCCATGTAAGTGTACACAATGGGGCCGCCACCAACGGCCAACCAATGGCCTCAAAACGTGACAACGGTGTTCGCCCAACTGGTGTGTGCACGCACTTGCACCACCCATCCCGCAAAGCCAACGCCAATTCATGAGACAGCACACACAAAAATGTGCGCACCTGCACCACCCATCCCGCAAAGCCGACGCCATTTCATTGAAGCAAAATCAGAATGCAAGCACCTGCAACACCAATCTCGCAAAGTCGACGCCAATTCATGAGACAGCAAAAAAAATAAAAATACGCACCTGCACCACCCATCCCGCAAAGCCGACGCCCAGGTAGGGCCACTCGTCCTGGTTCTGCAGGTATGGAAAATGTGTGGGGCGTGGAGTGTGAAGGCAGAGTGTGTGTGTATGTGTGTGTATGTGTGTGTGTGTGTGTGCCCCTGCAGGGCGTGTGCTGGCAGGACCCACGCACACCGCACCACGGCACTTGTCCCGCACGGTGCGCATGTGAACCCTGACTATGTGTGTGTATTTGTGTGTGTGTGTGTGTGTGTGTGTGTGCGTGTGTGTGTGTGTGTGTCTCCCCACCGTCACCCCACCCGACCACGCCCTCGTCACCGCCCGCATCCGCCTCCACTTCTCCAGAACCTGGAGACACGAACACCAGCGGCCCCCTCCCCCCCCGCGCTACTTCACTGACCTGCTCCGCGACCCAGCCACGCAGAACGCGTACGCCGAGGCCGTCGCGGACGCCCTCGCCACCCCGCCACCCCTCCCTCTTCCCCTCACCTTGGACCAGCGGATGGACCACTTCAACGCGGCCCTCCACACCGCGGCCAAGGCGGTGCTTGGCCGCCGCCCGCCCGAAGCTCCCACCCACCTCACCCTCTCTGAAAAATCCCTGTCACTCGCGCGTGACCTCCAATCCCTCCGCGTCGAGTCCGCCCTCCACGCCCGACACACTCCCCTCTCTGATGCTCTCCGCGGGAAGACCAAGCGTCTACAGACAGAGCTGAAGTCCTCCCTGAGAGCGGACACCGACACGCACTGGAACACCAATGCCGCTGTCATCCAACATGACTTCGACAACCACAAACCCCACACCGCCCACCGTGCCCTCCAACGCCTCGTCAACCGCCCCTCCTCCGCCACCGCCCCAGCCATCCGCGGCGACGACGACCGCCTCTGCTTTGGCACGCAGGCCGTGGCCAACGCGTTTGGCAAACACTTTGAAACCCTCCACACCCTCCCTTCCACCGTCGACCCCGCCCGCCTGGCTTCCCACCTGGCCCACACACCCACTGCCCCCCCTGCCCCTCCTGCCATCACGCCTCCCTCCCTCCCTGTACCCGCCCCCGCCCCAGCCCCCGCCGCCCCATCCCCTTCCCCCACACTCTCCCCCCCCGTCCCCGCCCACGCCCACGCCGCCCCATCCCTTCCCCCACACCTTCCGAGCCCTCACGAGACGAGATTGAGGCCGCCATCAAGGCACTCAAAAACACCTCCCCGGGCTCCGACGCCATCACCGCTCCCCTCATCAAGAGCGGCGGCCCCGCCGTCGCCTCCGCCCTCCATGACATCATCCGCTCATGCTGGGACACCAACACCACTCCTACCTCGTGGAGACAAGCGGAGATCTGCCCCCTCTACAAGGGCGCATCCTCAGGCCCGACCACTCTCTGCAAGTCCTACCGTGGCATCTCCCTCCTGCCCGTCCCGGGCAAAGTCCACACCCACATCCTCCTCGGCCGCCTCGGACGGCACCTGGAGCCATCCCTTCACACCTCCCAGTTCGGCTTCCGGCCCGGCCGAGGCACTACTGGCGCCATCTTTGCCCTACGCCGCCTCCAAGAGGAGTCCCACCGCGCTCACGCCCCCCTTCACGTGGCCTACGTTGACCTCTCGAAGGCGTTCGACCGTGTCAACCACCCCGCGCTCTGGGAAACCCTCCGCCACCGCGGAGTACCCCCTGACCTCCTCGACCACATCAAGAGCCTCTACTCTGATGCCACGGCCCGTGCCCGCGTCGGCGACGCACTCTCTGCCCCCTTCCCTCTGGAAACCGGTGTCAAGCAAGCTGCCCCATCTCCCCCCTACTCTTCAACGTCTACATCGACACCGTAATCAGATCCCTGATTGCCCAGATCCCCAACGCTGGCATCCAAATCGGCTACGTTGTCGACGGCGTCCTCCACACCCCCGAGTCCCGCAAAGACTACGACACCACCGTCCTCCCCCTCCTACTCTATGCCGACGACATCGCCCTGCTCTCCCTCTCCGAGGACGCCCTCCGCACCGTGCTCACCCTCCTCGACGGCACCTGCTCTGACCTCGCGCTTGAGATCAACTACAGCAAAACCGTTGCACAATCCCTCGGCCACCCGTCTGCCCACACCGGCCCCACCACCACCCCCATCGCCATCCCCTCCAACTCCTCCCCTACCCCCACCTGGTCCACCACACCTCCAGCTTCAAATACCTCGGCAGCATCATGGCCTCACCCCCCACCTACCCCCCTTTCGACGACCCTGACCCCCCACCGCCCACCAACATCCTCGACGAAGAAATATCACGCCGGATCAGCTCCGCATGGTACGCCTTCACCCGCCTCACCCCACGGTTTTGGAAATCAGATGAGATCACCCTCACCACCAAGATCAACCTGTACAATGCCTTTGTTGTATCCGCCCTCTTGTACGGCTGCCAAACCTGGACGCTAAACAAAAATCACATCCACCGCCTCGAGGTAACCCACAACCGCTTTCTCCGCCGCCTGAAAGCCCCCTCCCGCCACACCTTGGAGCAAATCTCCACTGCCAAGCTACATGCCGCGCACCCTCCCACCACTCCTATCATCGTCACGATCAACAAACACCGATTGTTGTTCATTGGATCCCTCGTCCGCCGCCTCCCCACCTCCACTCCTCCGCCCCCCACCCCTGCCAACCCCCCTCCCTCTCCCCCCTTGCCTCCCACGCCTCCTCCGATCCCTCCCACGCCCCCTCCGATCCCTCCCAACCCCGCTCCCTCTCCCCCCTTGCCTCCCACGCCCCCTCCGATCCCTCCCACGCCTCCTCCGATCCCTCCCAACCCCCCTCCCTCTCCCCCCTTGCCCCCCACGCCTCCTCCGATCCCTCCCAACCACGCCCTCTCTCCCCCCTTGCCCCCCACGCCTCCTCCGATCCCTCCCACGCCTCCCCCGATCCCTCCCAACCCCCGTCTCCCCCCTTGCCCACCACGCCTCCTCTGATCCCCCCCATGCCTCCTCCGATTCCTCCCAACCCCCATCCTTCTCCCCCCTTGCCTCCTCCAACCCCCCCCCTCCCCTTCCCCGCCCGCCGAACCCATGTTCCCAGCCACCGCCGCCCTCTTCATGCACCGACGACCAGACGTGATACCCTACCAAGGTGGGGTCATCACCTCCTACCGTGAGAATGTCCAAGACATTTTCGACTCCTACGTGTTCAAGACTGCCGTCACAACGCAGTTTGACAAGGCCAAGAAGGAGTACGCCGAGTCCCCACCGGAGTCCCAGCTGAAGACCGTCCCCGAGCTTGCTGTGATACTAGCGCGCAGGCGGCCTCCCGGGTGGCTCACCCTCGCGAGATTCCCACGCCTGTGGAATGGTATTTGCAGAGAGATGGCAGCCAATGCGGGAGCAGCCAGCCAACAAAGTAGATAATGATGATGATGGTGGTCACAGTCAGCAAGCCTTCAGCAAGCCTTTAGTTAGATGCCAGTGCCTCAGAGGCAACCCCCCGACCCCCCCAAACCAAGGATACTATCCACTCGATTCAGGCGCTGGTCGGTCACCCGCTATTCGAAAGACATCCCAGTGCACGGGTCAGACCTCGTAACAATTGCCGGGGTGTACTGCTGTTAGTAGTACAGGCATTGCCGGTGCATGCGGACGGCCTCATGTAACGCTTGGTTGGTTGGTTGGTTGGTTGGTTGGTTGTGTGTGTGTCTGAAAGTTTTGTGGCAGCCGCTAAACCGCACCCCAGCAGCCTCCTGGCAGCCCCCCTCCCCCCAACTGTGAAAAACAATTTGAACTCCCACACATGTGCGAGGGAGCCCCAGACACCCGACACACACACACACGTCTGCAGGTACCACTCCCCAGGGTGGGTCGCCACCCATCCAAACCACATTCAAAACCGCACAAGTGTGAGGGAGCCCTCACCACCACACCACCACACACACCACACCTTACGGTACAATTCCCCCATACTTGTGTGACCCCCACACATACCTGCAGGTACCACTCGCCAGGGTGGGTCGCCAACCACGCCTGATATCCAACCAAGTGTGAGAGGGCCCCACACCTGCACAGGCACAGTTCATTCAGATTTCAAACCCGCCCCCTGCACTCTCCCGAGTTCAAACCCCACATAATTGTCCCACACACACACATACCTGCAGGTACCACTCCCCAGGGTGGGTCGCCACCCATCCAAATCCACACAAGTATAAGGGAGCCCCCACCACCCCACTCACACACACACACACACACACCACCCCACACCTCAAGGTACATTTCCCCCACAATTTTGTGGCCCCACACATACCTGCAGGTACAACTCCCCAGGGTAAGTCGCCACCCACGCCTGCAGGTATCAGTAACAGTAACACGGCGTTTCCAGCTAAGCAGGCTACTCTTCTACTAGAGACACCCGCCGATACTCCAGCACACTTAAGTACTAGAGTACCGCCGGCTCCCGGCCGACAGACTACCGCTCCCGCCGGCTAGACTACCCCAAACAGCGGTCTCTGAGAGACATGTCTGGCAAGGAGCATATAGGAGAGGACCTTCCTCAGGGTCACAGTAGTGGCCTTGTGGCCAGTCAAGCCGGCAGAGCCGACTGGCGCTGACTGGAACGGTCCCCGCCTGGCAGTGCATGGCTGTCCAGCTCTCGTTTGCATGGGGCTCAGCCGGCGCCCCATGCCTCATGCATGGCCAGGTCCCACCCTCCAGGGGTGCATGGACGACAGAGTTGTCATGGAGGCTGCCTGAAGACCTTCCAACGCCAGTCACCGGCAGACGAGCGACCCCGAGGATGAGCGCGGTGACGAACGCTGCGATTGGTGAAGCGGATTTACTCTGTGTTGCCTCGGCGGTCGCCACCGCTGAAGCCGTGATGGTAGCCCGCCTCCACGGGCAGCCATCTTGACCAATGTCCAGCATGCATTGACGGGCGCCAGCTCCTCCGCTCGTCGATCAACTCGTCGAGATCGGTGCCGCATGGCGTCCTGCATGGGGGGAGGATAAGGGCCGTCTCCCAGCACGGGCCGCGGCAGCGCCGCGGCTACTCGCCAAGCCATGGCAGCGCCGGGCAAGCCGCTCCTGAAGTGTTCCACCGAGGGGCAGTCTAGCAGGAGCCTGGCCAGTCATATTTTACCCCGCTCGTCAGCGGCACGGAGATCCTCGTCACCAGCAGCGCCGCATTGCTGGGTCCAGGGCTCGGCGACGGGAACGCGCCTCCGTTAATCGAGCCCCTGCAGGTATCACTCCCCAGGTTTCAACCCCACACAGTGTGAGGGAGCCTCACACCCCACGCAACCCACAACTCCCCCACACTTTTGTGACCTCACACAAACCTGCAGGGTATGCCAGGGTGGTCGCCACCCCCGCCTGGTATCCACAAGCGTGTGAGAGGACCCCACACCTGCAGGTACAGTTCCCTCAGGTGTCAACCCGCCCCCTGCACTCCCCCGAGTTAAACCCCACACAAGGTAACACTCCCCAGGGTGGGTAGCCACCCTCCAAACCACATTCAAAACCACACGAGTGCAAAGGAGCCCCACACCCCACGCACCCCACCCTGCAGGAAGAACTCCCCCACACTTGTGTGGCCCCCCACACATACCTGCAGGTACCACTCGCCAGGGTGGGTCGCCACCCACCCCTGGTAGCCGCCTGCCAGTGCACAGCTGACCAGGAACAGGGCTGCAAGACACAGTTGAGGGGGGGGGGGCATTGGCCGCGAGCGCACAGCTGACCAGAAACAGGGCTATGGCAGCAAGACACATAGGAGAGGCGGGGTGGGTGGGGGTAAGGTTCTGGTGGGGGATCTGTTGTGTGTGTGGTATTGTTGTGTGTGGTGGTGGTGGTGGTGGTGGTGGGCAGTCCCCGCCAGCGCACATCTGACCAAAAACAGGGCTGCGGCAGCAAGACACATAGGAGAGGCGGGGGGGGGGGGGGGGTATGGTTATGGTGGGGGGTTTGGTGTGTGTGTGGTATTGTTGTGTGGTGGTGGTGGTGGTGGGCAGTCCCCGCCAGCGCACATCTGACCAAAAACAGGGCTGCGGCAGCAAGAAACATTTGAGAGGGGGAGGGGGGGAGTAAGGTTCTGGTTCTGGGGATCTGGTATGTGTGCGGTGGTAGTGTGTGGTGTTGTGTGGTGGTGGTAGCCGCGCGCCAGCGCATAGCTGACCAGAAACAGGGCTGCAAGACACATTTGAGGGGGGGAAGGGGGGGGGGGGTAAGGTTCTGGCGGGGGGTCTGGCGTGCGTGTGTGGCGGTGGTGTATGTGGTGGTGGTGGTGTGAGTCGCCCGCTAGCGCACAGCGGAACAGAAACAGGGCTGCAAGACACATTTGACTGGGGGAGAGGGGGGGGGGAGTAAGGTTCTGGGGTGGTGGTGTGTGGTGGTGGTGTGAGGTGGTGGTGGTGGTGGTGGTGGTGGCAGTGCCCGCCAGCGCACAGCTGACCAGGAACAGGGCTGCAAGACAAATTTGAGGGGGGGGGTCGGGGGGGGGGGGGAGGATTTAGGATCGGTGTGTGTGGGTGAAGGGGCATCTTGCAACAACAAGAGATGCAGGGGACAAAGAGAGGGTCTGGCGGGGAGGGAAGGGAGGGGGGTGCGCGGCGAGCAGCAGCACGGCGAGCAATCTGTGTCAAGTGGCGAGCGGCACCAAGCAACATCCAAGCCCTAAACGTACCGGCAGCCATGCACACACACACACACACAAACAGGCCCGTGACGAGCACGTTCATGTGGTGCTCGAGCTGCGCGACACCCAGCACACATACACACACACACACGCACACACACACATACACACCAGCAAACAGGACCGTGACGAGTACGTTCCCGTGGCTCGAGCTGCGTGCCACCCAGCAGACACTCACACACACACACACACATTTACGCACACGCACGAACGCACAGACACACACACACACACAGGCAAACATGCATGCGACCAGCACATGCATGTGCCGCAGGAGCTGCATGACACCCAGCACACACACACACACACACACACACAGGCAAACATGCACGCAACCAGCACGTTCCCATGACCTGAGCTGCGTGTAAACCCAGCAGACACACACTGAACACATGCACACACACGCACGTGCACACACACACACACACACACACACACGCACCGGCAAACAGGCCCGCGACGAGCACGTTCATGTGGCGCTCGAGCTGCGTGATCTTGCGCGGTGAAGGCGTGCGGTTCTGCGCGGGGTGGGGCATTTGGGGGGAGGACGTTGTAGAGGCGGCTCTCAGGCAGTCCCTGCAGTCATTTTAGCTTGTCCTTTTAGCGTTAGCCTTTTAGCTGGCATTTTCTTGTGGAGTCTTAGGCAGCAATCTTGGTCCCTGACCCGTGTGTGTGTGTGTGTGTGTGTGCAAGGGCATGCTCTGGCAGGACCCACGCACACGGCACCACGGCACTTGTCCCGCACGGTGCGCATGTCAACCCCGACTATGTGTATGTGTGTGTGTGCGCGTGTGTGTGTGCGCGCGTGGTGGCGCGTGCACAAATACCGCCTGCCTGCATGATCTTGGTCTCCGACCCTGGTATGGATCCTGAATTCGGGTGCGCGTGCATGTGCCTGTGTGTGTGTGCCCTAGCATTGTCACCCGTTACGAATCTCTCTCTCTCTCTCTCTCTCTCAGTGCGTGGTGATCCATGCACGCCTGCCGCCTGCCTGCATGATCTTGGTCTCGGCCCCCGTGAAGGCCGCCACCCCTAGTTGCAATGATCTGGTGTGCGTGCGTGTGCGCGTGTGTGTGTGCGTGCGTCCGTGTGCGTGGTGCGTGCGCGCACGCATGCTGCCTGCCTGCATGATCTTGGTCTCTGACCCTGGTGTGGATCCTGGATTCGGGTGCGCGTGCTTGTGTCTGTGTGTGTCTGCCCTAGCATTGCCATCTGTAACGAATCTCTCTCTCTCGCTCAGTGTGTGGTGGTACATGCACGCCTGCCGCCTGCCTGCATGATCTTGGTCTCGGCCCCCGTGAAGACCGCCACCCCTACTTGTAATGATCTGGTGTACGTGCGTGTGCGCGTGTGTGTGCGTGTGTGTGTGTGGTGTGTGCGCGCACGCATGCCGCCTGCCTGCATGAGTCTGGTCTCGGCCCCCGTGAAGACCGTCGCCCCTGCTTGTAATGATCTGGTGTGCGTGCGTGTGCGCGCGTGCGTGTGTGTGTGTGTGTGTGTGGTGCGCGCGCACATGCATGCCGCCTACCTGCATGATCTTGGTCTCGGCCCCCGTGAAGACCGCCGCGCCGAGCACCCAGTCCGACTTGCTCAGCGTGCTTCCGCGCAGCATAAGGTTGTCAGAGGTCAGGGGCTCCTGCGCTCGCATGCACGGGTGCACACGTTGCCTGTAAAAACTACTGGCATATGTGCACATAAACGCTTGGCATAGCTTGATGTACTGGCATAGCCACGCAGTTTCAGGTTGTCAAAGGTCAGGGCTCCTGCGGTCGCGTATGCATTACAAATAGTGTGGAAATTGATGATGTTTGCTTACAATGTTGCGCTGGCTGTCACACGTTCGGTTCCAAAGCTCCGGCTCCAAAGCTCCGGCTCCGGCAGGACTATAAGGTGGCACGTACGAGGCCACCAAAGGGTCATGTTGTGGTTATGATCAGAGCCATCAGGTTGTCAGCGGTCAGGAGCTCATGCGATCGTGTATGCACGCGCGCGTTACGTCTCATGACTACTGAAATGCATGTGTTTCCTGCCGACCTGCTGCCCGTCTGCGTCGACGAACGCGCCACCGAAGACGCAGAGCCGCGCGTTGGGCTGCCTGCCCCTACCGCAGCTCCTCCTACCAAACCACCTCTGTCCGCCCACGAAAGACCTAGCCACGCCGACACAACCACGCAACAATCGCCCGCCTGCCGCCCGTCTCCGCCGACAAGCGCGCCATCAAAGACGCAGACCTGCGCGTTGGGCTGCCTGTCCCTACCGCAGCTCCTCCTACCAAACCACCTCTGTCGCCCACCGAAGACCTAGCCACGCCGACATAACCACGCAACGACCGCCCGCCTGCCGCCCGTCTCCATCGACAAGTGCGCCATCAAAGACGCAGACCTGCACGTTGGGCTGCCTGCCCCTACCGCAGCTCCTACTACCAAACCACCTGTGTCCGCCCACCGAAGGCCTAGCCACACCGACAACCACGCAACAACCGCGCACCTGCTATATTCACGACGTAGAGCCGCGCGTTGGGCTGCTCGCATCGGGCGAAGCTTGCCCCTAGCTAGCGCCTCCCAAATCACTTCGAACCTATAATGCCCCTAGCGCCCCTACCAAGCCTAAACCATGCCCACCCACCTGCCGCCTGTCTGCGTTGACAAACGCGCCGTCGAAGACGTACAGCCACGCGTTGGGCTGTCTGCCCCTACCGCAGCGCATACTACCAAACTACCTCGACGCCACCGCCCAAACCAAGCCCGAGCCATGCCCACCTGCCGCCCATCTGCATCCACAAACGCGCCGTCAAAGACATAGAGCCGCGCGTTGGGCTGCTCACACGTGACGTAGCTGCCCTTGGCGAGCGGCGCGAGCTCGTCCGCGGTGCGCATGCCGGCCGTGGGGACGTAGCAGAACTGGATGTGATGGGGGGAACGGGACGGGCGCCGCGAGATTGGCGTGATGGCCAGGAGGGTGGGTGTTTTTTTTGAGGGGGGAGGTGCGCATGCCGGCCGGGGGGCTGTAGCAGAACTGTGTGTCGTGGGTGGGCGCCATCAGAGCACCGTCAGAGCACCATTGGAGTTTGGGGCGGTGGACAGGGTCTGGGGAAAAGTGGGTCTGGGAAGGGGGGTCGTCCGCGGTGCGCATGCCGGCCGTGGGGCCGTAGCAGAACTGTGGGTGAGCATCATCAGCATTAGGGGCGGTGGAGGGCCTAAGAGCAACCCATCAGAGCACCATCAGCACTAGGGGCGGTGGACAGGGGTTGGGAGAGAGCAACACGAGATATCGTGCGGGGTGCGAATGCCGGCAGTAGGGCCGTAGCAGAAATGCTGGTGAGCAAACACCATCAGAGCAGCATCAGAGCAGCATCAGCGTTTGGGGCGATGGAGGGCCGGGGGGGTGGGGGGGGCGTCCGCGGTGCGCATGCCGGCCGTGTGGCCGTAGCCGAACTGTGGGTGAGCACCCCAACAGAGCACCCAATCAGAGCACCCCATCAGAGCACCGTCAGAGCATACCATCAAGCAAGCCATCAGTGCACCATCAGATCACCATCAGACATCAGATCACCCCATCAGAGCTCACCATCACCGCACACCATCAGAGCACACCATCAGAGCACACCATCAGAGCACACCATCAGAGCACACCATCAGGGCACACCATCAGAGCACCCAATCAGAGCACACCATCACAGCACCATCAGAGCAACCCATCACATCACACCATCAGAGCACACCATCAGAGCACACCAACAGAGCACACCGTCAGAGCACCCCACCAGGGAACACACCATCAGAGCACACCATCAGAGCACACCATCACAGCACACACACCCCATCCACACTCTCCACAATCCACACTCTCCACACCCCGTCCACACCTTTGTCTTGAGGTTGGTCTCGCCGTCCAGGTTCGCTGTCTCCGCGTAGCACACCCCGCTGGGGTCGCTGCAGGACAGGAGCAGAAGGTCTGCGGGCACCTCCTGGCCTTCCGTCACCTGGCACGGCAGCGTTTTGTTGGTGGGAGTTGTGGAGGCTTGCTTTTGGGGGGAGGGGGGCACGGGCGAGACAGAAAAGAGAAGAGGAGGTCTGCGGGCACCTCCTGGCCTTCTGTCACCTGGCATCGTGTCCATGCCAGGCAGTTGAGGGGGGGGGGTCTTGTGATGAGAAAATTACCAGATCCCCTCTCCACACACACACGTCCCATCACGCCGTCACAGCAGGCTAGGAAACCTACCACCACCACCACCACCGCCGCCACCGCCGTCACCGCCACCGCCACCGCCACCGCCACCGCCGATTCAAGCCCTCTCATCATCACCACCACCACAAGTAACAAGTAACACGGGGTTTCCAGCGTAGCAGGCTACTCTTTTACCAGCACAGACACCACTGAAATATCAGGGAAACCCACCTTGACCAGGTCCCCCACCACCACGTCCCGCCATGACGTCGGCACCTCCCGCCCGCCCTCGCGCAGCACAGCCACCTGTGTGTGGGGGGGGGGGAGTGTGCGTGTGTGTGCGTGTGCGTGTGTGTGTGTGCATGTGTGCGTGTTTGTGTGTGGGGTGGCGGGTGGGGGGTGCATGTGCGTGTGTGTGTGTGCATGTGCACCTGTGTGTGGGTGTGGGGGTGTGGGGGTGCGTGCATGTGTGTGTGTGTGTGTGTGTGTGTGTGGCGGTGTGTGTGTGGCGGTGTGTGTGGCGGTGTGTGTGGCGGTGTGTGTGTGGCGGTGTGTGTGTGGCGGTGCTTGGCCGCCGCCCGCCCGAAGCTCCCACCCACCTCACCCTCTCTGACAAATCCCTGTCACTCGCGCGTGACCTCCAATCCCTCCGCGTCGAGTCCGCCCTCCACGCCCGACACACTCCCCTCTCTGATGCTCTCCGCGGGAAGACCAAGCGTCTACAGACAGAGCTGAAGTCCTCCCTGAGAGCGGACACCGACACGCACTGGAACACCAATGCCGCTGTCATCCAACATGACTTCGACAACCACAAACCCCACACCGCCCACCGTGCCCTCCAACGCCTCGTCAACCGCCCCTCCTCCGCCACCGCCCCAGCCATCCGCGGCGACGACGACCGCCTCTGCTTTGGCACGCAGGCCGTGGCCAACGCGTTTGGCAAACACTTTGAAACCCTCCACACCCTCCCTTCCACCGTCGACCCCGCCCGCCTGGCTTCCCACCTGGCCCACACACCCACTGCCCCCCCTGCCCCTCCTGCCATCACGCCTCCCTCCCTCCCTGTACCCGCCCCCGCCCCAGCCCCCGCCGCCCCATCCCCTTCCCCCACACTCTCCCCCCCCGTCCCCGCCCACGCCCACGCCGCCCCATCCCCTTCCCCCACACCTTCCGAGCCCTCACGAGACGAGATTGAGGCCGCCATCAAGGCACTCAAAAACACCTCCCCGGGCTCCGACGCCATCACCGCTCCCCTCATCAAGAGCGGCGGCCCCGCCGTCGCCTCCGCCCTCCATGACATCATCCGCTCATGCTGGGACACCAACACCACTCCTACCTCGTGGAGACAAGCGGAGATCTGCCCCCTCTACAAGGGCGCATCCTCAGGCCCGACCACTCTCTGCAAGTCCTACCGTGGCATCTCCCTCCTGCCCGTCCCGGGCAAAGTCCACACCCACATCCTCCTCGGCCGCCTCGGACGGCACCTGGAGCCATCCCTTCACACCTCCCAGTTCGGCTTCCGGCCCGGCCGAGGCACTACTGGCGCCATCTTTGCCCTACGCCGCCTCCAAGAGGAGTCCCACCGCGCTCACGCCCCCCTTCACGTGGCCTACGTTGACCTCTCGAAGGCGTTCGACCGTGTCAACCACCCCGCGCTCTGGGAAACCCTCCGCCACCGCGGAGTACCCCCTGACCTCCTCGACCACATCAAGAGCCTCTACTCTGATGCCACGGCCCGTGCCCGCGTCGGCGACGCACTCTCTGCCCCCTTCCCTCTGGAAACCGGTGTCAAGCAAGGCTGCCCCATCTCCCCCCTACTCTTCAACGTCTACATCGACACCGTTATCAGATCCCTGATTGCCCAGATCCCCAACGCTGGCATCCAAATCGGCTACGTTGTCGACGGCGTCCTCCACACCCCCGAGTCCCGCAAAGACTACGACACCACCGTCCTCCCCCTCCTACTCTATGCCGACGACATCGCCCTGCTCTCCCTCTCCGAGGACGCCCTCCGCACCGTGCTCACCCTCCTCGACGGCACCTGCTCTGACCTCGCGCTTGAGATCAACTACAGCAAAACCGTTGCACAATCCCTCGGCCACCCGTCTGCCCACACCGGCCCCACCACCACCCCCATCGCCATCCCCTCCAACTCCTCCCCTACCCCCCACCTGGTCCACCACACCTCCAGCTTCAAATACCTCGGCAGCATCATGGCCTCACCCCCCACCTACCCCCCTTTCGACGACCCTGACCCCCCACCGCCCACCAACATCCTCGACGAAGAAATATCACGCCGGATCAGCTCCGCATGGTACGCCTTCACCCGCCTCACCCCACGGTTTTGGAAATCAGATGAGATCACCCTCACCACCAAGATCAACCTGTACAATGCCTTTGTTGTATCCGCCCTCTTGTACGGCTGCCAAACCTGGACGCTAAACAAAACTCACATCCACCGCCTCGAGGTAACCCACAACCGCTTTCTCCGCCGCCTGAAAGCCCCCTCCCGCCACACCTTGGAGCAAATCTCCACTGCCAAGCTACATGCCGCGCACCCTCCCACCACTCCTATCATCGTCACGATCAACAAACACCGATTGTTGTTCATTGGATCCCTCGTCCGCCGCCTCCCCACCTCCACTCCTCCGCCCCCCACCCCTGCCAACCCCCCTCCCTCTCCCCCCTTGCCTCCCACGCCTCCTCCGATCCCTCCCACGCCCCCTCCGATCCCTCCCAACCCCGCTCCCTCTCCCCCCTTGCCTCCCACGCCCCCTCTGATCCCTTTCACTCCTCCTCTGATCCCTCCCAACCCCCCTCCCTCTACCCCCTTGCCCCCCACGCCTCCTCCGATCCCTCCCAACCCCGCCCTCTCTCCCCCCTTGCCCCCCACGCCTCCTCCGATTCCTCCCACGCCTCCCCCGATCCCTCCCAACCCCCATGGCGGCGCTCTGCGCGTGCATGCATGGAGGAGATTGCTGGCGGGCATGGAGGAGATTGCTCGCGGGCGTGGAGGAGATTGCAGGCGGCAGCATGGAAGCGGATGGCGAGAAATTGAGAAACATGGGAAGCGAGGCACATGCGGCTAGGCTTTGTGAGGAGGTTGTGGCGCAGGGGTTCCCTGCCCCAAGGCGCAGATTATAGATGGCGCAGCAATCAATACACTAGCCGTGCGGCATGGGGCGAGGCGAGGCCCCACCAGCGGGCGGGCACCATAATGGAGATGGCGGGTAAGAACGGGGAATGAGGCTACAGGGAGAGGATACGGGTTACAGATGCCAAAGGGGACGGCGGAACAAGGATCAGCCATAGGTGTCACGGGGAATGGCTAAAGAACGGGAATGAGGCGGGTGGTACGGGTGCTGGCGCGCATGGAGCGCGGCGCGGCGCATGGAGATCGCATGGCGGCGCCCATGCATGGACGAGATTGCTGGCGGGCATACAGGAGATTGCTGGCGGGCATGGAGGAGATTGCTGGCGGGCATACAGGAGATTGCTGGCGGGCGTGGAGGAGATTGCTGGCGGGCATGGAGGAGATTGCTGGAGCCAATGGCGGCGGCGGGACTAGTAGTAGAACACAGGCGCACAACCAACAATGCGTTGCTGTCACTACCTGGGTGGTATAGGGTGGATCTGGGGGCCCAGTGTCCTGTCTAGGTCCAGTGCGTGCGCGCGTGTGGGGGTTTACCCTCACCCCTACCAGGTAGCCAGCCAGTTTCCCACTGAAACTGAGTTTAAGGTGTCGGGCGCTAGCGCCGACACCGGTCTTATACATCATTACTGGTGTCACACAGACTGTAAGATCCATCATCATCATCATCACCCCCTTGCCCCCCACGCCTCCTCTGACCCCCCCCATGCCTCCTCCGATTCCTCCCAACCCCCATCCTTCTCACCCCTTGCCTCCTCCAACCCCCCCCTCCCCTTCCCCGCCCGCCGAACCCATGTTCCCAGCCACCGCCGCCCTCTTCATGCACCGACGACCAGACGTGATACCCTACCAAGGTGGGGTCATCACCTCCTACCGTGAGAATGTCCAAGACATTTTCGACTCCTACGTGTTCAAGACTGCCGTCACAACGCAGTTTGACAAGGCCAAGAAGGAGTCCCCACCGGAGTCCCAGCTGAAGAACGTCCCCGAGCTTGCTGTGATACTAGCGCGCAGGCGGCCTCCCGGGTGGCTCACCCTCGCGAGATTCCCACGCCTGTGGAATGGTATTTGCAGAGAGATGGCAGCCAATGCGGGAGCAGCCAGCCAACAAAGTAGATAATGATGATGATGGTGGTCACAGTCAGCAAGCCTTTAGTCAGCAAGCCTTTAGTTAGATGCCAGTGCCTCAGAGGCAACCCCCCGACCCCCCAAACCAAGGATACTATCCACTCGATTCAGGCGCTGGTCGGTCACCCGCTATTCGAAAGACATTCCAGTGCACGGGTCAGACCTCGTAACAATTGCCGGGGTGTACTGCTGTTAGTAGTACAGGCATTGCCGGTGCATGCGGACGGCCTCATGTAACGCTTGGTTGGTTGGTTGGTTGTGTGTGCGTACGTGTTTGTGTGTGGGGTGGCGGGTGGGGGGTGCATGTGCGTGTGTTCCACACGCACGCACGCACGCACCGTCCTGTTGTTGACCTCGCGGTCGCTCCGGTGGCGACGTACGTCATCATTGATCTCCTTGAGAGCGTTGAAGATGAGAACGAACGCGAGCGGCACGACAGTCGTGAACCATGAGGTCGTTGTCAGGCCAGGAATGAGCTGCAGTGGGTGTGGGGCGTGGGGTGTGGGGGTGGGGGTGGGGGTGGGGGGTGTGGGGTGGGGGAGTGGGTGCGGGAGAGAGATTGCGGGAGTGTGCATCAACTCTGCTCAAACATATCAACGTGCACACGCACGCCCCAACCACACCCCACACCCCATCCACACCCCACACTCCACACCCCATCCTCACCTGCAGCACCGCGATGATGAGGAAGTAGAGGTTGGCGACGCGCGCAAACTGCTCAAACAGGTTGACGGGCACGAACGTGATCACCTGGGGAGGAGTGCGCGTACCAGGGGTTTCTTTCCCGAACAGGAAACGAAAACAAGCGTGCCCGGTGGGCAAACAAGCGCGCCCCCGATGGTTTGGGTGAGGGTGCGTTTGGGGAAAAACGACGTGCGGAGGTGAATTTTCTAGGCAAAAGTGTGAAATCAACGATTTCTCACTTTTCTAAGCGATTTTTTTGCAGGCCGAAATCCCTACGAAACCAGCAAACCCTCTCCGGGAAAACGAATGCATGACCGACCCCAAGGAAACCCCTGGCGCAAACACATGTGATGATGGATTTTACAGTCGTGTGTGACGCACCTAACATATGGAAGCCAATGTCTGATTGTTGAAGGAGTATGTGGAGGCACCTAACAGGCGTATAGCGCCTGGGCACGGTGTAAGGTGCTCGGGCTCTATGCGCCGAGCATGGTCTTATACGCCTTTAGAGGTGTCCCTGACTGGAACATCTATCATCAACAGGCAGCGTATTCGCCCTTGCTCGGCGTTTAGCGCCCGAGCGCTGCAAACTGGCGGCTGGCTACTGGTGGTGGGGGCCTAGTGGGTCGGGGCTGGGCCTAGGCAGGGCACATTGGCCCCCAGATCCCCCCTCCCCTCGATGAGGGCATGTGCGTGCGTGTGTGTGCACGTTCACGTGCATGGCGCGGTGCGCAAGCGCATTGAACCACCTCCAAGCTCCACCACCCAGACCACACGGTCCATACCCCCTCACGTTGTATTTGGCCGTCTTGATCTCGTTGTCGGCGAACTCCGGCTTCTTGGAGAAAAGCTGCGGGTGGCGGAGGTGTTGTTGTGTTAGTTGTTGTGGTTGTTGCGGTTGGTGGTGGTGGTGGTGGTGGTGGTGGTGCGTTGTTGTTGGTGGTGGTGGTGGCGGTGGTGTTTTGTTGCTGCTGCTGCTGCTGCTGCTGTTGTTTTTGTTGCTGCTGTTGCTGCTGCTGTTGTTGTTGCTGCTGTTGCTGTTGCTGCTGCTGTTGTTGCTGCTGCTGCTGTTGTTGTTGTTGTTGTTGTTGTTGTTGTTGTTGTTGTTGTTGTTGTTGTTGTTGTTGTTGTTGTTGTTGTTGTTGTTGTTGTTGTTGTTGTTGTTGTTGCTGTTGTTGTTGTTGTTGCTGCTGTTGTTGTTGATGCAACAGTTGCGTGCGCGTGGGGGGGGGGGTATGTGGCATGTGTGTTTGTGCCAGGGCAGTGAGGGGGGTGCGCAACGCAACCCAGCTCAGGCAGTGATTTCTTTTTCATGATTTGTAATTTATTTTCTGAAGCCATTTGACTGAACATCGGGCTCCATGGCTCCCAAACCCGGCCCCAAACGACCAACAGGAAATCACTGGGCTCACTGCACATCCCAGGGCACAGCACGCACGCACAGCATGCACAGCATGCACACACACAGCGCGCACGCACCGATGCAAAGAACCCCTTCCTCTCGACGACTGGGTCTGTGTGGATGACCACGCGCCGCATTGCCTGTAGAGACGGGGAGAAGCGTGGGAGCACGTGTGTGTGTGTGTGTGTGTGTGTGTATACACACACACACACATGTGTCTGTGTGGATGACCACGCCCCGCATCGCCGGCATGCGAAGACACCGGGAAAAGGCGTGGGGGCACGTGTGTGTGTGTGTGTGTGTGTGTGTACGACCACGCGCCGCATCGCCTGCAGGCACAGTTACAGTTACATCGGCTTTCCAGCAAAGACTACCTCTAGTCCTAGTACCACCGCCTAGACCCAAGTCCAGTTCTGGCCCTAACAATTACTTGTAAGGGGCTCGATTAACGGAGGCGCGTTCTCGTCGCCGGGCCCTGGACCCAGCAATGCGGCGCTGCTGGTGACGAGGATCTCCGTGCCGCTGACGAGCGGGATAAAATACGACTGGCCTGGCTCCTGCTAGACTGTCCCTCGGTGGAACACTACAGGAGCGGCTTGCCCGGCGCTGCCATGGCTTGGCGAGTAGCCGCGGCGCTGCCGCGGCCCGTGCTGGGAGACGGCCCTTATCCTCCCCCATGCAGGACGCCATGCGGCACCGATCTCGACGAGTTGATCGACGAGCGGAGGAGCTGGCGCCCGTCAATGCATGCTGGACATTGGTCAAGATGGCTGCCCGTGGAGGCGGGCTACCATCAGGGCTTCAGCGGTGGTGACCGCCGAGGCAACAACAGAGTTTATCCGCTTCACCATCGCAGCGTTTGTCACCGCGCTCACCCTCGGGGGCACTCGTCTGCCGGTGACTGGCGTCGGCATTGGTCTTCAGGCAGCCTGCCATGACGACTCTGTTTGCCCAGGCCCCCCTGGAGGGTGGGACCTGGCCATGCATGACGCATGGGGCGCAGGCAGAGCCCCATGCATGGAGTTGGACAACCATGCACCATGCCAGGCGGGGACTTTTCTGCTTCAGCGCCGCCAGTCGGCACAGCCGGCGTGGTTGGCCTCAAAGGCCAGGAGGAGGACGGTCCTTTCCTATACGCTCCTTGCCAGACATGTCCCTCAAGGACTTGTTTGGGTCTAAACTAGCCGGCGGGAGCGGTAGTCTAGACGGCAGGTAACCGGCTGGTGGCTATCGTCCTTCACAGGGCGGTGGCACTAGGACTAGTGTTGTCTTAGCTGGAATGCCATGTAACTGTAACTGTAACTGTAACTGTAACTGTAACTGTAACTGTAACTGTAACTGGGCGGTAGCCACCAGCCAGCTGCCTGCCAACGTGTAGTCCCAGAGCAAAAAGGAGAGCTATTGTGCGACGCCTCCAAAATAGGTCCTAACTGCTTCTAGGGGATAGGGGGTCAAGTGGCGCTTGCCAATCTACTTGACCGCCGTGGTGGAGGGGCCGGCGCCTGAGGGGCAGCCGGACCGTACACCACGGCTCTCCACCCGACCCTATCCTGAGCACGCTCAAACGCCGTGTCCGAAAAAGTCTTCCAATCAGAACGAGTGCCACTAGTTTCGCCTAGCTGCTGAATCAGTAGCTTAAGAAAATAGTGTCGGGAGGAGGCTGGAGGCCGGCCTTGCTGCCGAGCCACATCCATTGTGCAGTCAAAAGTCGTACGAGGAAGACGAGAAGCCGGCATGCGCATCACATGGCCTAGCCACTGCATTGATCGCTTTGCCACAAGGCTCTCAATTGGCTCAGTGTCGCACGCCTGCCGAATATAAGTTTTAATCTGTGCCGGTCAACCAGGCGCACACCCAGAATGCGACGAAGGCAGTTAGAGTGGGCAACCTCCAATCGAGTCAGGTGTGTTTTAGTAGGGGCCCATGTTTCGCAGCCGTACAGAAAGTGGGGCAGCACGAAAGTGTTGTAAACCCACATCTTAGACTGCACTTGCATCTTCTTGCTGGCCAAAATCTTATCAAAAGACGCGAACACGCCCAGCGCGCGACTGACTCGCACACCGATCTCCTTATCCACACCACCACTCTGGGTTATCCAACTCCCGAGATACTTAAATGCAGAGACGGTCTTCACTTCACCACCAGTCAGCGCAAACGTGGGCAGATCAGCGTCAAAATCTGCTGGCAAAATCATCACTTCTGTCTTGGCGGCGTTGATTTGCATGCCAAAGCTAGAGGACACTTTGTCAAGGATTTTCAGCATAAGCGCCAACTGAGCTGGGTCATGCGAGAACAAACATAAATCGTCGGCATACATCAGCATTACTATGCGCTCAACCGACGACGACAACACAGAGCCGCCGGCTCGGGTCACGACTGACACGCCAGCCCTCTCTGGCATCATGTCTAGCGCCTTTTTCACTATGTGGTCAATAAAAACATTGAACAACACAGGAGCAATGACGCACGCCTGTCGCACACCAGACGACACGGGGAATTCGTGCCCGATTTTCCCAGCCAGCCGCACGGCAGCTGCGGTGTTGGTGTGAAGATCCTCCAACAGATCAATAATGTGCGGATGAACACTATATAATCTAAGGACTCTCCACAGTGCCGCACGGTTTATGCAATCGTAAGCTTTAGAATAGTCGACAAATGCCACAGCCATGCATTGTTTGTACTCGGCATGTGCCGCGCTCAGCGAGCGCAGAGTAAAAATCGCATCAACAGTGCCTCTGTTTTTTCTGAAACCACACTGAGCCTCATGCAACTGACCATCAACCTGTGTGGAGACGCGGTGTAGAAGTATGGCAGCGTACACTTTCCCGGCAATAGAGAGAAGGCTTTTACCGCGGTAGTTACCAGGGGAGTCACGCGGACCCTTCCCCTTATATAACGGTGTGATAATAGCAGTTTTCCATTCCCTCGGGGCTCTCCCCGACCGCCATACGGCGATGATGACCCGGTGGAGCCATGCGATGGCAGGTGGGCACCGCAACAGCATGGCGTCCAGCTGGTCACCGCCCGGAGCGGCGGCCGAGCGCAACGCTCGCACACACGCCTCCGTCTCAGCCAGGTCAGGGGGGCGCCCGTGCGCCTCGTCCACCTCTGTGGCGCGTGTGAGCTCAAACGCCGCTACATCGTTCTCCAGCTGGTTCAGGGTCTCGTCGCGGAGCTTGGTCTCCCCGCCATACAGCTTGTCGAATGACTCTGTCATGGCCTTCAGCACCCCGTCTGGACCGCTGTGCAGCGCGCCCGAGACGTCCCGCATGGCAGGTGGGATCTGATGGCTGCGGCTGCGGCCCGCCAGCCTGTCGCACGCGCGCGCAAACTGGCGCAATTCTTCTTGCGTAGCATGTCTTGCGCCTCCGCCACCTGCTGGCCGATCCACCTCTCCCTGTCTCTCTGCACAGCTGCGTCGGCCGCGCGGTTGGCGCGGTTGCGCTCTCGTTTGGCAGCAGCAGACTTGCTCCTGAGCCATGCCGTGTGCGCGCGCTGCCGGGCGTCCATGAGCCGGAGGGTGCGCTGCGACAGAGTTAACTGCCAGCCGCGCCGCCGGCGGCTGCCGCTTGGAGCGAGGTGGTTGGTGGCCACCTCGCGAATGGCAGCAGCCATCGCGTCGTACTCCGCCTTGGGCATCAGCGCCCTCGGGCGGCACGGCCTCCAGCAGCCCAAAGCGATCGGACAGCTGGAGGTTGAACTCACGACGGACAGCCGGGCGCCGCAGTTGTGAAGAGTCCCATGCGCGCCGCTGAGAGCCGCCTGCATGGCGGGAGGCTCGCATGCGGAGGCGCATGGACAGTACCACCATGCAGTGATCGCTGTCCCAGGTTGGGCTCCTACGCACCCTACAGTCTGTCACCGCATGCATGCGGTGGCGAGCGACCAGGATGTAGTCCTTGACGCTGTGCAGGCGGCGCACAGAGCATGCATGCCGTCTGCTCTGTGCAACAGCCATGGTGCTGATGTGGGTGTACTGGTGCTCAGGCCTGTGGGGGTAGAGAGTGTTGGCAGCGCGCAGGCTGCATGCAGTGGCAGTGTCAAGGAGCAGGCGACCGTTCCTGCTGGCCACCGCTGGCTCCGTGAGGGGCAGGTGCTTGCCAACGCATTCGTGGTCGGACACCGAATCCCTCCCCACAGGCAGCGGGAAGAAGCGTGGGAGCGTGCGCGCATGTGTGTGTGTGTGTGACGGCGCTCTCCAAACCCCTGATTCCCGTACTACAGACTACGCGACTACAATCCTCCCCCTCCTTCTCTACGCGGACGACATAGCTCTGATGGCTCTCGGCATCGACGTCCTCAGAGACATGCTTGCCCTCCTCGATCAGATCTGCTCTGACCTCGCCCTCGAGATCAACTACGACAAGACTGTGCACCAAACCCTCGGCCACCCTTCTGCCCACACCGACGCCCCAGCACCAATCTCAATCCCTTTCACTTCCTCTGACATCCCCCACCTAGTCCACCCCACGGACAAATTCAAATACCTTGGCAGCATCCTGTCAACCCCCACCCCGTCCCTCGGCACCCTCGATGGAGAGATCTCCCGCCGGATCTCCTCTGCCTGCTACGCCTTCAACCGTCTCACACCCAGACTATGGAAAAGTAACGACATCCAGCCCTCCACCAAGATCCAACTCTCCAACGCCTTTGTCACATCCGCCCTCTTGTACAGCTGCCAAGGCTGGACACTCAACGTCGCCCACACACACCGCCTGGAAGTGACTCACAACCGCTTCCTCCGCAGCACAAAGCAAATCCCCCACAACCTCTCCCCATCCTCCCCTCACACCTCCACCTCTGAGATGCACGCCAAGGACCCAACCACAGCGCCCATCATCAACGCCATCAACAAACATCGGATGTCGTTTATTGGATCCCTTGCCCGCCACCTCCCTCCCTCCCCCCCTCTCCCCCTTCCCCCCACCCACCTATCACCCCCTCCCCACACCTCAATCTTCCCACCTACTGCCGCTCTCTTTATGTTCCGACGCCCGGACGCCCAGATGCCTGACAGGGTGGGTGCCATCACCTCGTACCGTCTCACACCCACGAGATGTTCACGTCTGCCCAGTTCATGAGTGTCGTCAAGACGCTTTACGAGAAGGCCATCAAGGCACACGCAGAGGACCCTGCGATCACCCCTCCTGAGCTCGCCGCCATCCTGGAGGCCAGGAGGCTCCCTCCCAAGTGGACCACCCTAGCTAGGTTCCCACACCTGTGGGACAGCATCTGCCGCGGGGTAGCTGAGGCCGGATCAGCCCCAGAACCGTAACCACACGCAGCAAAACCACAATTGACAGTTTCTGATGACAGTTTTTCGGATCCCGCAAACAACCCCAAGCCCACGGATATCCTCTCGTACTAGCGCATATAGTTGGTCACCCGCTACTGAACGAACTTAAGATCCAAGGGTCCTCGACTCATGAAACGATTGCCGGGGGGTGCTTTAGCACTGGCAAGAGCCGTTATCTAGGTTGCCCGAGCGGTGGGAACTGTAACGTATTTCTCTCTCTCTCTCTGTGCGTGTGTGTGCGTGTGTGTGTGTGTGTGTGTTGTGTTTGTGTGCACACGTGCACGCACGTGTGCGTGCGTGTGTGCACGTGGGGCGAATTAACTTTTAAGGTCCAAAGGGGCGACTCTGAAGCAATCGCCTTGAGGTGGTGCAGCACAGGCAAGAGTCCTAGTCTAGCGTTGAGATGCATCTGTAACGACTGCCTCTCTCTTTTGTGGGGATGGCACCTTGCACCCGCACGCCGGGCCTCACCTGCACCGTGCTCTCCCACGCCTCGTCATATGCAAGGTCTCCGTTCTCGTCAAGCTCCGGCGGAAGCCCGTCGTCTTTCTCCTCGTCATCGCCACCCCCGCCGCCCCCGCCTCCTTCTGCTGCTCCTCCGTCACCGCCAGCGGCACCGTCAGCGCCGCCGCCCTGTTGTGATGGCGAGGCGACCCCGGCTGCGCTGTTGCTGGCAGCAGGCGTGGCCGTGCTAGCGGCAGGCGCGGCAGCGGTGCTTTGAGGCGCAGCCTCAATCTCAAGGGGCGCCATGCCTAGGGACGGACCGCCTCCTGCTGCGCACCGAGTGCACGGGAGATGAGGGCGAGTGGTGCGTGTTCATGGGTTACTCCTGGGGACACGCATGGCACGCAGGCAGACCCATGCATGCATGTCTAACGCGAAACGCTTGGAGGTGCTTGCAGCGCTTGACGCGAAGTCGTGCACCCTGTGCATTGAGCCATGCATGCATGCCATGTGCGCCTACTAGGCTAGGCCCTCACCTGCGCTCCCCGATGGTGTTCCCACCGAAGCAGCTGCCCCTCCTGCTGCCCCCTCTTCTTGCATCGTGTCTAGATGTAACAGGCGTCAGCGCGCACGCAGAAGGGAGGCGCGGTGGGTTCTTCAGCAGCGGCAGCTGCGAGGCAACGACTCCCAGATACTTAGATCAGCTCGCAGCAGATGTAAACAGCCGCATCACGACCGCCGATTTTAATCAGGCACGACGGCATGCCTGCAAAGTTGCACGACTTGTGTTTTTGCGAAACTCGGTGTGGGCATTTTTTAGGTCATTTTGAGTTTGTAGGGCTGTATTGTAGTCAATCAGCGTACGATGAGCGTATCAGGGCAACAGCAACAGCAACAACAGCAGCAGCAACAGGCTGCCTCCACGTCCTTCTCCCTGGGTGCCGCTGTGCACACGCATGGGGGCTCGCATGGCGCGCTCGTGCCGGGCATGCAGTCACTGCAGCTGCAGCAGCGGCCTGCAGGTGGCACCAGGATCTCCTCCTGCGCCGAGGTGTGCCTGGAGCTTCTGACAGCAGAGGCCGTGCGCTTCTACGCGCAGCAGGACGCTGGGCCGAGCCCAGCGGCAGCATTACAGGTTCTGGATCGGTGCTGAGGTGCACACACGCACACACACACGCACACACACACACACTCACACACACGCACACGCGCGCGCACCCAGGCGGTGGGCATGCGCGTGGGAGAGCGGCTAGCAGAGCGGTGAGTGGTGGTGCGGTGTGGCATGGCATGGCATGATGCCATGGGCTTGGCGTGAGGGGGCAGGGTTGCCTGTGTGCGTGGTGTGCACACTCTTGATGAACACGCTGCACACTGTCACGAACGCGGCCTGCTCATGCAGGGACCAAGCTCCCCCCCCCTCCCTCCCTCGCACACACATGCGCGCGTGCGTACACACACGCCCCCAAAGGTACTCCCGAGACCGACCGCGGATGGGCGACACCCTGGAGATCATCAAGTTTGTGTGCAAGGACTTTTGGCTGGCGGTGTTCAGGAAGCAGGTCGACAACCTCCGCACAAACCACAGGGTGGGTGCGGCCAAGGAGGTTTTACAGGGTTTTACGTACGCGCCCGGAGGACCCCGGGCGAGAGACAAGGCGTAGACTTCACGTCTAGGAGGGCTCTAGCCCCCTACGAGAAAAGCCCGCAAGGCCACGCAGCGCGCCAGCCTACCAGAGTATGCGGCCAGGGAGGCAGGAAGCTTCATCCACGCGTGTGCGCTTGCGCATCCACCCGCCCACATGCACGCACACCACCACCAGATCGTTGCAAGTGACGGCATTTCCTGCGGTTGGCAGGGGCTCCACCTGTTTCCACGCGCAAGGGCACCCACCGCACATGGACGCACATGCTCATGCCGCGCCGCTCGCAAACGCCCTCCGCAGGGCGTGTTTGTGCTCTCGGACAGCAACTTCCGGTGGCTGTCGCGCCTGCCGCCCGCACCGCCCGTGGGGAGCGACCCACCAACACCCGAGGCCGCGGCACAGCGGGCGGCTGCCGCTGCTGTGGCGTCCAACCAGCTACACCTCGCGTGCGGGGTGCTCGCGGGCGCGCTGTCCCAGCTGGGCGTCGCGTGCGTGGTCGAGGCAGATGCGCACGCGTGCCCGGCGGCGGCGTTCACAGTCAGGATCACGATGATGGCATGACGGTGGCGGTGCAGGCAGTCGTAGTAGGATTGGCATATCAAGGCGATGAGCGCCGAGGGGTCTGTAAAACAGACACCGACCAACAACTGGTTACAGATGGCCGATGATGATGACATCATGCTATGCTGCTCCAATAGGCGCTATGTGATGGTGCCAGCTCCCGCCCCCCTGGCGCCCCCAGACCTTCTCCGCTGCGTGTGTGGCACATGCGCCTCGACCTCTTCGCCAACCTAAGCAACAGCGCACGCGACTCTTACTCGAGCAGCAGCGTTGGCTCAGGGGGGGAGAGCATCGACACACCACCGAATGGGCCGCGACGCAGGAGCCTTACAATTACTCGAGCAGCAGTGTTGGCTCATGCTGGTGCTGGTATTTATGCAGCCTCAATCGCAGAGTGTGGGGGGGGGGCTTGTTACGACATTACAATCTCTGTAAGTGCACATACAGTGGAGGATCGGGACGGGAGGACGGCTTGTGTATGAGGCTGGAAAGCCTCTGTAGAAGTGTGTACACGCTTAGGTTACAAGAAGAGCTGTGCATGCACGCCTCGCATGTCATCTGCAGGCTCGGCTTCTGCAGCAGCGCGGCACTGACTCAGTGAGGACGAGAAGGTTCTCGCGACGCCGCCTGGGCTACTGCGTGCGCCTGGCTGCGCGTCTGCACATGGCGGGTGTGATGCAGTCGACGTGGGCACAGCGGGCGAGAAGGACTGCTGTTGCGGGGTGCTTCTGCGCTGTGAGTGCGAACGGAGGAGGGGGATGATCGCCTCCCCGACTTCCTCACCGCGCAGGCACCCTCAGAAGCCTGCGCCTGCACCGGCAGTGAACCAACGCGTTGTGACGCGACCGCGCAAGCCTCCACGGTGTGTGAGATGCAGGCCCCCCCGAGGCATCCAGCTCGCAGGTCACATGCGCGCAACGGCCTTGCCATGCCAGAGGCATAAACTCCCACCCGCCCCGAAAACTGTGCCCTTGCACGGGTGTCCCGGAGGGGACAATCTATGTGACCACTCACTGCAGGTGCTCCAAGTGACGGTCAGCTCGGACCCGATGCGTCACCAGTTGGTAATGCGCAGCCGAGGCAGCACAGCCTTGAGAGCCGCCAGGTATAACTGGGGATTTGTCAAGCGGACCTCTGTATGAACGACCTAAAGAGAGCAACCCAAGATGCGCACACGCCTGGAGCGGCTCGACGCTCGTCACGTGCACGCAGCCGGACATGTTGAGTGTCCTGAGGTTGGCGCACGCAGAGAGCGGCTCAAGGCTGGTCACAGTGTACAAGATTGCATTTCGAGGTCCTTCAGCGCAGAAAGCGGAGCAAGAATACTCACAGCCGTGCAGTACTTCATTTTTAGGACAAAAAGTTGGTGGCACGAAGATAACGGCGTAAGGCTGCTGACAGCTCTGCAGCCGTGCATTGTGAGCTCCTGCAGCTGGCCGCACGCAGAGAGCGGCGCAAGACAGCTCAAATGTGAACAATACGACATGTCGAGGACCTGGATGCATCTGCACGCCTGGAGCCCCTCCAAGCTGGGCAACGGCGGATCAGCAGGAGGGTCGCCTTCCCCAACTTCCTCATCTTCCGCATCCCAACAGCCGCAGCTGTGAATGCTGAGGTTATCGAGCTGCCTGCACGCAGACAACGGCGTTAGGCAGCTGATACGAAGACATCCAAACGCATCGAGCTCCCTGAGCTGAGAACACGCAGAGAGTGGCGAGAGGCTGCTCTCATCGCTGCAATTTTTCATCTTGAGGACCAGCAGTTGGCCAAGGGCAGAAAGTGGCGCGAGGCTGCTGACCAGAGAGTACGTCTGGAGGCCTTGCAGGGTCGTCAGTTGGGATTTGCCCGTATACTGTGCGCACTCCTCACCGTCAGAATCCTCCGTGTCGTAGCCCACGTAGCTGATGTTCAGGTCTCGAAGCTGGGCAGATGCCTCCAGCAGTGGAGTCATTCTGGACATGTCGCTCCTGCGAAGTGACATCTCAGCATCTGCAGCCGTGGAAGCGGTGCGGCTCTGAGCACTGCGTGAAGGCTCTCATCTTCTTCTATGGCCATGGCCAGGCTATAGATGTCGGGCCACAGCGAGGTTGCCTTGACCAGATCAGCTGACGTCTGTTACCCCTCGTACTGATCCATGGCCAGCGCCGTGACACATCGATCTGCTGACGCTCGAACGGTGCGGGACACCAGGCGAACCGCCCTCACGTCTCTGCTATCCAACAGGATCCACAGCTGCGAGAAGATAAGGTCACACGTCAGACGGCGTGCCCCAGGGAGAGGGCCTGCTCCTCCGCCTCAGGCTGGGCTGCATGCTGCGCTTGCATGGCGTCAATCGTCGATGTGGGCCACCTCCGCCCTGAATGAGCCACCGCCTGGGCTGCTGCGCGTGCCTGGGTGGGTGCACGTACGTGCGGCGATTGATGACGTTTTGTAATGACGTGGGCTCACACAACATGCGCGGCGCGTGTGAAGGCATCCGCACTTTGCGCCCCTCGCACTTCCTTTCGCACGAGAATTTATAAGTCTCGCCGGGGCGGTGGCAGTGAACACACTGTAGCTCGACTTCAAAATCCTCAAAGGTGCGTACTTGGTGCTGGCTCCAAGTCCCAGCTCCCCAGCTCCCCGCTACAAGCAACACGATGGGTCCCACGACAGGTGTTCCTGCAACTACAACACGCAAGCACAAGCATGTCACTCGACATGCTTCTGGACCACACGCCCCCCCCGCACGGGGGGAGGGGGGGGGGGGCGATATGGCGCATGGGGAGGCGCCCTCGCATGCGCCCCAAGCACACGCATGCGTTCACTGCGCCCCCTCAGTTTGACGAATCATGTCCACCTCCAAGCCCGATATCGGAGCTTATGCGGTGCCTGACCACGAGGCCGCCGCGGCCCTCGTGCATAAGATCAACGGCGACGTGACTGGCCCTGCGGTGCACGTGTGTGCGTGCGTGCGTGAGCAGGTGGGTGAAGACACAGGGACCGCCTCCCTTCCCGCATCCGTTGCAGGTCTACAAATGCCGCTACGCCGACCAGGAGCTGCGCATCATGTGGCAGATTCACGACGAGAGCGAGGCGGGAATGACGATCGTGTGCAGCGACGGCAGCATGGAAGGTGGCAAGCACGTCGATGAGTACGAGGTGCGCGTGGCATGGCATGGCATGGCATGTTCTGTGGATGTGCGTTATGACTGAGGAGTTGGCTCTTACAGCGGTCATATTGCGCTCACATGGCGGGCGCCGGAAAGTGGGGAGGGTAGCGTGGCGTGGATAGCTGGGTGGTGACAGTGTGGATGGTGCTGGAAGTGGGTTATTGGGCGGGCGGTGTGTGCGGGCGTGGTGGGTGAGCGCGCGGGTGAGCATAATGGCGAGCGAGGAGTGTGCGTGTTGTGAGAGCCACAGCCACCTGCCGCCGTGCTCTGTATAAAGCCGCTCGTCGTGCCCTCACCAATCCTACCA
>VFSX01000255.1:107500-245000 GCA_016618255.1 Chlamydomonas sp. UWO 241 | reverse complement strand
TCGTGCTGCCCCACTTTCTGTACGGCTGCGAAACATGGGCCCCTACTAAAACACAACTGACTCGATTGGAGGTTGCCCACTCTAACTGCCTTCGTCGCATTCTGGGTGTGCGCCTGGTCGACCGGCACAGATTAACTTATATTCGGCAGGCGTGCGACACTGAGCCAATTGAGAGCCTTGTGGCAAAGCGATCAATGCAGTGGCTAGGCCATGTGATGCGCATGCCGGCTTCTCGTCTTCCTCGTACGACTTTTGACTGCACAATGGATGTGGCTCGGCAGCAAGGCCGGCCTCCAGCCTCCTCCCGACACTATTTTCTTAAGCTACTGATTCAGCAGCTAGGCGAAACTAGTGGCACTCGTTCTGATTGGAAGACTTTTTCGGACACGGCGTTTGAGCGTGCTCAGGATAGGGTCGGGTGGAGAGCCGTGGTGTACGGTCCGGCTGCCCCTCAGGCGCCGGCCCCTCCACCACGGCGGTCAAGTAGATTGGCAAGCGCCACTTGACCCCCTATCCCCTAGAAGCAGTTAGGACCTATTTTGGAGGCGTCGCACAATAGCTCTCCTTTTTGCTCTGGGACTACACGTTGGCAGGCAGCCGGCTGGTGGCTACCGCCCCTCACAAGTAATTGTTAGGGCCAGAACTGGACTTGGGTCTAGGCGGTGGTACTAGGACTAGAGGTAGTCTTTGCTGGAAAGCCGATGTAACTGTATTTGGAGGTTGGAGGTTGGAGGCTGGATGGGATGTGTGTGCCATCGGGGCCGACAACCACCAGCGCTCCGCCGTACACGTCAACAAGTGCCGCGGCTGCACAGTCCTGCAAGTTTTGTGTGTGTGTGTGCGTGTGCGTGGGTGTGTGCTGACAACCCACAACCACCAGCGCTCCGCCATAACAAGTAACAAGTTACACGAGGTTTCCAGCTAAGCAGGCTACTCTCCTACTAGAGATCACCCGCCGATACTCCAGCCCAAGTGCACTAGAGAACCACCGGCTCCCGGCCGATAGACTACCGCGCCGCCATACACATCAACAAGTGCCGCGGCTGCACAGTCCTGTGTGGGAGGTTGTATTTTGAGGTTGTACTTGGGCGTAGCCCGAATTTAAAAAAAAGGCAGAAGGAGAGCTATTGCAACAGCTCTAAAGCTAAATATTTAGCTTAAAATACATATATTATGCAAAGCCCCTAGTACTGCCCAAATACATCCTTACTGCTCCTCACCCCTCGGTACCCTGTGAGCAGCAGGTAGTGTCCGTTGCGCGACACCGAGATCGCCTCGACCTCAAAGTCGACGGGAGAGCTTGGCAGGATGGCGGTCGTGACTGGAAGGTCGTCTGCGCTGCATTCGCTGTACCCTGCCTGCGGTGGTGGTGGGGTGCGCACAGCCATGGATGAGCGTGCGTGTGTTTTAAGCTGGCAGTTTTTGTTTTAAGCTGGCAGTGTATGTTTCAAGCTGGCAAAGGTGATTGGCAGGCCGTCTGCGCCGCATTCGATGTACCCCCCCTGCGGTGGTGGTGGGGTGTGCACAGCCATGGATGAGCGTGTGGGTGTTTTAAGCTGGATGGCAGTGGTGACTGGAGGTGACTGTTTTAAGCTGTGTTAAGCTGTTTTAAGCTGTTTTCAGCTGTTTTACGCTGGATGGCGGTGGTGACTGGCAGCTCGTCTGCGCCGCATTCGCTGTACCCCCCTGTTGTGCGTGTGTGTGTGTGTGTGTGTGCGCGCGCGTGTGGTGGTGGTTGGATGTGCACCGACATGCAAGGGATTTGCGTTTGTGGCTGGGCAGGATGGCGGACGTGTGCGTGCCCTCTCAAAGTGTGTACCTTCCGCGCCGCCCTCCTACAGTCTACCTTCCTATAAGTGTGTGCCCTCCTAGAGTGGGCGTGTGCCCTCCTAGAGTGTGTGCGTGCCCTCCTAGAGTGTGCGTGTGCCCTCGTCGAGTGCACCCTCCTACACGTGTGCGTGTGATGGTGGTGGGGTGGCGGGGTGGGGTGTGCACAGACATCAGTGTGCTTGTGGCAGGCAGCAAGAGTGCACACGCGGGAAAGGCGAGCGGTCGGGGTGGTGGTAGTGGGGGGGGAGCGGGCGTGCGGCATGCTTGCGGGCTGCTTGCACGTGCTAGTGGATGGACGCCGTGGCATGGCAACGCTCGCTGGTGCGGCAAGGGTGGAGAGAGGGCGATGGAGCATGGGTGCAGCATGCCAGCCATGCGAGCCGCATGCAAGAGCCGCGTGCCAGAGCTGCATGGGCGACGCATGGGGAGCCGCCACGGTGCAAACAAGGGATCGCCGCTCACCGCTGTGCTGGGCGATGCCAGCACCTCCTTCCGCGTATCGATCGCCACCAGCTGGGTGACACCAGCGGGCTTGACAACACCGTACCTGTACACAGGGCCATGGTGTGTGCAGGGTGAGGGGGTCCCTGCATGCATGGATCGTCCTCACGCATGGATGCATGAGTGCCAGGTCGTGCGTGCTGGCGTGCGCCGGCCTCATGGGTCGCAGTTACGGCCACTGGCACCGATGGGCGTGATTGGAGCGCCGCTCAAGCAAGTCATGCATTGGGGGAGGAGCAACACGTACAGCATGCCCGCGTCATCGCAATCGAAGCACAGCATCCCACGCGTCAGCTGCGGCGCCATGGTGCTCTCAAGAGAGCCTTGTAAGGCCACTCGAGAACCTAGCTCACTGCTGAGAGCGGCACTTGGGTGTTCATACCATCACACCGAACTTTTCAAACTCCGCAAGCATCCCCAGGGCGAGAGGACCCAATGGGAGGGACGCAGCGACACACATTATTTTTGAAGTTATGGCTGGGCCGGCAACGCACCCACGGGTATATCTGCCAGTCTGTCTTTGGCTCGAGGCGTCTTCACACTTAAAAACTGTGAAGCACAGGGGAGCCCCCCCTCCACCCACCCACCAGAGGACAGCCTGTTGATAGTGCTCGGGCGCTATGCATATGGCGTTTGCGCACGTGTTGTGCATTCATGGTGCAGCCCCACCCAGGTACCATAGACGCCCCCAGGCGTTAAGTTGCGGGCGTGTGTTGCACTCGCGCACCCATATGACCCCCCCCCCCTCCCCTGACTTCCACATGACGGGTGCCAGTGATGTCCATAGCGTCCCCGCAGCCCCCGCAGCGGGGCTGTGGGGGCAAACCGGGAAATTGTGGGGAAACTGCGGGGGCGAGTCGCTGAAAATTCCACACTTTCCCGCAAAAAAAATCGCCACCTGCTGGGGCGATTCGTTTTTTTCCCTGTAATGTCGCTGGGGCAAACAGTAAATTCTCTGTTTCCTTAAGGCCAACACTGACGGGTGCGCGTCATACGACCGCCAAGCGTGGCGCCTGGTAGGGTGCAACCTGCTGGCACCCATTACCACTATACCTCCTCGTAAATAATCAAATGAAATTAATTATTAGGCGGCTTCAGTGTCGAGCACATGTCCGGGTGGAAGAGGAGCCCTCGTTGATCCGCTAGGGGCTGTTTTGCACTCGCCCCAATGTCACACTTTTCACCGCCCTTCCCTCGTTCCGTCCTTCTCCCACACGTCGCCCCGCGCCGGGGCCACATGTCTTGTTTCGCGCGATCATTTTACACTCCTTCCAGTACCCTTTCCAGTACCAACAATTGAGGAAATGTGCGGGCCTGTGAACCCCGGTCGTGCCCCCACGGGGCGGAGTCAGATCTGGGGGCCGAGTGCCCTGTCTTGGTTCAGCCCCGACCCACTAGCCCCCACCGTCAGCACTGTGTCAGCACCCAGCCACCCATCTGTTGTGCTCGGGCGATATACGCCGAGCAAGGTCGACTACGCTGCCTGTAGGAGCGCCACACAGAACTGTAAATGCATGATCATTGTCACGCAGCTTCCCACAGCTTCCAAATATTACTCCCCAACTGTGCGTCCAACACGCATCCCCCCAAACACGCACCCCCCCCCTTGCGTTTCCGATTCCTATTCCACACTTCATAGGAGGTGTCTCGGTCCTTGCTGTGTTGATTTTTTTCTAAGCAAACGCAAAAAAGCAAAAAAAAGACAGCTTTCCGTGACGTACTCCTTTATTATACAGTTACATCGGCTTTCCAGCAAAGACTACCTCCTTTATTATACTCTTGCGATTCACTAGGCGGCTGAGTTTTTTACGGCCATCACTACCACTACCCGTAGCCCGCATCGCTTCCACTACGACACGTTTGCATGTGTCGGCAGTGTCCAGCTGTGTCTGACGTGGCAGCAACCTGCTACAGGTGTGGGGGTGGGGGTGGCACGTGTGCAGTGGTGCAGCACGTGGCCAATCGCACACAGAAACCGAATACAAAAGCACCGGCGGATGTCGAGCCACGTTGGGGCTACTGTCCTAAAGAGCACGTCGCCGCCGCCTGAGGAGCACGGGAAGATTTCCCTGAGTTTCCTGAGTTCAACCCTGAGTTCCACAGGCAGCACGCATAGCGAGAGCAGCATGAGCGCCGTGCCCGACACGGAGGTGCCCATCACGGAGGCGTTAATCGCGCGCCTAGAAACGCGCACATGGGAGACGAACCCCGCGCTCACTACCACGTGGGCGCGTACAAGTGAGCGCGAACACGACGAAGATGAGGACGACGAGACCTCGAGCGAGGCCTCCAGTGCGCTGCTGGCCGCGGATGATGGCGAGGTCGTGGTGCCCGTGGTGGGAGGATATGTCGGCGGCCTCGGCCTCGGGCGGCGCTGCCTCCTCGACGAGCACGCCGAAACGGACTGCGCGGCGGGTAGTGAGGTGGGTGAGGTGGGCCGGGCGGTAGGGGGGATAGGAGAGGAGCAGGGAACGTCAAACCCGCTGACGACATGTGCATGTGCACGTGCACAGCTGTTCTTTGGCAACGTGCTACGCTCTGCGTCCGAAGACGACGTATCAGCCATCTTCGCCCGCTTCGGCGTCGTGCGGTCTGTGGTGCTGTTCCGGGCGTACAAGCGACAGAAGGGTGAGACAGCATAAGGGCGCCCGCATACCTAACATCACAAAACAAGCCAGTCACAACACATGCAAGCTTGTGCACACAAGCCACAACCCAGCCACAAGACATGTATGCTCATGCGGCGCATGCATGCATGCAGCGCAGATAAGCATGCATGCACGGGTGCGCGCGATGGGCCAACACACATGCGGCATGCAGCGCGTGCACGCGCACACGCACACATGCCTACATACTGTTGTTGTGTTGATTTTTCTAGCTTCAGATAGTGCTGCGTGACGATCATGCCCGTCGCGTGCATTGCCTCCTCCACTCCCCCACCTTTTCCTGACGTGCTGCCCCGCCCTGATCTTGCCTGGCGCACAGGCTGCGGCCGCGGATGCGGCCTTGTGACGATGGCCTCCCGCGCTGAGGCACTTACAGCTATCGAGGGGCTGCATGACGTGTACACTTTCGACTCGATGAAGAAGCCTATGGTGGGTCATGTTGATCATGGGGGGGGGGGCGAGTTGGTTATGGGTATGGGGGGTTGTGGCGCAGAGTCGTGGGCGGTTGTGGTGCCTCGAGCTCTCGTATGAGTTGCCATTATCCGTGCCGGGTACCCGGGCACCGGCCCATGGTCACAGGCTCTCGCTGACGGCCCGCCCGCCCGCGCCCGTATTTCCTGTAGGTTGTTCGCTGGATGGACAAGGAGCTGCAGCAGCGGCGCTGCGAGGCCGGCGTGGCCGCGGGCGGCGGCGCGCGCATCCCGGCCATTGGTTCCGCACCCTCCCTGGGCGCTATGGCCTCCCTGGCCTCCATCGCCTCCGGCTCGCACCACAACACCGGGCAGCAGCACCGCGGCGCGAGCGGCAGCTACGGCCCCGGTCTTGACGGCCACGGGTCGACGCAGGTTGGGTCGCTCCCGCCGCGCGGCTGTGACCCAGACGCGATCAAGCTCTTCGTGGGTAACATCCCGTCAGGGTGCGTCAGGGTGACATGTGTGTGTGTCGTGCGCAGGCCGCTGCAGGCTGTGACCTCCCTGACGTCCTAGCTCACTGTCAGCTGTGCGTGCGCAAAGCTCCCCTGCTCTCTGACTGTAACCCACGCACGGGCCCTAACTACCCCCCACGCATGCTCCCCGTGCCCTGGGCATTTCGCCACCCACAGGTACGGTGAGCCCGCGCTGCTCCCCGTGTTCCGCTGCTTCGGCGACGTTGTCGAGCTCGCCGTCACGCGTGACCGCTGCGGATCGTCTAAGGGCTCCGCGTTCGTGTGGTGAGTGCGTGCGTGTGACCCGCAGCCCTGAACATCTGGCTGTCTCGCAACCCTGACGCCCCGTCCACCCACACACCCGATGCATGCGCGACTTATCACAAGACCCTGGTAGCCCCTGCGACTGAGCAAAGGCCTCGTGCACCCCATGCACCCTCGACCTTCATAAGTGGCGACCTTCATAAGTGGCGTCACACAGACTGTGCAATCCACCGCCATCAAACCTACCTCTCGTGCACCACCAGGCACCACCAAGCACCACCAAGCGCCTCCTTCTAGGACCGCACCCATGTGATTGACCATAGAGGCTCCATGCACCGCATGCGCACCCTAAAGCGACCTCTCACTCTCGCACCACCATGCACCGCCGCCGCCCGGCCTTACCCTACCTCTCACTTGCCACCATGCACCACCTGCAGGTACGCAACGCGCGCGCAGGCCGTGCTCTGCATGCATCTCTGCTCTGCATGCAGCCCTGCATGCAGCCAAACCAACCTCTTCACTCGCGAGCCACCATGCACCGTTGCCGCCCGCCCTCCCTCAACCCACCTCACCTCACTCGTCGCACCTGCAGGTTTGCGACGTGCGCGCAGGCCGTGCTCTGCATGCAGCTCTGCTCTGCTTGCAACTCTGCATGCAGCTAAACCTGCCTCTTCACTCGCCAACCACCATGCACCGTTGCCGCCCGCCCTCCCTCAACTCACCTCACTCGGTGCACCTGCAGGTTAGCGACGCGCGCGCAGGCCGTGCTCTGCATGCAGCTCTGCCCTGCATGCAACTCTGCATGCAGCTCGACCTGCCTCTTCACTCGCAAACCACCACGCACCGTTGCCGCCCGCCCTCCCTTGACCCGCCTCACTCGGTGCACCTGCAGGTTTGCGACGCGCGCGCAGGCCGTGCTCTGCATGCAGCTCTGCAACCAGGAGCTTGTGCTGCCCGACCCAATGGGCGCCGGCCTCGCCACGCGTCCAATCGTGGTCGCCCCTGCGGCCGCACCTCGTCCGAGCGCGTCGCACGCCAACTTGGTCACCCTGCAGTCGGGCGGCAGCATGCGCAGGGGCGTCGCTGCGCTGGAGGAGTCGATGGCGCAGGTGCGCTCGCTCGCATGCGGGTGGCGTGTGTGCGGTGTCGTTGGTTTGTGCTTGTGCGTGCGGCAGCCTGCGCGGCTGTGCTGCTGCGCCAGAGGGGCCGGTGCGGCAGCCGGGGCTGCTGGGGATGGCCCAGCCACTCGCTAGTTCCAGGAGTGCTCTGTCCCTTGCCAGGGGCATAGTGTCCTGCCCTCCATGGGCAGGACATGGGGCAGCTGGTCGAGGGAGCTGGCATAGAGGCGTGCGCTGAACCTCAAACTGCCAACCCCTCAACCCCCTTACCCCACCCTGGCGGGGGTGCAGTGGTAGTGGCGGCCCGGCAGAATGTGTTGTCGCAGTGGTGGCCTGCCCGCCCACCCACCCACCCACCGTGTCGCCCCAGGGGACGTGTGAAGGGATTCCCACTGGGAGGCGCTGCCAGCGCGCACGGAGGGCGCGTACATGCCGCCCACACCCAAATTGCTCTGCGCCTGCTTGCCCACCTGACAGCCCCCGCCTGCTTGGCCACCTGACAGCCCCCGCCTGCTTGCCCACCTGCCAGCCCCCGACTGTTCCCCCCCCCCGCTATCCTCACCCCCCCCCCCCGCAGCTCCGCGCGACGATCGGGCGCAACCGCGGCAGCAGCGTGGGCTCTGATGCCACGGTGCGCGGAGGGGCCCCCGCCAGCGGCGCTGGTGGGCTGGGAGGGCACGACCGAGGCCTGCTCGCGCTTGCGCTGCAGCAGCAGCAGCAGCACGCCATGCCTGTGTCCGTGCCCCTGCCCCGCGGCAGGATGCACGGCAGCGCACACGGCGGCAGCCTCTACGCGCACCACGCAGCGCACCACGCGGCGCCGCGCTCCGACTCTGGCGCGCAGAGCATGGGCGTGGCCGGCATGTACGCGCCCTCCGTGCGCGCAGGCAGCGCCTCCCAGTGGGACACGCTCGCCACGTCCCCTGGGGCGGCCGCCGCGGCAGCGTCGGCGGCGGCAGCTGCCGTGCAGCTCTCGGCTGCATTTGGGGGCAACAGCTCGTCACACTATGTCGCCGGGCGCACCAACTCTGCGTCGCAGTTTGACGGCGCTACGTTGGGGTCTGTGCGCGGCCACGGCAGCGCCAGCCTTCTGGGCGGCATGCACTCGGGCTCTGTGCACGGCGGCTCCCTGCATGGCGCGCACGCATTCGCAGGCGGTTCACTGCACGGCTCGCTGCATGGCTCACTGCATGGCTCACTGCACGGCGCGCACAACGTGCACAACGTGCGCAGCGTGGGCGGGGGCGGCCCCGCGTCGCCCAGGGCCCTGCCGACCCCGCACGCGAGCTACCACCACGCTGCTGCCAACCTCGCGCACCCGTCGGCGCACCTGCTGCATGGCCACGGCTCGCTCCCGCTCCCACACCACCAGCAGCACGCCCAGCACCACCTCGACGGTGCACCGGCGCCTGCCGCGCACCAATACGCGGCACAGCAGCAGATCGGGGGCAGCGCACCGCACCACGCGGCGCACCACGCCGCGGGGCTTGCGGGCGCTGACGCGATGTGGCTGTCGCTGGCGATGCAGATGCAGGTGGGGAGTGAGGAGTGAGGGAGGGCCACCGCTCGAGTGGGAAGGGTGTGGGGGGTGTTTGTGTGTGGGTCAGGGGGGCGCTGATGCAACGTGGCTGTCGCTGGCGATGCAGATGCAGGTGAAGATTAAGAAGGGGCCACCGCTCGAGTGGGAAGGGGGTGGGGGGTGTTGATGTGAAGTGGGGTGGGGGTGGGGGCGCTGATGCAACGTGGCTGTCTCTGGCGATGCAGGTGCAGGTGATGAGCGAGGGAGAGCCACCAGAACGGAGAGCTCGAGTGGGAAGGGTGTGCGTGTGGGTTTGTGTGTGTGTGTGTAAGAGGGGGGGAGGGGGGGCTGACGCAATGTGGCCGTCGTGATGCAGTGCCCCTTCTGTAGGTCCCCCCCCTTGCTGTGCCCCCTACTGTGCCCCCTACTGTACCCCGCCCCCTACTCACTCCCCCCCCCCTCCCACTGCTACAGGCACAAATGGAGATTGAGTCGGCCGGCAGCTCCTACTGCACCCCCACTGTACCCCTACTGTACCCTCTACTGTACCCTCTACTGTACCCCCCCCCCTTTTCCCACTGCTACAGGCACAGATGGAGATTGAGTCGGCCGGCAGCTCCTACTGCACCCCGACTGTACCCCCTACTGTCCCCTCTACTGTTCCCCGCCCCCTACTCACCCCCCCCCCCTTTCCCACTGCTGCAGGCGCAGATGGAGATTGAGTCGGCCGGCAGCTCCGCCGCCCACGTCGGCCTTCTCACGGGCTCCGCACCCCACGGCTCGCTCCTCGCGGGGGGCAGCAGCCACAGCGGACACGCGTACGGCATCCACAACGCCAGCGCGCACGGCGGCGGCGGACACATGCACGGCGCCATCGGCGGGAGCGTCCACGAGGGCGGCGCCGCCGCGGCCGCGATGTGGCCGCACTCGTTCACACACCAGCAGCAGCAGCAGCACCTCAGCAGCCGTCCGCACTCGGGCCCGCTGCGGCCTCCTGCCTACCTCGCCAACGCGGCCACTTCCCCGAGGCAGCACCACCTGGGCAACAACTCGGGCCAGCACCTCCTGAGCAACACGAGCGGTGGTGGTGGCGTGATGCACGATGACGGTGGCTCGACCCACGTGTCGGGCAGCATTGATTTGCTGGCTGCGCTCAGCGCGCTCACGCATGGGTGATGAGGACGGTGTGTGCGTGGTGCGGCCTCGGCCATTGGCTGGCGGCGCTCAATGCAGGGCTGAAGCACGACACGCGGTGTCGGGCGTGCGCCTGTTCAGGAGCGGGTGACACCGTCACGGGGCAGGCAGGGGGGGGGGGAGGGAGCGGAGCAGAGCGGAGCGCGCACACTTGATTTCTCCTTCATTTCGTGGCCCGTTATTACTTACATCGCGTCTCTTACGCAATGCATGCTCTGGCTGCGTGGGCATTTTCCATCTCCACAAGACCAAAATGTGGGCCCTGGGTGAGACTTGCAGAGGACGCACCAAAGCGCATCGCCGGTGACGTATCAATGTCACCGGCCAATGCCTTGGCTCTCTGTGTGATGGATTTCTGGAGGAGATTACAGCCTGTGGGTTTTACAGGTTTTACACGTACACGCCCAGAGGACCCCGGGGCGTGAACAGCCTGTGGGATGCAACCACCAGCAGTGGCTGTGCGCAGCATGGAGAGAATTCTCAATCTCAGTTAGAACCGAGTTTTCATCCGGGCTGCCTGGCCCATGAGCAAAGCACACTTCTGCGCAGCAAGACTGGCAGAAATTTATATATCATTATTACATGCCGTACTGGCACGCTCACTTGGGGGCACGGAGATTTGGGCGCAAGCCTCACGGCGCCAACACCGAGCACGTGATTCGCGCACTCGATATTCTTGGAGGCTGGCCCCCAAGTCGTGTCCCCAATTGAGCGTTGCATTGTACATGCAGGTTCATGCAGGTATACTAATAATAATATGCAATCATATAGGGTATTAACCCTTCTTCAGGGTGGTGGTCGTCTTTTCCCAGCCGCGCCTGACTTGGCAATCCAAGTGGTGGCAGCTTGGCACCACCTGGTTCCAACACGAACTGCAGAGTTCATTACACAAAAGCATTTTGAGGGATGCACGATGATAACGACGTCCCTCTGAAAAAAACTCCCTTGTTCGGGGAATAACAGTGTTGTGCCCAAGGCACCCCATTCCTGCAATGGCAGCCGCCTGAAGAATGTAAGTTGCCGGGTGTTTGTGCTTGCGCCTCGAGCCTAGTGGCCCTTTTTAGCTCTCAGTGCTAGCGCGCACCCACACGTGCTCGTGTCACTGCAGCGGCTGGCGTTGCCAACACAAGTATGCGCGTATCTCCCAACGGGGGGAGGAGAATTGACTATGGAGTACTTGGAGTACTGACTTTGGGCAAGATCTCAGTTGGACCTTTTTGATGTTGGCGTCGCTGAACGATGCCATGGCATCACATGATGGCCAGTGTTCACTCACATGGCCGGAGTTGGTTCAAGTATTCCACACTTTACCCAAATGCTGTCTGTGGGAACCCCAGTCGCAGAGAATTGGCGGCGCGCTGTAATAGCTGCTGACTGAGAATGACTCGTCCCCGCTTGCCGTCTCTCCGTCTCCTCCTTGTTGCCATGTGACTTTCAAGTCTCTGAGCGCGGATTGTAGGAGACCAAGCCGCTCTGATACCTGAGTGAGACTCGCATCTTCTAGCACTACCATCAGCACCTCGGTACCTAAACAGCATTGCCTGGTTGCTAAACAGTAGCTTGGCACTAAACAGCAGTGTGCCACTACCCTCCCACACCGCCACTCTGCTGCCGACACCCACCCGCCTCTGCCTCCACCCCCTCCACCACCGCCGCCGCCGCCTCGTCCCGCGCCCGCTTGCGTTCGCTCGCCCGCTCTCGCGCCATCTGTGCCACTGCCTCAACCCCCTCCACCCCCGCCGCCGCCGCCTCGTCCCGCGCCCGCTTGCGTTCGCGCGCCATCTGTGCCACTGCCTGCTGCGCGCGTGCCGCTGACCCAAACGCACACGGCGCTCCCCACTCTGGCCGTGCCAGGCTGGCCGTCTGACCCGCCTTGGGTACCTTCATGAGCGCGCGTGTGTGTGTGTGTGTGTGTGTGTGCGCTTGTGTGTGTGTGCTTGTGTGTGGGGGGGGCATGAGGGGCGACGGGAGGCTTGGGGTCATGGGGCAAGAGTGGTTATAGCAACTCGTGCCAGAGGCTGACCTGCCTTGATCATTTACAAGTGTGTGTGGGGGGGGGGTGGCGTGTGTGGGTGTGGGGTGCAAGAAGTGGGGGGGGAAAGAGCGGGGAGATGGGGGAGCGTTAGGGAGAGGGGGAGCACTAGGGGAAAGGGGAAGGGGGGAGGGAGGGCAGAGAGGAGATGGAGGGGAGGGACGGGATAAAGGGGAGGGAGGGGATAAAGAGGATAAAGGGGAGAGATGGGAGAGAGGGGACAGGGGAAAGGAGGAGAGGGGGGCAAAGAGAGGGGGCGGGGAGAGGGGGAGAGCCGACCAGCATGTGCTCACCACGACCAGCATGAGCACAAGGCTCGCATCATGTGTGTGTGTGTGTGTGTGTGTGCGCTCGTGTGTGTGTGTGTGTGTGTGTGCGTGCGTTTGTGTGTGTGTGTGCGTTTGTGTGCGTGCGTGCGTTTGTGTGTGTGTGTGCGTGTGTGTGCGTGCGTGTGTGTGTGTGTGTGTGTGTGTGCGTGCGTGTGTGTGTGTGTGTGTGTGTGTGAGTGCCTACCATGACCAGCTTCAGCACGAGGCTGTAGCGCGGGCGCCCCGCCTTGGCACTCGGCACTGACAGCCGGTGGAGCACGTCTTGGTCGAGTAGCACCACACGGCGCGGGCGCGGGCGCACCTGCACGTGTGTGCGTGTGTGTGCGTGTGTCTGTGTGTGCGTGTGTGTGTGTGTGTGTGTGTGTGTGTGTGTGTTGGGGGGGGGGATGGGCACTGACATCCGGTGGAGGACGTCTTGGTCGAGCAGGACCACACGGCGTGGGCGTGGGCGCACCTGCACGTGTGTGTGCATGTGCATGTGTGTGTGTGTGTGTGTGTGTGTGTGTGTGTGTGTGTGTGTTGTTGGGGGGGGGGGGGCGTATGGGCACTGACAGCTGATTGAGCACGTCTTGGTCGCGCAACACCATACGGCGTGGGCGTGGGCGCACCTGCAGGGTGGGTGGGTGGGGGAGGAGGGGGGGGGGACTTGGTTGAGCAGCGCGTCGCGGGCGTGGTTGCAGGTGCAGGTGGGAAGCGGGCCGCACACGCACGTGCACATGAGGAGCCCCTGTGCGTGGTGATGAGACGAATGCGAGCGTCTCCATGCACACCTTTGGAAACAGCACCATGCGGCACACCCCATAGAACACCCACATAGCTGCACGCCCACATACCACACAGCACAGCACAGCACAGCACAGCACAGCACGGCACAGCACAGCATAGCGCTATGCGCCCCATCAGTCTGTGAACGAGGCTTGGAGCTGCGTCCCTGCGAACTCGTAAGGCTGGCAAGGCACGTTTTGTCCCCCTCCCCCCCCCCCCTTAGCCCTTTTCAAGCCTGTGCCCCTCTGCCAGGCTGCCGGGCCAAGGCTCAACAGTGGCTAGCAGAGCCTGTAGCCCTATCTGGCGGGGCAGGCTGACCTCAGAGGCCTGGTAGGCGGGCTGGTGGACAGGGAGGCGAGCGCGCGCGCTCAACCACAGAATGCGCCGACGCATGTGGGCGCGAAACAGATCGCCGACGCCGGCCACAGCAGCGACGCCCTCGCGGTGGTGCTCGCTGTGGTCCAGGCGCAGACGCAACAGATTGCGTCCCTCGTGGACCTGGTGCACCTCCTGGTGAGCCGCGTTCCCGGGGCGCCCATGCAGATGCCGCATGCAGTGCCGCATGCGGCCCACAGTGCGCCCCGCGCGGCGCCTGCTGCCAAGGCTGCTCAGCCTGCCCGGCCCGCTGCTGCTGCCGCCCCTGTGGCGTCGGCAGCGGGCGCGCCGGCGGCGGAGCGGCCTGCCGCGGCGGGCGCCGCGCGTGCCGCATCTGCGCGCGGCCCCTCCCGCCGGGGGGGGCTGCCCGCGCGTGTGGGCGAAACGTCGCTGTGCCGCAGCCACGTGCTGTCCATCCCTGTGGCAGCCGCCACCAGGCTCATAGCGAGCCGTGGCTCTGAAGGCCAGATGGCGCGCGACGGGATCGTGCGCGGCGCACTGCGCGACGCCTCCTACTTGGGGTCCACGCGGCATGTGAGGCGGCTGTTCAGTGACTGCTATGGTTCCGAGGAGACGGCGGTGGCGGCGGCGGCTGTGCGGGTTGCTGCAGCCGCCGTGGACGGCGTCAGCCTGCCCGTCTGCCTGGCTATGAATCTCGTGCGCTTTGTGCACGACGTCTCTGGCCGGGATAGGCCGGCTGGTGGCGGGGTCGTGTCCGCGTCGTTCCTCAACGCCAAGCCTGCCGTCGGGGGCATTGGTGTGGAGCCGCGCCGGGGCGGCGTGCTACGTGTGCTCTTTACCGTGGCGTCTGACGCTGTGGCCAACACCGCCGTGCGCTCCCGCCGCAACCTGCGCGACGTGGACCCGTCGGCTGCTGTCTTCGACGTCCTCAGTGACAGCGAGGACGCGCAGCACCGGGCGCTGTGGCCCGCTTTCCTCGCCGCCAAGGCTGCGGGGAAGCGGGCGCAGTTCCACCGCGCGCGCCTCGTCGTTGACGGCGAGCGGGTGCCTGCACCTGCTTGCTAGATGGCATTCCCTCTGGGGGTGTTTTTGAAGGGGAGGTGGCGCCACACGCGTGCGGTGGCGGGTGCGGTGTGGTCGCTGAGTAGAATGCTGCGGCGGGTGTGCTACTAGCCCCGCTTCCGGTGGTCTGGGGGAGGGCTTTTTGGTCCCTTCATGGTTTTATATCTTGGGTCCGCCCTCTGGCCATTTGAGGGGCTGGGTGTGCAGCCTGCACAGTGGTGCTGCTTGCTTGGCGCCCGCCACCAAGTGTGGATGGCGTTACCGTGGGCTACTTGTAGCTTGACCTTTTGTGGGCCTTGAGCCTTGATTCTCTAAGTCCCACTGGAGCTTTGGAACCGTACGTGTGACCGCCAGAAGTGGATTGTAAAACTCTCATCATATCTGGGAGTGGGTAGGAATCCAGTGTGGGGTTCCCACTGGGCTCGCCTACTCCCCTGATCCGGGTGGGCAAGACGGTCGAGCGTGAGGCAAGAGCACTTTGGGACCCAACACACGGCATCATCAGCGCTGTGTGCTACTCGTTTGCCGCATGAGCAGCACCCACGAAGCATAGACAGTGCACACCCTCCTTCTGTTCACCGCCCCCTCCTGTTCACCGCCCACCCCGCCAGTGATTTTCTTTTCAGACTTTTCGGCGAAGCCCCCCTCAGGGGGCGTAGCTCCTATGGTTCATATTACGAATCGCACAATAACTGGGCTCCCTGCCCATTACCTCATGACTAAGGCTTTCGAACCGCGATGCGCGGGGCTAGGGGCGGGGGGGAGGGGGTTAAAAGATCATGAACACTAATCACAACTTGGTGTTGCGCGAAGCCCGCCACTGCGTTTGAGGCACATCGCCGCTGCGTCGCCCCCCGCACCCCGCTTACGCGCCATACATTTGCATAAATGGAATGGGACCGCGCTGGGGGAGTGGGTGTGTGGGCTGCGTGCAGGCGAGAGGGGGGGCAATCTGGGGGCAATCTCGAGGTGGTGACTGGGCCGCGGGTTGACATGCTCGCTCTCCTCCCCTCCCCACCGCGTCGATCGCACGTCATGCGTTATGTATCCGGGTAACAGTTGCATTGCAGGGGCTGGGGAGGGCCCATGCGGGGCTGCATGCGAGGGGCCTGTCGCGAGAGGCTACAGGCGGGGCGCGGGACGCGGGCTGACGTGCTCGCTCTCCTCCCCTCCACACCGCGTCGATCGCACCAAACGTTGTGTGCTTGGGTTGCAATCGCATTACAGGGCTGGGGAGGGCCCATGCGGCGCGGTGTAAGGGGGCCGATAGTTACGGAACTGTTTACGGAACCGAGCCCTGCTTCCCCCTATGCCCCTCAACGCGTGGTACTCGACTGCAGCGCTGCATGTGCATTCCTAGGTGCTTCTGTGAGAGTGACGTGTCTCCATGCATTGTGCCATGCGCGCGCATGCAGCGTGCATGGGGTGGGCACTGGGCCAGCATGGCGCACACACCTGTGTGTGTGTGTGTGTGTGTGCGCGTGTGGGTGTCTGCAGGTGCGCTCGTGTGTGTGTGTATGTGTGCGTGTTGTGCCAATGCTGGGCATGCACGCGTGCGTGTGTGTGTGTGTGTGTGTGTGCGTGTGTGTGTGTGTGTGTGTGTGTGCGTGTGCGTGTTGACGTGCCCGTTTGAGGGGGGAGCTCCGCCGATTTTCACGCCGCTTCGCGGCATGCTCGGACCTTGTCTTTATTAATTGTTCCACAGCCGGATTGTGCTTTGACCACGTTGACCGTTGACCTCCCGTTGACCGCTTGCTCGCATACATAGGTCATTTGAAAGCTCTTGACAAGCTCTATATGGCGGGCTCGCCAGACTTCAAATCCACAGTATGGGTCGAGCTGTGTGTAAGGCCAAATCACAGGCGGAATACAGCCAAATAGCTGCGTAGAGCCGAAAAGGAAATCGCTGCACCGCCCCCTCCTGTTCACCGCCCACCCCGCACTGCCCACCGTCACCCTCTGCCGCTGCGTTCTGGTAAAGCCTGAAACGGCTGGTCGCACCATGAGCCCCGTGTCTGTAGACGAGTCGAGGAAGAGCGTCTCTGCATCGTGATCCAGCGGCCACTTGGCGTCGAGATAGAGGAGCAGGGAGAACAGAAGCGGCTTGCCGGGCTCCTGCGTGCGAGGCAACAGTCGTGACTCACACCTCGTGAGCAGGCTGAGCAGCATTGTTTTAGGAGCCAGCGTGTGTGCAGCAGCGAGGGCGGGGGAACACGGCAGATGTAGGCTAGAGGTGGAGCAGGGAGAACAGGAGCAGTTTCCCAGGCTCCTGCACAGCAGACAGTTCAACAGGTGGACGCAGATTACACCCACGTTGGTTTGCATGTAAGCGCCGCGCCCACGCACGCACAGCCCTTCCCTCTCCCCCCCCCCTCCCTCTCCTCTCCTCCCCTCCTCCCTCTCCCTCCTCCCCCTCCCTCCTCCCTCCTCCCTCCTCCCTGCCTCCCTCCTCCCTGCCTCCCTGCCTCCCTGCCTCCCTGCCTCCCTCTCGCTCCCTCTCGCTCCCTCTCGCTCCCTCTCGCTCCCTCTCGCTCCCTCTCGCTCCCTCTCGCTCCCTCCCTCTCCCTCCCCCTCCCTCCCCTCCCCGCCCTCCCTCCTCCCTCCTCCCTCCCTCCCCTCCCTCCTCCCTCCCTCCCCTCCCTCCCTCCTCCCTCCCTCCCCTCCCTCCCTCCCTCCCTCCCTCGTTTCCCTCACCCTGTTGCAGTACATCCCGTGCGTGCTAGTCCAGGCCGATTCAGGCATATCCGACGGGTCAGCGTCCACGTGCCACTGCAGGTGCGTGTGTGGTGCGTGTGTGTGGGGTGTGGGCGTGGGGAGGGTTCTGTCAACCTCAAGTTGCGTTGCGCGTGCGTGCTCACGTATGCATGCAGGGCAGGGCAGGGCAGGGCAGGAGGGCGGGGCGGGGCGAGCGCGGGGCGGGCGGGCAGGGCAGGTCGAGGCAGGTCGAGTCGAGTCGAGTCGAGTCGAGTCGAGTCGAGTCGAGTCGAGTCGAGTCGAGTCGAGTCGAGTCGAGTCGAGTCGAGTCGAGTCGTGTCGAGTGGAGTGGAGTGGAGTGGAGTGGAGTGGAGTGGAGTGGAGTGGAGTGGAGTGGAGTGGAGTGGAGTGGAGTGGAGTGGAGTGGAGTGGAGTGGAGTGGAGTGGAGTGGAGTGGAGTGGAGTGGAGTGGAGTGGAGTGGAGTGGAGTGGAGTGGAGGCGAGTCGAGGCGAGTCGAGGCGAGTCGAGTCGAGTCGAGTCGAGGCGAGGCGAGGCGACTGAGGGGGGGGGGGGGGTTACCTGGAAGCGGTCGCCGTGCACAGCCGCGTTGGCGACGTAGGGGTTGGCGTCAACGCGCGGCGGCGGATCTCTTCCCTCAGCGTCCGCCTGCTCCTGCTCCTGCCCGGCAGACCCCGTCGCACCCTCAGCACCCGCGCCCGCCGCCGCTCTCCTCGCCTTAACAGCCTCCGACCCTGATGAGGGTGCACCTGCTGTTTCTTCTCCCTCGGACCTGAGACCAGTGCCCGCCTGCTCCTGCCCGGCAGACCCCGGCGCACCCTCAGCCCCCGCGCCCGCCGCCGCTCTCCTCACACCAGCAGCCGTTGACCCTGATGACGCCCTTGCTGCTGCTTCTCCCGCGGACCTTGGCCCAGCGTCCGCTTGCTCCTGCCCGAGCGGCCCTGGCGCTCCCTCAATGTCATCCCCGCCGCCGCCGCCCGCCTGCCACGGCTGCATCACCTGCATATAAGGATGCAGTTACAGTTACATCGGCTTTCCAGCAAAGACTACCTGCATATAAGGATGCAGGGCGAATTAATCCATGTATAGCTTTGAGCCCCTGCTGCGTATTCAATTCTGGGCCGTTTGGCATGATGAAGGTGGCAGAAGATAGCTGCAAACAAGGGCTTTTCGATGAAACCTTCAGATTTCCTGCCAACACCATGTTATGGCCAACTTAAGTCTGAAAGGGGGGGCCTAGTTGTGCAGCCAAGCAGCTGTGGGATGCATGCAAGTGCCAAATGGATTAATAAACCCCGCGGATTAATTCACCCCCGGTCCTTATACTAGGGTCCAGGGCAGTGGGTAGTACTACTTAGTCATTGGATTGTTTCGCCTCACCATGCGGGGGTTCTGCCTGTCCCACTACGGTCTTGCCTGTTCCGTTAGGTTCAGCCTCCTAAAGCAGGGGTTCTGCTGCTTCCGCCTCCCAAGGCATCCACCTTTTAACACTGTTAGGCTTCACTCAAAGGATTCCTTATGCCCAACTAGGCGAGGCCGCAAAGGATTCCTCAAAAGGAGGGCTGCCTCGACGTCAACCCTGGGTGCAGGGTTTAGGGGGGTGGCCACTTTCCACAAGCGGCAGTGTGTGTGCATGAGTGGAGCTGTGACCAGGCGGGGGCTGGCGGCCTCACCTCGCTCGGCATGTGAGAGATGACGGCATCAGGGTAGAGGCGTGCGAGCCGCGTCTGCAGCTCCAGCTTGGCCGGGTGGGTGGACCGCGCCAGCGCCTGGAGTGCAGCATCCTGGCAAGGCCGACACAGCAGGTGGGTGTGGTCGATATTATGTACAGCCCGCTGGGCGCGTTATGTCGGCGTATGAAAGCTGTGCCTTACGCACCCTAGAAACGAGGCCGAAAGCTGTCAAAGTGTGTGTGTGCACGCGCAAGAGAGAGTAGCTTGACCGCCAGGTGCGCTCGCGCGTGTGTGTGTGTGCGTGTGTGTGTGTGCACACACATGTGTGTGTGTGTGTGCCAGGTGTGTGTGTGCGTGTGCTTGCGTGTGCATGCGTGTGCGTATGCTCGCGCACCGTGAGCCCCCACGTGGGTGGAAACTCTGCGCCGTCGCACGTTTCACGCTCCCACTTGACGTCTGGGGGCCCTGCGCCCGACCAGCCGGGCTGTGTGACGAGGTCGAGCAGCTGCTGCCGGTGCTCGTCCGAGACGAAGTTGTCGAGCACCACAACGTGGGCGAAGTCGAGGCGCGTGCCTGGAGGCGGCATGCGTGCGTGTGGGTTGGTGCTGCACACGCGCGTAGGGACTGCTCTTGCACTGCATGGCGCGTGTGCATGCATGGCGTCCATGCACGCGTGTCCCTCACCCTGGCTCTCAGACGGCACGAAAGCCGCATCCAGCGTCACGTTGAGCGTCACCTGAGAAAACAAGCATCACATCACGGATGTTTGATTGCTGTGGTGTGCCGGAAGATCTGTCTTGTCTCGGGAGGTCGCACCTCCGCCTGCTGTTGCGCCCACTCGCTGCCATGCGTCGCCAATGGGGGCAAAACCACTCCTGGGGGCTCCATTAGATGAATGCAAGGGGACAAGGGGCGAATTTAATTAATCTACACATTCCACACTTTTGGTCTTTAGCACCAAAACTGAGCACACAAGCAGCGGTGTCGTGTTGTGGCCGCAATCTCTCCCATGAGCCGTCGGGCCTCGATGGCCTTGGGGGGCGACGTGGACCTAGAGGCAAGTATCGGCCTGATTTGTGACCCCCTGGTTTCTGCAAAGGTGGAGAAGGCGCTGTCGTCCATCAAGAGGATGCTGGCGATCTACCCGTGAGTGCAGTGCACTGCCTGGGGCGCATGCACGCTTGCATGGGGGCGCATGAGAGCGCATGGGAGCATGCATGCAAAGCACACGCGCACCACCAACAACCGGCAGGCTGGACAAGATCGCATTCAGCTTCAACGGCGGGAAGGACTCGACCGTGCTGCTGCACCTGCTGCGGCTGGCCACGCGGCGCGCGGGCCTCGACGAGGGTGCGCAGACGCGCCACGCAGAGGCACTTCCAGATGTGGACGCAGCAGCAGTAGCACACGCACACGCACACGCACACGCACACGCACACGCACACGCACACGCATGCCCTCTCCCTCTCACACTCGCATCCGCACACTTGCACGCGCCCACCCAAGCAGCCGGCTTCCGCTCCTTCTACTTTGTCCGCGAGGACGACTTCGAGGAGCTCGACAAGTTTGTGCGCGAGGGCGATGCCCGCTACGCGCTGCGCATGCAGTTCCTCACGAACCAGGACTTTAAGAAAGGGCTGGTGGACTTCATCAGCGAGACGGGCACGCAGGCCATCGTGCTCGGCACGCGGCGCGGTGACCCAAACGCGCGCGACCAGGTATGCTCACGCACGCGTGCGCGCGTGCCAACAGTAACAGTAACAGTTGAATTTACAGTAACCGTAACAACACTTGTACCAGTAACATCGGCTGAACATCGGCTTCCCAGCAAAGACTTATTCTAGTCGTAGTACCACCGCCTAGACCCAAGTTCATTTCTGGCAAGGCAGGCGCGGCGACCCCAACACGCGCAACCATGCCAGGCACGCTCGCTCGCCGTGCCCACAGCCACCGGCCCCTCCCCTCGCCCCAGATCCGGCGTCTCGCTGCTCCTGCTGCCCGAGGCTGCTGTTGCCCTGCCCTAGTGATCGCTCACTACTGCTGCTGCTGCTGCTGCTGCTGCTGGTGCTGCAGTGGCGTCCCCCCCCCCGCCCCAGCTCCGGCGTCTCGCTGCTCCTGCTGCCCAAGGCTGCTGCTGCCCTGCCCTCATGATCACCCATTGCTGCTGCTGCTGCTGCTGCTGCTGCTGCCGCTGCTGCTGCCGCTGCCGCTGCTGCTGCAGCTGCCGCTGCCGCTGCCGCTGCCGCTGCCGCTGCCGCTGCCGCTGCCGCTGCTGCTGCTACTGCTGCTGCTGTTGCTTGCTGCTGCCGCTGCGCTGCAGCGCAGACAGCTGTCTGGCCCTCCGCACGCGCGCTGCAGCCGTCCCGCAGGCCGAGCACCCGCCCGCAACGGCCCGCCCTGCACCGGCGTCTCACCTTGCCCCAGATCCGGTATCTTGCTGCTCCTGATGCCCGTGGCTGCTGCTGCCCTGCCCTCATGATCACCCAGCATTGCTGCTGCTGCTGCTGCACCCTCCCCTCGTCCCAGATCCGGCGTCTCGCTGCTCCTGCTGCCCGAGGCTGCTGCTGCCCTGCCCTCATGATCGCTCACTACTGCTGCTGCTGCAGCTGCTGCTGCTGCTGCTGCTGCTGCCCCTCCCCTCGCCCCAGATCCGGCGTCTCGCTGCTCTTGCTGCCCGTGGCTGCTGCTGCCCTGCCCTCATGATCACCCACCGCTGCTGCTGCTGCTGCTGCCGCTGCTGCTGCTGCTGCACCGGCGCCCCCCCTCGCCCCAGCTCCGTCATCTTCCTGCTCCCGCTGCCCGAGGCTGCCCACCTGCCACATTCCCAACGCCTGAGGCGCCGCCTTCACTTGCGCAGATCAGGCGGCGCCTCAGGCGAGCCAAGTCCGCCTGAGGCACACCCCGACTGCCTGAGGCGTCGCCTCAGGCGCCACCATAGGCGCACACCACAGCCAGAGGCGCACCCCGCCCGCCCCAGGCGTTGTGCCCACCTTGACTTGCGCGTCTTAGACGTCGGGGCTGCGTAAGGGCCCTGCCCTCGTGATCACCCACTGCTGCTGCGCCACTGCTGCTGCGCCTCCGCTGCATGCGCCAAGTGAGACCCGAAGGAAATCATGTCTGCCTGCGACCGCGTGCACACACAAAACACACACACACACACACACACACACACACACACGCACGCGCACGCACACACACACACACACACACACACACGCACGCACACACACACACACACACACAACACACTCCAGGACTTCTTCTGCCCGTCGTCCGACGGCTGGCCTCCCTTCATGCGCGTCAACCCCATCCTCGACTGGTCATACCACGACGTGTGGACATTCCTGCGCACTGCACGGCTGCCCTACTGCTCGCTGTACGACCAGGTGGGAATGTGTGGATGTGTGTGCGATGTGTGTGTGTGGGACGGAATGGATGGGTGTGCGACGGGTTTGGATGTGTGGATTTGAGTGGGCATCTTATGCACACTGCGCGGCTGCCGTGCTGCTCGCTGTACGACCAGGTGGGAATGTATGTGTGGATGTGTGGATGTGTGTGTGGACGGGTGGGATGGCGTGGATGGGTGTGAGCGTGCGGACGTTCCTGCGCACTGCACGGCTGCCATGCTGCTCGCTGTACGACCAGGTGTGTAAATGGTGTGCATGTGTGGGATATGTGTGGACGGGTGGGATGGTGTGGATGGGTGTGAACGTGTGGACGTTCCTGCGCACAGCGCGGCTGCCGTACTGCTCGCTGCACGATCATGTGTGGGAATGTGTGGATGGGTGTGGATGGGTGGATTTGAGTGGACATCTTATGCGCACTGCACAGCTGCCGTGCTGCTCGCTGTACGACCAGGTGTGAATGTGTGGGTGTGTGAATGTGTGGGATGGGGTGCGATGGGTGTGTGGGGGATGGTGTGGATGGGTGTGCGATGGGTTGATGTGTGAACGTGTGGACGTTCCTGCGCACTGCGCGGCTGCCGTGCTGCTCGCTGTACAACCAGGTGTGAATGTGTAGATGTGTGGGATGGGTGGATTTGAGTGGACATCTTTTGCGCATGCGGCTGCCGTACTGCTCGACCAGGTGGGAATGTGTGGATGTGTGGATGTAAATGGATGGGCGTGGACGGGTGGGCAGGTGTGGATATGTGGATGGGTAGGGGGCAACGCGCCCACACTCGCCCATACCAGCCATAAACCCTAATCCCTAAACCCACAACCGCCCCACACCAGGGCGACACGAGCCTCGGCAGCAAAGTGGTCACCTGTCCGCACCCGCCCACACCCGCCCCCTAACACCCCAAACCTTAAAACCCTAACCCCCCACACCTGCCCCCACCAGGGCTACACGAGCCTTGGTAGCAGAGCGATGACGCGCCCACACCTGCCCCCTTGAACCTGAAAATCAAACCCTAAACCCTGAACCCTGGACCCCAAACCCTAAACCCTGAACCCTGAGCCCTGGACGCACACCAGGGCTACACGAGCCTCGGCAGCAGAGCGACAACGTGCCCACACCCGCCCCCTTGAGCCTGAAACCCAAACCCTCAACCCTGAACCCTCAACCCTGAACCCTGACCGCACCCCAGGGCTACACAAGCCTCGGCAGCAGAGCGACAACGCACCCGCCCCCGCTCCCTTGAACCTTATAACCTCAACCCTGAACTCTTTACCCGAAACCCTGAACCTTGAACCCTGAACCCTGAACCCTGAACCCTGAACCCTGGACGCACACCAGGGCTATACGAGCCTCGGCAGCAAAGCGGCGACGCGCCCTCACCCGCCCCCTGGAATCTGAAGACCAAAAACAACAACTCTGAACCCTGAACCCTAAACCCTAAACCCTGAACCCTGAACCCTGAACCCTGGACGCACGCCAGGGGTACACGAGCCTCGGCAGCAGAGCGACGACGCGGCCCAACCGGGCGCTGCAGCGTGACGATGGTGGGTAAGGTTGAGGGTTGAGGGTTGAGGGTTGAGAGTTGCGGGTTGAGGGTTGAGGGTTGCGGGTTGAGGGTTGAGGGTTTAAGTTGAGGGTTGAGGGTTGAGGGCATGCTTGACATGTGAAGTAGGTGCGTAGTGCACGCGTGTGGCATGCGCGTTCATGTGTGTGTGTGTGTGTATGTGCGTGTGTGTGTGTGTGTGTGCAAGTCTGCGTGCGCGTTGCGTGTGCCCTTGGATGTTAAAAGGTGTTGTGAGGTGTGTGCTGGCACGCAAACACACACACACCTCGGCAGCAGAGCGATGACGCGGCCAAGCAGGGCGCTGCAGCGTGACGATGGTGGGTAGGGGTGAGGGTTTGAGGTTTAGGGTTTGGGGTGAGGGTTGCTTGCATGCGTGGCATGTGTACTAGGCGCGTGAGCACGCGTGTGGCATGTGCGTTCATGCTTGTGTGTGTGTCTGTATATGTGTGTGTGTATGTGTCTGCGTGCGCGTTGCGTGTGCCCTTGGCTATTATCAAGTGTTGCGAGGGGTGGGCTGGCTCACATACACACACACCTCGACAGCAGAGCGACGACGCGGCCAAAGAGGTCATGCGCTGCAGCGCGACAATGGCGAGTCACGAGCATGCGTCTGTTCCCCTCCACTCGCACGCGCTGGCGCTTGCTGCTTCGTTACACCGACGGGGGGGGGGGGGCTAGCGCACAAGCACACACACGCACACCAAACAGGGCGCTCTTACCTGCAAGCCCCCCCCCTCTCACCTCCTACACACAGACACACACACAGACACACACACACACACGCAAGCCCCCCCTCCCCCACGGAGGCTCCTACGCGCCCGCCTACCTGCTGCCAAACAGACGCCAAGAGCGGGCAGCACGCGGCGCTGCTGATGACACACACACACACGGAGCGGGCGGCAGCGCTAAATAATTCATTTACTGAGGCGGAGGTGTATGTGGCACTGATGGGCATGGACGCGGGCAAAGCCCCAGGCGTAAACGGCATGCCGATAGAGTTCTATCAGAGGGCATGGGCTAGGGCGGCGGAGGGGGGCGATGCAACGGATGCTGTGGATGAGGAGCACCTGCTCGCTGGCCCCATCACACACCTGCTCAATCGGGTCTTCCGTGAGGGGTACCCGACTGTATGGCACTTGGGGGCAACCACGCCGGTGCCAAAGCCGAAAGGCAGCCTAGACGTGCGGGACGATTACCGAGGGATCACGGTGGGGAATGCCCTCGCCAAGCTATACAGCTTGGTGCTTATGAACAGCCTGCACTAGTAGCATGTGTATGTGTGTGTGCTCTCTAACATGGTATTCATTGGTGCGAAGGGGCGCGCCTGACGCACCGCCACCGCTACCTATCCATAAGCTCTTCGCCAGGGGCTCCCGCCCTGGCGCCGCTCGATGGCGGACAACCGGGACAACTGCGCTTGGTACTGGGCGGCTGAAAATCTGGAAATTTCCCCTGACCGGCTCTGACGCACAGCGCTACTGGTGAACTGGTCCTGATGGGGCGAGGCTATGTGGCAGATGGGGCAGCGGTACGATGGAGAGCACGATGCACGATGGCGAGAATTGCGGCGAGCATGCACCCCCTCTCACAACGATCGGAACTCAAGCAGATTGCGGCTCCTAATGGTTTACTGTGCCTGGATGGAAGAGAGAGACGGATGGCGAGAAATTGAGAAACATGGGAAGCGAGGCACATGCGGCTAGGCTTTGTGAGGAGGTTGTGGCGCAGGGGTTCCTGCCCCAAGGCGCAGATTATAGATGGCGCAGCAATCAATACACTAGCCGTGCGGCATGGGCGAGGCGAGGCCCCACCAGCGGGCGGGCACCATAATGGAGATGGCGGCTAAGAACGGGGAATGCGGCTACCGGGATGAGGCTACGGGTTATGCATGCCAGGGGACGGCGGACAAGGCTAATGCGTCACGGCGCATGGGTAAAGAACGGGGAATGAGGCTACGGGAGCTGGCGGGCGCGGCGCGCGCACGGCGCGCGCGGCGCATGGGGGTTGCATGGCGGCGCTCTGCGCGTGCATGCATGGAGGAGATTGCTGGCGGGCATGGAGGAGCTTGCTTGCGGGCAAACAGGAGATTGCTCGCGGGCGTGGAGGAGATTGCAGGCGGGCATGGAAGCGGATGGCGAGAAATTGAGAAACATGGGAAGCGAGGCACATGCGGCTAGGCTTTGTGAGGAGGTTGTGGCGCAGGGGTTCCCTGCCCCAAGGCGCAGATTATAGATGGCGCAGCAATCAATACACTAGCCGTGCGGCATGGGGCGAGCGAGGCCTCACCAGCGGGCGGGCACCATAATGGAGATGGCGGTTAAGAACGGGGAATGAGGCTACAGGGAGAGGATACGGGTTACAGATGCCAAACGGGACGGCGGAACAAGGATCAGCCATAGGTGTCACGGGGAATGGCTAAAGAACGGGAATGAGGCGGGTGTTACGGGTGCTGGCGCGCATGGAGCGCGGCGCGGCGCATGGAGATCGCATGGCGGCGCCCATGCATGGACGAGATTGCTGGCGGGCATACAGGAGATTGCTGGCGGGCATTGAGGAGATTGCTTGCGGGCATACAGGAGATTGCTGGCGGGCGTGGAGGAGATTGCTGGCGGGCATGGAGGAGATTGCTGGAGCCAATGGCGGCGGCGGGACTAGTAGTAGACCACAGGCGCACACCAACAATGCGTTGCTGTCACTACCTGGGTGGTATAGGGTGGATCTGGGGGCCCAGTGTCCTGTCTAGGTCCAGTGCGTGCGCGCGTGTGGGGGTTTACCCTCACGCCTACCAGGTAGCCAGCCAGTTTCCCACTGAAACTGAATTTAAGGTGTCGGGCGCTAGCGCCGACACCGGTCTTATACATCATTACTGGTGTCACACAGACTGTAATATCCATCATCATCATGAACAGGCTGGACGCCTTAGCAGAACGGGAGGGGTACCGGGCGCGGGGCCAGGCAGGCTTCCGGAAGAAGAGGGGGACCCCAGATAATGCCTTCATCCTGCAACACCTTATTGAGAAGAGCGGCCTCCAGCGCAAACCGCTGTACGCCGCCTTTATTGACTTCAGGAAGGCTTACGATTGCGTGCACCGCCCACTGCTTTGGGAGTGCCTTAAAAGCCTGGGGTACATGGGGAGTTCATGGCGGCGCTGATTGCCATGTACGATGGGTCCGCAATGTGTGTGCGCATCGATGGGAAAGTGGGACCCGCGTTTCCTTCACACAAGGGGGTCATGCAAGGCGACCCACTGTCATGCAAGGCGACCCACTGTCACCGCTGCTGTTTGGGCTTTTTATTGACGCATTGGAGGGAGTACTAGACGCAGAGCTCCCGGGTGATGGGGTGGAGATGGCGGGGCGGTTACTACGGCTGCTGCTGTACGCTGATGACTTGACGCTGCTGGCAGAGACGCCCGAAGCGCTTCAACGCATGCTAGATACTCTGCACGCCTTTTGCGGCACGCGCGCACTAACAGTAAACGTTAAGAAGTCAGAAGGGGTGGTGTTCAATGACCAGTTCTGCCCAGTCGGGGCGGCAGGGGGGAGGGTAACGCTGAAGTTTGCAGGAGCAGATCTACCCATGACACACGAGTTCCCATATCTGGGCATGCTCTTCCACCACCGGCGGGCAGTGGGGGGGGACGTGGGCACCCGACGCTCTAGGGGCCAGCGCACCAGATACGCGCTAACTCGCAGATGCTATATAATACGCCTTAACAATATTGGCATTAAGGCCCACCTGTTCGACACGCAAGTACGGCCTGTGCTAAATTACGGGTGTGAGGTGTGGGGCCCTGCGATGATGGCGGATGCTGTGGGGGGCGTGTTTGCCGGGGCGGGCGGACGGTGGGAGAGAGGCAGGAGTGGGAGGGGCGCTAAGGCCGCACGCGACGGATGGCGCACCCTGGAGGAAGTGCTCCTGGTACACATGGTATTTGAGTGCCCTGCCTATGAAGAGGCACGGGTGCAGGCCCACAGCCTGTTTCAGTCCATCCCTCGCCCCGAGGAGGCCGATTTAGATGAGCGGATGCGGGAGTTTATGAATCCTCGGCCAGGCCAGGAGAACCCCAGGTTCTTGGCACGAGCTGGCTGACTTCCTTGTCGCCTGTTTTGAGACACGCACCGCGTGCACAGCAATCATGATGGCAGATGGCATGCTAGGGGTCTAATTTTGACAGCTGCCGGCCTCTTTCTAGGGTCTAATGCGCCACCAAAGGCGTCCGACGGACTGTAAAATCGACCACACACACACACACACACACAGGCTCCTACGCGCCCGCCCACCTTCTGCCAAACGGTCGCCTAGAGACACAGACTGTAATATCCATCATCAGAGAGGCCAGCCCCTCCCCCCCCACTCACAGACACACGCACACGCACACACACACACACACACAACACACAACACACGCACACGCACACACACACAGGCTCCTACGCGCCCGCCTACCTGCTCCCAGACGGACGCCAAGAGCGGGCAGCACGCGGCGCTGGAGCCGCACACACACACACACACACACACACACACGCGCACAGGCTCCTACGCGCCTGCCTACCTGCTGCCAGACGGACGCCTAGAGCGGGCAGCACGCGGCGCTGCTGACGCAGCATCTTCGAGCAGTGCTGTCGGCGCATTCACGCACACCGCGGGGATTGTGGTCGTGGGCGACGAGCTGCTGTCGGGAAAGGTGTGTGTGTGTGTGCGTGTGTGTGTGTGTGTGTGTGTGTGTGTGTGTGTGTGTGTGTGTGTGGTCGATTTTACAGTCCGTCGGACGCCTTTGATGGCGCATTATACCCTAGGAAAGAGGCCGGCAGCTGTCAAAATTAGAGCCCTAGCATGCCATCTGCCATCATGATTGCTGTGCACGCAGTGAATGTCTCAAAACAGGCGACAAGGAAGTCAGCCATCTCGTGCCAGTTTGTGTGTGCATGTGTGTGTGAGTGTGTGTGTGTGTGTGTGTGTGCGTGTGTGAAGCAGTGCTGTTGGCGCGTTCACGCACACAGCTGGGATCGTGGTCGTGGGCGATGAGCTGCTGTCGGGCAAGGTGTGTGTGTGTGTGTGTGTGTGTGTGTGTGTGTGTGTGTGTGTGTGTGTGTTTCTGTGTGCAGCAGTGCTGTCGGCGTGTTCACGCACACAGCTGGGATCGTGGTCGTGGGCGACGAGCTGCTGTCGGGAAATGTGTGTGTGTGTATGTGCAGCAGTGCTGTCGGCATGTTCACGCACACAGCTGGGATCGTGGTCGTGGGCGACATGATGCTGTCGGGATAGGGGTGTGTGGTGTGTGTGGGGGGGGCATGTGTGTGTGGGTTCGCGTGTGTGTGTGTGTGTGTGTGTGTGTGTGTGTGTGTGTGTGTGCAGCAGCGTTTTCGGCGTGTTCACGCACACCGCGGGGATTGTGGTCGTGGGCGACGAGCTGCTGTCGGGAAATGTGTGTGTGTGTGTGTGTGTGTGAGCGTGTGTGCGCGTGTGTGTGGGGGGGGGGGCAGTGTGTGTGCGTGTGTTTGTGTGTGTGTGCGTTTGTGTGCAGCTGTATTTTCGGCGTGTTCACGCACACCGCGGGGGTCGTGGTCGTGGGCGAGCTGCTGTCGGGAAAGGTGTGTGTGTGTGTGTGTGTGTGTGTGTGTTTCTGTGTGCAGCAGTGCTGTCGGCGTGTTCACGCACACCGCAGAGGTCATGGTCGTGGGCGACGAGCTGCTGTCGGGAAAGGTGTGTGTGTGTGTGTGTGTGTGCAGCAGTGCTGTCGGCATGGTCACGCACACAGCTGGAATTGTGGTCGTGGGCGACGAGCTGCTGTCTGGCAAGGTGTGTGTGTGCGTGTGTGTGTAATACACTGGGTATGTGTGTGTGTAATACACTGTGTGTGTGTGTGTGTGTGCAGCAGTGCTGTCGGCGCATTCACACCCACAGTGGGGATCGTGGTCGTGGGCGACGAGCTGCTGTCTGGCAAGGTGTGTGTGTGCGTGTGTGTGTAATACACTGGGTATGTGTGTGTGTAAGACACTGTGTGTGTGTGTGTGTGTGTGTGTGTGTGTGTGTTTGCAGCAGTGCTGTCGGCGCATTCACACACACAGTGGGGATCGTGGTCGTGGGCGACGAGCTGCTGTCTGGCAAGGTGTGTGTGTGCGTGTGTGTGTAATACACTGGGTATGTGTGTGTGTAAGACACTGTGTGTGTGTGTGTGTGTGTGTGTGTGTGTTTGCAGCAGTGCTGTCGGCGCATTCACACACACAGTGGGGATCGTGGTCGTGGGCGACGAGCTGCTGTCTGGCAAGGTGTGTGTGTGCGTGTGTGTGTAATACACTGGGTATGTGTGTGTGTAAGACACTGTGTGTGTGTGTGTGTGTGTGTGTGTGTGTGTGTGTGTTTGCAGCAGTGCTGTCGGCGCATTCACACACACAGTGGGGATCGTGGTCGTGGGCGACGAGCTGCTGTCTGGCAAGGTGTGTGTGTGCGTGTGTGTGTAATACACTGGGTATGTGTGTGTGTAAGACACTGTGTGTGTGTGTGTGTGTTTGCAGCAGTGCTGTCGGCGCATTCACACACACAGTGGGGATCGTGGTCGTGGGCGACGAGCTGCTGTCTGGCAAGGTGTGTGTGTGCGTGTGTGTGTAATACACTGGGTATGTGTGTGTGTAATACACTGTGTGTGTGTGTGTGTGCAGCAGTGCTGTCGGCGCATTCACACCCACAGTGGGGATCGTGGTCGTGGGCGACGAGCTGCTGTCTGGCAAGGTGTGTGTGTGCGTGTGTGTGTAATACACTGGGTATGTGTGTGTGTAAGACACTGTGTGTGTGTGTGTGTGTGTGTGTGTGTGTGTGTGTTTGCAGCAGTGCTGTCGGCGCATTCACACACACAGTGGGGATCGTGGTCGTGGGCGACGAGCTGCTGTCTGGCAAGGTGTGTGTGTGCGTGTGTGTGTAATACACTGGGTATGTGTGTGTGTAATACACTGTGTATGTGTGTGTGTGTGTGCAGCAGTGCTGTCGGCGCATTCACACCCACAGTGGGGATCGTGGTCGTGGGCGACGAGCTGCTGTCTGGCAAGGTGTGTGTGTGCGTGTGTGTGTAATACACTGGGTATGTGTGTGTGTAATACACTGTGTGCGTGTGTGTGTGCAGCAGTGCTGTCGGCGCATTCACACCCACAGTGGGGATCGTGGTCGTGGGCGACGAGCTGCTGTCTGGCAAGGTGTGTGTGTGTGCGTGTGTGTGCAATACACTGTGTATGTGTGTGTTGTACACTGTGTATGCGTGTGTGTGTGTTTGTGTGTGTGTGTGTGCGTGTGTGTGTGTGTGTGTGCAGCAGTGCTGTCGGCGCATTCACACACACAGTGGGGATCATGGTCGTGGGCGACGAGCTGCTTTCGGGCAAGGTGTGTTGCTGTTGTTGTTGGTGGTGGTGGTGGTGATGGTGGTGCTGTTGCTGTTGCTGTCGTTGTTGCTGTTGCTGCTGCTGCTGCTGCTGCTGTTGTTGTCGTTGTTGTCGTTGTTTTGTCTGTGTGTGTGTGTGTGTGTCCCTCGCCCTGCCTGACCCCTACTCTGCAACCCCCCAACCCCCAACCCCAGATTGAGGACACCATCACGCTGCCAACCCACTTATTGTTAGGACGAAATGCAATTAGCCCAGATGGGATGGGGTTAATGAGCGGCACTCAGTCTGGGTGTGTGCTCCTGATGACGCATTTCCTAGAATCAAACCCACAAGCCCACAACCGACGAAGACTGTGCAATCACAACTCACAACACGCAACCCATGACTGTTTTCACCCACCCTCAACCCCAGATCGAGGGCGATAACACGCCCTTCCCGCGCCTTCCCTAGAAGCAAGGTTGGGCCCACAACCCTGCCACAACCCCAGATCGAGGACACCAACACGCCGTTCCTATGCGCTGAGCTGCACTCAATCGGGTGGGCGGTCAAGCGCGTCGTGATGGTGCCTGATGACATGGACTCGATTGCGAATGAGGTGTGTGTATGTGCTTGTGTGCGTGCGTGCGTGCGTGTGTGTGTGTGTGTGTGTTTGTTTGTGCCTGGCAAAACGGACTCCATTGCGGACGCAGTTGGTGTCTGTATCCATGGATGAGGCTGAAACGTAAAATTCGGTCAGATAGGGTCCTGCTCACAAGCGCAAATGCACACCCGCACACACACGCGCACACACACACACACACATACATACATACACACACACATACACACACGCATGCACGCCCTGGCTGGTGCGTCAGATGAGCAAGGGCTGCAAGCTGGTCATCATCACCGGGGGTGTGGGGCCCACACTCAACACACACACACACACACACACACACGCACACACGCACACACACACACACACACACACACACGCACGCCCTCGCAGGTGCGTCAGATGAGCAAGGGCTGCGAGCTTGTCATCACCACCGGGGGTGTGGGGCCCACACTCAACACACACACACACACACACACACACACACACACACGCACGCACGCCCTCGCAGGTGCGTCAGATGAGCAAGGGCTGCGAGCTGGTCATCACCACCGGGGGTGTGGGGCCCACACTCGACGACGTCACGATGGCAGGCGTGGCGCGCGCGCTAGACAAGCAGCTGGTCAGGTGAGAAGATACAAGAGCACACACACACACACACAGCACACACACAAACACACACTCACACAGACACGCGCACACTCGACAAGTGTGCACGTGTGTGTGCACACACACACACACACACACACACAGACCCACTCGCTCAAAGAGCAGCTGGTCAGGTGAAGAACACACACACGCACACGCACACACGCACACACACACACACACCACACACACACGCACACTCGACAAGTTTGTGTGCACACACACACACACACACACACAGACCCACTCGCTCGACAAGCAGCTGGTCAGGTGAAGCAAACACACACACACACTCACACACACACTCTGTGACGTTACGATGGCGGGCGTGGTGCGCGCGCTAGACAAGCAGTTGGTCAGGTCAGGGGGGTTTAAGAGCACACACGCAAACACAGACACACACACACACACACACGTGCGCACACGTGCACACACGTGCACACGCGCACACACACGTGCACACACAGGGACCCGGGCCTCGAGTCCCTCCTCCGCTCATTCTTCGGAGACCAGACCGACACTCCCCCATACCGCAACCAACCACCTAAGCGCCCTCATAAATCAAGCCTGCCACCCCCCACACCTCTCACACACACACACACACACACAAGGACTCGGGCCTCGAGTCCCTCCTCCACTCATTCTTTGGATACTAGACCGGGGCTCGATTAACGGAGGCGCGTTCTCGTCGCCGAGCCCTGGACCCAGCAATGCGGCGCTGCTGGTGACTAGGATCTCCGTGCCGCTGACGAGCGGGGTAAATACGACTGGCCCGGCTCCTGCTAGACTGCCCCTCGGTGGAACACTTCAGGAGCGGCTTGCCCTGCGCTGTCAATGGCTTGGCGAGTAGCGCGGCGCTGCCCGTGACCCGTGCTGGGAGACGGACCCCTTATCCTCCTCCCATGGCAAGGACACCATGCGGCACCGATCTCGACGAGGTGATCGACGAGCGGAGGAGCTGGCGCCCGTCAATGCATGCTGGACATCGGTCAAGATGGCTGCTCGTGGGGGCGAGCTAACATCAGGGCTTCAGCGGTGGTGACCGCCGAGGCAACAACAGAGTTTATCCGCTTCACCATCGCAGCGTTTGTCACCGCGCTCACCCTCGGGGGCACTCGTCTGGCGGTGACTGGCGTCGGCATTGGTCTTCAGGCCATGACGACTCTGTTTGCCCAGGCCCCCCTGGAGGGTGGGACCTGGCCATGCATGACGCATGGGGCGCAGGCAGAGCCCCATGCATGGAGTTGGACAACCATGCACCATGCCAGGCGGGGACTTCTCTACTTCAGCGCCGCCAGTCGGCACAGCGGCCGTGGTTGGCCTCAAAGGCCAGGAGGAGGACGGTCCTTTCCTATACGCTCCTTGCCAGACATGTCCCTCAGGGACTTGTTTGGGTCTAAACTAGCCGGCGGGAGCGGTAGTCTAGACGGCAGGTAACCGGCTGGTGGCTATCGTCCTTCACAGGGCGGTGGCACTAGGACTAGTGTTGTCTTAGCTGGAATGCCATGTAACTGTAACTGTAACTGTAACTGTAGACCGGCACTCTCCCATGCCACAACCAACCACCCTAGCGCCGTCATAAATCAACCCTGCCCCCCCACACACCTCACACACACACACACACACACACACACGTGCGCACGCGCACGCACACACACACACACACACACAGGGACCCGGGCCTCGAGTCCCGCATCCGTTCGTTCTTCGGAGACCAGATTGGACCCGCGCACTTGAAGATGGCAGACCTACCAGAGGGCGAGGCAGAGCTGCTGGACTACCGGTGGGTTTCAACCAATTATGAAAAATGGTGGATGAAGCTGGGAAGAAGCTGCTCAGCAGTCGGGCAGAAGCTGGGCAGAAGCTGGTTAGAAGCTGGGAAGAATGTTGGGCAGAAGCCCACCTGAAGATGGCAGACCTGCCAGAGGCGGAGGCAGAGCTGCTGGACTACCGGTGGGTTTCAACCAATTATGAAAAATGGTGGATGAAGCTGGGAAGAAGCTGCGCAGCAGTCGGGCAGAAGCTGGGCAGAAGCTGGGTAGAAGCTGGGAAGAATGTTGGGCAGAAGCCCACCTGAAGATGGCAGACCTGCCAGAGGGGGAGGCAGAACTGCTGGACTACCGGTGGGTTTTAACCAACCATGAAAAGGGGTGGATGACTGGGCAGAAGTTGCGCAGCAGTCGGGCAGAAGCTGGGTAGAAGCTGGGAAGAATGTTGGGCAGAAGCCCACCTGAAGATGGCAGACCTGCCAGAGGGGGAGGCAGAACTGCTGGACTACCGGTGGGTTTCAACCAACCATGAAAAGGGGTGGATGACTGGGCAGAAGTTGCGCAGCAGTTGGGTAGAAGCTGGGTAGAATCTGGGTCGAAGCTGGAGGGGGGTTGGGCAGAAGCTCGCCTGAAGCTGGCAGACCTGCCAGAGGGCGAGGCAGAGCTGCTACCGGTGGTTTTCCAGAAAAGGGGCGGAAGAAGCTGGGCAGAAGCTGTGCAGGAGCTGGGTAGAAGCTGGAAGGAGGTTGGGCAGAAGCTCGCCTGAAGCTGGCAGACCTGCCAGAGGGGGCTGCTGGACTACCGGTGGTTTCCATGAAAAGGGGCAGAAGAAGCTGGGCAGAAGCGCGCAGCAGTTGGGGAGAAGCTGGATAGAAGCTGGGTAGAAGCTGGAGGGGGGTTGGGCAAAGCTGGGCAGAAGCTGGCAGGCCTGCCAGAGGAGAAGGCAGAGCTGCTGGACTACTGGTGGGTTTCATGAAAAGGAGCGTTTGAGACTGGGCAGAAGCTGGGTAGAAGCTGGGCAGAAGCTGGGCAGCAGTCGGGCAGAAGCTGGGCAGAAGCTGGGTAGAAGCTGGGAAGGGTGTTGGGCAGAAGATGGCAGACCTGCCAGAGGGGGAGGCAGAGCTGCTGGAATACCGGTGGGTTTCAACCAACCATGAAAAAGGGTGGATGAAACTGGGCAGAAGCTGCACAGCAGTTGGGTAGAAGCTGGGTAGAAGCTGGAGGGGGGTTGGGCAGAAGCTAACCTGAAGCTGGCAGACCTGCCAGAGGGCGAGGCAGAGCTGCTGGGCTACCGGTGAGTTTCATGAAAAAGGGCGGAGGAAGCTGGGAAGCAGATGGGTAGAAGCTGGATAGAAGCTGGGTAGGAGCTGGAAGGAGGTTGGGCAGAAGCTCGCCTGAAGATGGCAGACCTGCTTGAGGGGGAGGCAGAGCTGCTGGACTACCGGTGGGTTTCAACCAATTATGCAAAGGGGTGGATGAAGCTGGGCAGAAGCTGGGCAGAAGCTGGGTAGAAGCTGGGTAGGAGCTGGAGGGGGGCTGGGCAGAAGCTCGCCTGAAGCTGGCAGGCCTGCCAGAGGGGGAGACAGAGCTGCTGGACTACCGAAGGATTTCATGAAAAAGGGCGGAAGAAGCTGGGTAGAAGCTGGGGGGAGGCTGGGCAGAAGCTGGGCAGAAGCTGGGTGGATGCAGGGCAGACTGTTTTCTTTTTCGGCTCTCCACAGCCATTTGGCTGTGTTCCGGCGGTTGTTTGACCTTGAGCAAAGCTCAACTCTTTCAGTGGATTGGATGTCTGCCTAGCCCGCCAGACAGAGCACGTCAACAGCTTTAAAAAAAACGATGTATGAGGACAAACGGTCAAAGCGAGGTCAACGGTCAACGCGGACAAAGCAAAATCCGGCTGTAAAACAATTAATTTAAAATCCTGAAAAGGAAATCACTCGGGGCAGACCTGCCAGAAGGGAAAGCAAAGCTGCTGAACCACCCGGGGGTGGGTCATTGAAAGCGATACGCGTCGACGACTGTAAAATCCACCCCACCCAACCGGTGCCGTGCTTGACGTTTCCCAGGTTTTTGCAGGCTGGCCGGCAGAGGGAGATGTCAAAGTGGCCTGCAATGCCTCAGCACACATGCACACACATAAGACACACACCCACACCTACACGCGCCCACGTATAAGCACACAGGCTACCGGGGGGGGGGGGTCCAAGTGGCCTGCAATGCCTCAGCACACACTCTCTCTCACACACACACACACGTGCACACACAAACGCACTCACAGGCTACCCGGGGGGGAGATGTCCAAGTGGCCGGTCGTGCGCTGCCGCAACATCTACGTGCTGCCAGGTGCGCTGCACGTGCGTGTGTGTGTGTGTGATGCGTGTGCGTGCGCGTGTGTGTGTGTGTGCGTGTGTGCGTGTGTGAGTGCGCGTTTGCGTCTGTATGTGTGCGTGTGCGTTTGTGTGTGCGTGTACGTGCGTGTACGTGTGCGTGTGCATTTGCGTGTGCGTGTGCGTGTGCGTGTGTATGTGTGTCCAACTGTCGCAACATCTACATGCTGCCAGGTGCGCCCGCTTGCCATGTGCACACACGCACGCACACACACACACACACATACATGCGCGCACACACACACACGCGCACACGCGCACCTGCAGGCGTGCCGCACCTTCTGCACCAAAAGTGGGGCGCAATCAAGGGTGTGCTGACTGGGCGCAGCGACGTGCGGCCGTTTAGGAACCAGGTGTGTGTGTGGTGGTGGGGGGGGGGCTGCTCTCTCTCTCCCTCCCACCCTCTCTCTCTCTCTTTGTCTCTCCCCTCTCTCCCTCTCTCTCTGTTTCTCTCTGTCGCGCTCTCACACACACCATCAGCCTGTGTGTTTCTGCACTAGCTGTTACACCAAGGCGCACCGAGTCGGAGTTAGACGAGACAGAGACGGCGAAGTGGCAGCAGTTTGTCTCTGTTACTCGGTTCTTGCCCGATCAGACTGGGAGGGTGTCAGGAGGGAGGGGGCCAGCTGGAAGGTATGCACGTGATGCGCAACATCCAGCACCAGCACCAGCACCAGCACCACAACACTGGCGACACGGCACTGCCCACATGTTTTTGCAAACGTTCCGTTCCTGTCAATCAGCAACGGGGCCGCGATTGCTGAAGCGTTTGAGACGGTGGCGCACCTGCACGGAGCAGACGTGCGAATCGACACCAGCATCCAACACTCACAACACTGCCCACATGCGCAGACCTTCCGCCTGTCCATTGGCGACGAGGCTGCGATCGCAGAAGTGCTCGAGGCGGTGGCGCACCTGCACAGTGCAGACGTGCAAATCGGCAGCTACCCGGTGCGTGCGCTGCGACGCTGTGCCGTGCGCATGTGTGCCGTGAGCAGTGTGCCGTGCGCGGTCAGCCGCGATCCCCACCCTCTCTTAAACAACTCGATCTCCACCCACCCTTGACAGGTCGTTGGACAGGATGACGGCGCCCAGATCATCCTGTCCCTCTCGACTCCAAGCTCCAAGCCTCCATCTCACCCCCCCTCCTACCCCCCCCTCCCACTCTCCCTCAATGCCTGATTCCCCGATCCTTGCCCTTCCTCAACAGGTTGTCGGCCAAGACGACGGGGCCCAGATCATCCTGTCTCTCGACTCCAAGCTTCAAGCCTCCATCTCAGCCCCCCTCCGTTCCCCCCCCTCCCCCCTCCCATAATGCCTGATTCCCCGATCCCTGCCCTCCCTCCACAGGTCGTTGGACAGGACGACGATGCCCAGATCACCCCTTTTCTCGACTCCAAGCTCCAAGCCTCCATCTTCCCCCCCTCCCCCCCCCCTCCCACCCTCCCTCAGTGCCTGATTCCCCGATCCCTGCCCTCTCTCCACAGGTCGTTGGACAGGACGACGGTGCCCAGATCATCCTGTCCCTCGACTCCAAGCTCCAAGCCTCGATTGACGCAGCCGCGCGCGACCTGCGCGCGCTCCTCCCCCTGGGTTCTATCATCCGCGAGGAGTCGGACGTGCGCTGCTTGCTGCGGAAGGTCTCGTCCGTGCCGGGGCACATGTCGCCGGTTATAGGCGCTGCTGTTGCTGCTGCTGCTGCTGCCGCTGCTGCTGCTGCACACGTGTGACCGGCCTGTCGAATCCGTTGTGGGCAGGCCAGTCGCAACATGGCGCTTCTGTGCCGGGCGCTGCTGCTGCTGCTGCACACGTTTGACCGGCCTGTCGAATCCGTTGTGGGCAGGCCAGTCGCAACATGGCGCGTCAGTGCCGGGCGCGGGTGCTGCTGCTGCTGCTGCTGCTGCTGCTGCTGCACACGTGTGACTGGCCTGTCGAATCCGTTGTGGCAGGCGGAGCAAGGCCAGTCGCTACATGGCGCATCAGCCAATGGGCGGGGTGCTGCTGCTGCAGCACATGTGTGCCTGGCTCGTCGAGATCTTGTGGCAGGCGGAGCATTCCCATGGCGCGCCGTTCACCATGGCTGCTGCTGCTGCTAGTGCTGGGTCGTTCATCCCGTACACTGCAGCATCTGATGCTGCCAGTGCTTCGTCGTTCACGAGCGGGGGCAGCACCACGACTGGCGCTGCTGCTGCTTGTGCTGGCGCTGCCGCTGGTGGCGGGTCGGCCATGGTCACGGCCGCGGCTGATTTTCTGCCGCGGCTGATTTTGCTGCTGCTGGTGCTGCCGCTGCTGGTGCTGTTTTTGCTGCTGGTAGCGCGCCCGGCGCGATCGGAAAGCAGAGCGGCGGTGGAGCTTCTAGCAGTTAGACGAGAATGCGTGGCCTTGCGGGTTCTCCCAGTAGAGCCCCCCTAGACTTTTAGTTTAGGCCTTAACCCACGCCCCGGGGTCCTCTGGGCGCGCACATGTAAAAACTGTAAAAAAAAAAGTTAGACGAGTGCCAGACGAGTGCCCGTATCTCCTGCAGGTTCCTCCTCACCTGGTTTTACAGTTTTTAAATGTTCGTGCCCGGAGGACCCTGGGGCGTGATACAAGGCCTAGACTACTCGTCTAGGGGAGCTCTACTAAGAGAGTACACAAGGCCACGCAGCGCGCCAGCCTACCAGGGGACCTCCTCAGCTGGGAGAGCTTTGGAGTGGCGGCTGCCTTGTGGGCGGTGGGCAGCCGAGTGGGCAGCACAGCGGGATGTCATCGCAGGAGCGAGCGATCATGAGTGGTGCACCGTGCAGGGGTGTGCGACCAGGTAGTGCTAGCGACTGTGATCGGGTAGTCTGCCTCAGGAGGCAGCTCCCTCAATCCCAGGGGTGCATACTGTAAATTGTTAACTGTAAACCGTGCACATGATAACAGACGGGTGTATCTTTGCAACATGCAGACACTGCATGGGCTTGTACAATGCATGCCGGGCAAGAGGACGGACAGGCTTTACAGAGCGCTGACACGCGCGTCGCTGCGGTACAGTTACAGTTACATCGGCTTTCCAGCAAATACTACCTCTAGTCCTAGTACCACCGCCTAGACCCAAGGCCAGTTCTGGCTGCGGTACACTTAATTTTATTTTATTTTTGGAGACCCCTCCTAGACCCCCTAGCACACAAGCACATCTGTTTATCAACGCAGCATACTCCACGCAGCACGTCCACGTCAGCTCGGCCGGATTCGATGCAGACATTTGGGACGCCATTACAGCGCGCATCCCAACCCCCCACCAACCACCATGACCCCTCCTTCTACCCCCTTGGACAAAATTCGCGTCCAGGCGCTCTGAGCGTTGGGGGTTCCTTGAGGGAAGCCGGTGATGTGCTTTGAGAGCGTGCAAAGCAGGTGCGGAGCATCCTGGCTGTTAGGGGGTATCAACCAGTGCTGGTCCACCCCATCTGCCCAATGTGCAGCAGGCAGGGGTTAAAGGCTGGACATAGAATCCTCGTGATGCAAGGGATTCGGACTTTCCTGTCTCAGCGCTTCAAACTGTTAAGCTTCGAATTACTGTCACGCGTGATGGAATTACAGCTCGCGCAGATCCATGGTGGTCACATCATGACCCGCCAAAAGGCACGAGCAGTTACCACCTACAACCGGTGTTGAGCAGCCAGACCCTGCAGTCGGACCCTGCAAAGCAACAACCTACCACTCCATCAAACTAAAGGCCTTGACAGAGGAATAAGAAACGCATCCAACAGAAATGGGTGGGTTGGATCCCAAAGGCAGACAAAGCAATGGAAAGCCGCAACCAACCAAGAAAAGGGGCGGCCTTGCCACAGCCACAGCAGGTTGCCCCGAGGATACAGTTTGCGTGCTTATTGTAAGGCTCCTGCGTCGCGGCCCGTTCAGTGGCGTGTCGATGCCCCCCCCCCCCACAACAACAACACACACACACAGCACACGTCCACAAATGCCCCCCCCCACACACACACCCCTGACACACACACACACACACACACACACACACACATCGCACACACACACACCTGACACACACACACACACACATCACACACATCACACACACGCATACACAGACACACACACACACACGCATACACAGACACCGCCTCCCCCCTACAGCCCCGCACCCCCTGCAGCTCCCAACAGGCCCCCCATGCTCCCCATGGGAGGCTCCCCCCCCCCAACTCCGGGCACCCACGCCCACGCGTCCAAGCATGCATGCATGGACAGTGCTGAGGGAGCCCCGCTGCCCTTATGGGGAGAAGCTCCCAACGGCATGTTTGGGTGGGTGTTGGCCTCTTCCCTGCGGCGTTGCTCCGGGGCTGCGCTCCCACTCCGGCGCCCAACACGCGTGGCCCACCTGCCCCGTCTCCGGTACGCTCCACCCCCTGGTGCATCGCAAATGACTTGCGATGAAGCAATCCACGCATGATCGCCCAGGATAATGAGCGCTGCGCGCTGCGTGTGCTAAACTGGCCCTGTTGCAGCCACACCTGGCTGTCGCCTTCCAGTTGGTTGCAACAGGATCCACGACGCACCGAGGCTTACACGATGCACACGTCCTGCTACATATTCTGCTACGCACATGCACACATTGGCTTTGATGTCACGCGCAAGGAGGAGCGCGCGGCGACGGTCGCATGCTGACGCAGTGCTGACAGGGGGGGGGGGTTCCACATTACCTTCCGTCAGCTTCTATCGCTGACAGGGGGGGGGGTCCACATTACCTTCCGTCAGCTTATATCGCTCCACCGGAACCCTTTTCAGACCTTCTGAGGAAGGTCTGAACGGGGATGGTGATAGGTTGGTTAACATCCATTACTGTGTAAGTGAATGGTAACCGATCTACACTCTCATGGCATGGCACTCATACGCCCTTCCTTATCCAATCTTGATTGCAGCCGGACATCCCAATGGGTTTCTCCTGTGGATTTGTACCTGTTACTAAAAGTAGCCCAGCGCCGGCCACCCACGTGGGTGCACCAGTCCCCAGTATTTCAGGTGTACCAATCATGTCATGATGGGAAGGCGCCCACCACATATTTCCCAAGGTCCTGGACCCTTGAACCTAAAACCAGGACACCCAAAACGTGCGCGCCGCGTCAGCGCCCTCAAAAGCCCACCCCACCCATGTGGGGCAACCACCACGACGATGCTCTGTTTCTTTGAGAACACCACTGGTGCTGGCACCATACGCACCCCATACACACTCCTATATATACATATTTTCAGAAGTGTGCAGGAGACGGTTTCAAAAAAACCAACACACATGAAAAACGCCTTGACCCCCCCCAAGATTCATCAATCACAATAAGAACAAAAGTGGAGCATTCTTGCACTTGGGTATGGACGCTCCTATTGTTTTTTTTTTCTGGTAGGCTCTTTACTCTTTTTGTGCCGCCTTGTTGGTTGCGCTCGAACACGCACTAGAGTAAAGAGAGGACAGCAATGCCACAGCGTGTGTATTTATTACGGCCAGTAGGTCCTTTCCGGACCCACTATTGTTAGAATGAGGGTCGTCCCGGACCCGGGACAGTATTCCGGATTCGGGACGGTTTTCCTTGTAATCATAATCGGTGCAAAAACGGATTCACGCCCCACCTCTTTGGAATCGAGGACCTTACACCCCCATCATGGGGCTCTTAAATCATTGGGGGAGCCATTGCTTGAGTCTGTGGCGCGTCGCTGCTGCTCGAAGTTGATTAATCTGGGCCGCAGGCGGTGGCGGGCCGAGCCCCAACGGCGGGCTTCGTCACCGATGCCCTACGAGCGCGATGTGCCCCCCCCCCCAAAAAAATCTATGTTTGCCCCCACGGAAAACAGTGGGTATGCTGTTGGATGGAGTTGCCATTTGGGACAGGGCTGCATATCTGTATTGTCTTTAGCCTTATAAAGTGTGTGTGTGGGGCTTACCTCCAGGGGAGCCATACCATTTTTGAATTTGAAAATACTTGGCTCCAGTTTTGAATTTCTCCCAAGTTTGAGCTCCTCCAGCCACCGCCGAGATTCAGATTTGAAAAAAGTAAGAACATCAGCAGGTAGCCTGAAGTGTCAGCTTTCCAACGTGCCCACCCTCGTAAGGTGGGACTCAGAGTGGCAGACATGGCATGCATGCGGAAAAGGGGAAAAGGTCCCTGATCCGGGACAAACAACCCTCCTTATAATACAGCACGAGTACTCAAGTCTCTCTCGCAGACAATTCCTAGTGAAGCTGGTGCACCTGGGGAAGCTGGTTACGTGGAAATTGGGAGGATTGGGTTTGTACTTGTTAGTTGTGTGCGCACCTTTCTAGCACAAACTATTTGTGCTGGAAAGGTGCGCACACCACTTACTTGACTCGGGTGATATTCATTTTGATCATTTGTGTGGGATCCAATCCAAGCCAACTGATTCGGGATTCAGGGATTCAGGAAGCGGCGTAGTCACCTTAGTACATATTAATTATTTTGGCACCAAGCGTGACTTCATATCAGACAGCCACTGGTTTGCTCGCAGCCGAATTCAGCCTAGAGAGAGACAGAGAGAGAGAGAGAGAGAGCACGATTGCGCCCAAAGCGTGGTTACGCCTCGGAGCACGGGGGTCGCATACGCGTGCGGCAACGGGCCAGCACAGAGACATTTTGTGGAAGCGAGGTGTGCCCCGGTCACTTTGCCGAGGCGGCTCACTAGGAGTTTTCCGCCTGAGGCGGATCTCTGAATCACACCCTGAAGGGGTGCGGAATTTGAACTATCGAAATTCAAAGGGGCAGCGTGACGACCGTCGCTGGTTGGAGAGAAGGACCCAGCGGCTGCGGTGCCGCGGCGCGCATAGCCATGGGGTGAGAGGTGCTGGCCCTGCGCCGCCTCACGCCGGCCGTAGGCGGGAGAACAGCCAATCCGTTGCCGCCTGTGCAAGACAGGGTGAGGAGAGAGCAGGGAGAAACGTGAAAAGCATTGGGACGGGGTGGGGTACGTAGTGGGGTGGGGTGTCATTGGAAGGCTGACCAAAAGTCACCCTGTGCATGCAACAATGCCCCCTGATCACTTGGCAGCCCTAGCCCACCCTCCCCATCACAAGGCGACTTTTTTATCTTCCCGCTCCCCCGCTCGGTTGTACGAACAATACACTTGAATAAAGCCCAACACATCTCCCAGCCAACCTGCCCGCTGCCGTGCCGCCCGACCCCAGCCCACCTGCCGCTGCGCCCCGGCTGTCTCGCAGCTCGGTGAAGAGGGATCTGACAGGCACCGGGTTGTTGTTGCGCCAGTGCGGCTCGCGCCTGACCGCAGTGGCGCCTGTGCCCGAAGCCCCGCCTGTGCCAAGCCAGTGGCCCATGGACGAGGTCCTGCTGAGTGTGCCGCCCGGCGAGGACAGAGCGTTGGGGCTGCTGCCGAGTTTGTCGGAGCACCTGTGTGTGCGTGTGCGTGTGCTTGTGTGGCGCAAATGTGTTGTGCATCAAACACTCCTCAACGTGGGTTGCTTGCTTCCACTCACGTGCCGTCCTCGTCGTCCTCGTCGTCCGACATCACTTCCCGGTCTTCGTGGGTCAGCTCCAGGTCCGCAAGCGACGGGTCCCATACATACGTCTCCATGAGCCCCTGAGTGGGGGGAAGGGCACATGGCGCGGAGGGGGTGAGGGAGGGAGGGCGGGGGGGGGGGGAGGGGTCCCTTCTTGCTGACACATCCGCCTGTGGAGTGGTGCCATGCAAGGGCCGTGCATCCCCCCAACCCCCCAATCCCAGCCACCGGTGAGCCGGGCGCACCTTGCCCTTGACCTCCACGCCCCCCGATGCGCGCACTGCCGTCCGCTGCTCCTCGTCCATCAGCGCGTACGTCGTGGCGCTGACCTGGATGCACGAGTGCGGGGCCGTCGACTCCATGCGGCTGCTCGTGTTCACTGCACGGGCGCAGGGTTAAGGGTCGAGGGTCAAGGGGGCAAGGTTAAGCTGTGAGGTCCAGGGCCGGTACGCACTGCCCCCCACAAGCGTGCGTGCTTGCACGCACACACAGCTGGACACACCCACGCACTCGTGTCTCCAAATAGCGAGAACTTGGGCAGCTTCGACCCGATGACGCCAGACACCACGCTGCCGGTGTGCACGCCCACGCGCACGATCGACGGCTCGTTGTTGTGCGGCATGAGAACGGTGCGTGCAACGCGAAGCATCGCGCGCGCAAAGCCCATCACCGCGCGCACACCCTGTGTGGATGTGCGTGTGAGTGTAATGTGTACCGTACGTGCCAGGCGCGTCTACTATGGCCTTGTGAGAGGGGCAGCCAAAATATAACCAAGACTAGTTACGGACAAGCATACACACATGGTGTGCGTGGAGGCGTGCGGAAGGTGTGGGAAGGGAGAAGGAGGGGACACACCTGTTTCATGTCCCATCAGCACACACTCGGCAGGCACATGCACACACCTGCTCGGGAACTGGTTCCTCGTCGAGCGTGGCACACCCCTCGGGCGTGGTTTGCATCATCGCACCAGCCACACACCTGCTCGGGAACTGGTTCCTCGTCGAGCGTGGCACACCCCTCGGGCGTGCTTTGCATCATCGCACCAGCCACACACCTGCTCGGGAACTGGTTCCTCGTCGAGCGTGGCACACCCCTCGGGCGTGCTTTGCATCATCGCACCAGCGACGATGTAGCAATCTCCAGCGGTCTCGATCTTGAATACCTGGGGTGGTGGTGGTGGGGAAACGTGGGAGGGGGGGGGGAGAGGTGCCAAGCACGCCCGTCAGCCAGGCAGCCTCGACTCGACACATCAAGGAGGCGTTTGAGATTCCTGATGCCATATTCTGGGAGCATGGCTCCAATCCCAGCCAGCTTCACATTCTGTTAACCCGTTTTTCCGGCTCACGTGTCTGCAAAACGTGTGGTCGTGCTCACTGTTGGTGGTGGTGGTTGGTGGTGGGGGGGCACGCACCCCGTACTGGTCGCACATCTTGTCGAAGGTGTAGAAGAGCGTGTTGAGGTAGGACATGACTGCCGTGGGTGGCACCAGCTTGGACATGGTCGTGAAGCCAACGATGTCCATGAACAGGATGCTTACGCCCTGGGGTTAAGCGCATAGCGGCACTGAGTAATTATGAATTACGAACAAGCGATGGTACATAACAGGTCACCCCGTGCATATCATGTGCGCAACATGCGAGTTGTGCACGTGGGTTACCTCGTGCTGCCGCGCCATCGATTCCAGGTCGCTGTTGCCCAGCATGCCACCAAGCACATGCCTCGGGAACATCGACTTGAGCATACCGAGCTGTGCGTTGACGAGCTGCGAGATCTGGGCCTCCATCTGCGTGCACACGAGTGGGTTGTATCGGTGGGTTGTTCTTGGCATGCCAAGTTGCGCGTTCATTCTTGGCATGCCGAGTTGCGCTGCGCGATCTGTAACTCAATATGTGTGTATGCAAGCTCAATATGTGTGTATGTTCATCGTGGTTCATTCAGGGTTGTGTTCTATGGGGTGGTGGTGGGTGGTGGGGTGTTTTTGTATGATGTCTTTTTCCGCGCCCCATGCACTTGTTTTTGTGATCATGGTTTCGCTGTGTGAAACCCCCAAAGTGATACAAACTGCACCCGTCAAGGATTATTTTGCAGCACGTTGTTGTGGCATGCCGCCCGAGGAAACGAATCTCCAGAAACCACCAACCTTCGCGCGCGAGTGGATGTCGCTCTGGAGCAGCAACAACGCTGGCCTGTCTGTATACTGGTCGAGCACCATTAGCGCATGCACCTCCTGCCACCTGCTGCCGTCATCCTGGTCCCCGCCCGCTTTGCCAGCCTCTGTAACGAGTGGTGTTTTGGGTGGAGAGGGGGGGGGTGGAGCGAGGGTGTGTGAGCAAGAGGGGCGGGTGTATCCTGGAGGGTAGCAGGCATGTGCGGTCCTCCCTATCGCCACAGTCGCCAGCGGCCCGGTTGACGAGCACATGCAAACGTCAAGCACAGCGGCGTGCGTGCTCCTTTCTATGGGGCACGCGCCCATGGGGTGGGGTGTATGTATGTGTGTATGTGTGTGTGCACGTGTGCGTGGCTCACCGGGCGAGACGGGCGCGGCGACAAGCGCCTGCTCCGATGCGACCGTTGAAACATTGGAGCCGAAGCTGTCATCGGACTTCACAGAGGCGTGTGTGTGTGTGTGTGTGTGTGTGTGTGTGTGTGTGTGTGTGAAACCCATCATGTGATGGATCTACAATCGGTTGGACTCCACTGACGGGGGGACAGCGGGGGGGCACCCATTGTAGGAGGGCGGCGCCGTGCCTATGCCATCTGGTGCCTTCAGCTGCCCCTCCCATCGTCACCCGGCGCACCTTGCGTTGCAGGAACGCGTGGTCGTTCTCCTCTTGCGGGTTGAACGCTGGCCAGATAGAGTCCTCGGGCAAAGAGAGAGTTGGGTGTGCGTCCGATGCCGAGTGCACGTGCGCGTTGGCGGCGTGGAGCATCTGTGCACGTGAGGGGGTTATGTGTGTCGGGGGAGAGGGCGCGTTAACTGTGAGCATGCCAGTTTATGCATCACAGTGGTGGCAATGGTGACAACGGCGGTGGTGGAAAGTGCTCCATCGCGCATGCACTCGCGCACTCCATACCGCACCTACCTGCAACGCGTGGCCAATCAAGCCCCCACCTGAAGGTGGCCTGCCTGCCTGAGTGAGGAGAATGGAGCATAGGTGTGTGTGTGTGTGTGTGTGTTAGAGCAAAGACACAGAGCGAGAGAGGCAGTTGGGGCTCTTTGTGTTAGGTGTGGAGTGGAGCCCGGGAGGGGGGAAGGGTCCGGGACAAAGGTTTATTTATCCAGACATGCCAGATGAATCGTACATGCACATGCTGACCTAGCTGAAAAGGCTTCTACCCCCACCCCCACCCCCCCCATACAAGCCCACAAGGGTGCTTCCGTATCAAGGCCCACGCACCTGTGCATGTACGTGGCGCTTGGAGGCCGCCTGCCGTGCTGATGAGCCGCCCGCTGTACTGACGTGATCTGACGTACAGAGGGTGCGGCCCTTGGGCGACTCGGCGTTGCTTAGGCGGGATAGGCTGGGCGTGGAGCGCACAAAGCAAGACGCACCAAGCGGCGTGCTGGCGGAGCGTTTGTAAGCGCCGTGTGGCTCTGCGCGGGCGGCAACAACGGGATGGGGGGGGGACTTGGATGGCGTCGTGGTGGTGGTCGTGATGGATTGCCTTGTTTGGTTGACCGGAGCATGCTCTTGCATTCTCGACCACCCGAAGCCCGCCGGGTCTCAGCCCCGCACTGCGTGCACCTAGCCCCGCACACACACACACACACACACACGCACACACATGTGCACGCAGGCATGCACACACACACATGTGCACGCACGCGCACACACCGTCGGCCGTGTTGAGCGGCACGGGCGCCAAAGTGCCGGCCCCGTCCTTTGTGCCCCCCGCATCTGCGTAGTTGTCGCGCGCCGGCGCGGTGGCGCCGACCACTCGCGGCGGCCTAATGACTGACACCCCGGACCACGAGGCGGCCGCGTCCAAGTCGGCGAGGCCTGCCTTGGGCCCAACTTCCGGCGGCGGGAGGCTCACGTCCTTGCAAAAAACGACCTATGGTTGGGTGGTTGGGTGGTGGGGGGGGTTGACCCGTTGGGATGGTTGGGGGGACTGGGGGGAGTCGGGAGGGGGGTGGGGCATTGGGGTTGGGTGAGAGAAGGGGGGATTTACGGGGGTTGGAAGGAGGGATTTGCGGTTGGTGGACACCCACCAAACCAGGGGTGCGAGGGGAAAACATGTTCGGCCTTGGTTTGCTGATGGATGCTATGCTCGGTGACACCTTACAGCTACAGTTACATCAGCTTTCCAGCAAAGACTACCTCTAGTCCTAGTACCACCGCCTAGACCCAAGTCCAGTTCTGGCCCTAACAATTACTTGTGAGGGGCGGTAGCCACCAGCCGGCTGCCTGCCAACGTGTAGTCCCAGAGCAAAAAGGAGAGCTATTGTGCGACGCCTCCAAAATAGGTCCTAACTGCTTCTAGGGGATAGGGGGTCAAGTGGCGCTTGCCAATCTACTTGACCGCCGTGGTGGAGGGGCCGGCGCCTGAGGGGCAGCCGGACCGTACACCACGGCTCTCCACCCGACCCTATCCTGAGCACGCTCAAACGCCGTGTCCGAAAAAGTCTTCCAATCAGAACGAGTGCCACTAGTTTCGCCTAGCTGCTGAATCAGTAGCTTAAGAAAATAGTGTCGGGAGGAGGCTGGAGGCCGGCCTTGCTGCCGAGCCACATCCATTGTGCAGTCAAAAGTCGTACGAGGAAGACGAGAAGCCGGCATGCGCATCACATGGCCTAGCCACTGCATTGATCGCTTTGCCACAAGGCTCTCAATTGGCTCAGTGTCGCACGCCTGCCGAATATAAGTTAATCTGTGCCGGTCGACCAGGCGCACACCCAGAATGCGACGAAGGCAGTTAGAGTGGGCAACCTCCAATCGAGTCAGTTGTGTTTTAGTAGGGGCCCATGTTTCGCAGCCGTACAGAAAGTGGGGCAGCACGAAAGTGTTGTAAACCCGCATCTTAGACTGCACTTGCATCTTCTTGCTGGCCCAAATCTTATCAAAAGACGCAAACACGCCCAGCGCGCGACCGACTCGCACACCGATCTCCTTTTCCACACCACCACTCTGGGTTATCCAACTCCCTAGATACTTAAATGCAGAGACGGTCTTCACTTCACCACCAGTCAGCGCAAACGTGGGCAGATCCGCGTCAAAATCTGCTGGCAAAATCATCACTTCTGTCTTGGCGGCGTTGATTTGCATGCCAAAGCTAGAGGACACTTTGTCAAGGATTTTCAGCATAAGCGCCAACTGAGCTGGGTCATGCGAGAACAAACATAAATCGTCGGCACACATCAGCATTACTATGCGCTCAACCGACGACGACAACACAGAGCCGCCGGCTCGGGTCACGACTGACACGCCAGCCCCCTCTGGCATCATGTCTAGCGCCTTTTTCACTATGTGGTCAATAAAAACATTGAACAACACAGGAGCAATGACGCACCCCTGTCGCACACCAGACGACACGGGGAATTCGTGCCCGATTTTCCCAGCCAGCCGCACGGCAGCTGCGGTGTTGGTGTGAAGATCCTCCAACAGATCAATAATGTGCGGATGAACACTATATAATCTAAGGACTCTCCACAGTGCCGCACGGTTTATGCAATCGTAAGCTTTAGAATAGTCGACAAATGCCACAGCCATGCATTGTTTGTACTCGGCATGTGCCGCGCTCAGCGAGCGCAGAGTAAAAATCGCATCAACAGTGCCTCTGCTTTTTCTGAAACCACACTGAGCCTCATGCAACTGACCATCAACCTGCGTGGAGACGCGGTGCAGAAGTATGGCAGCGTACACTTTCCCGGCAATAGAGAGAAGGCTTATACCGCGGTAGTTACCAGGGGAGTCACGCGGACCCTTCCCCTTATATAACGGTGTGATAATAACAGTTTTCCATTCCCTCGGGGCTCTCCCCGACCGCCATACGGCGATGATGACCCGGTGGAGCCATGCGATGGCAGGTGGGCACCGCAACAGCATGGCGTCCAGCTGGTCACCGCCCGGAGCGGCGGCCGAGCGCAACGCTCGCACACACGCCTCCGTCTCAGCCAGGTCAGGGGGGCGCCCGTGCGCCTCGTCCACCTCTGTGGCGCGTGTGAGCTCAAACGCCGCTACATCGTTCTCCAGCTGGTTCAGGGTCTCGTCGCTGAGCTTGGTCTCCCCGCCATATAGCTTGTCGAATGACTCTGTCATGGCCTTCAGCACCCCGTCTGGACCGCTGTGCAGCGCGCCCGAGACGTCCCGCATGGCAGGTGGGATCTGATGGCTGCGGCTGCGGCCCGCCAGCCTGTCGCACGCGCGCGCAAACTGGCGCAGATTCTTCTTGCGTAGCATGTCTTGCGCCTCCGCCACCTGCTGGCCGATCCACCTCTCCCTGTCTCTCTGCACAGCTGCGTCGGCCGCGCGGTTGGCGCGGTTGCGCTCTCGTTTGGCAGCAGCAGACTTGCTCCTGAGCCATGCCGAGTGCGCGCGCTGCCGGGCGTCCATGAGCCGGAGGGTGCGCTGCGACAGAGTGAACTGCCAGCCGCGCCGCCGGCGGCTGCCGCGTGGAGCGAGGTGGTTGGTGGCCACCTCACGAATGGCAGCAGCCATCGCGTCGTACTCCGCCTGGGCATCAGCGCCCTCGGGTGGCACGGCCTCCAGCAGCCCAAAGCGATCGGACAGCTGGAGGTTGAACTCACGACGGACAGCCGGGCGCCGCAGTTGTGAAGAGTCCCATGCGCGCCGCTGAGAGCCGCCTGCATGGCGGGAGGCTCGCATGCGGAGGCGCATGGACAGTACCACCATGCGGTGATCGCTGTCCCAGGTTGGGCTCCTACGCACCCTACAGTCTGTCACCGCATGCATGCGGCGGCGCGCGACCAGGATGTAGTCCTTGACGCTGTGCAGGCGGCGCACAGAGCATGCATGCCGTCTGCTCTGTGCAACAGCCATGGGGCTGATGTGGGTGTACTGGTGCTCAGGCCTGTGGGGGTAGAGAGTGTTGGCAGCGCGCAGGCTGCATGCAGTGGCAGTGTCGAGGAGCAGGCGACCGTTCCTGCTGGCCACCGCTGGCTCCGTGAGGGGCAGGTGCTTGCCAACGCATTCGTGGTCGGACACCGAGTCCCTCCCCACTGCTGCATTGAAATCACCTGCCACGATGAGCAGATCGCGCTTGTCGTTGGCCTTGTCCGCGAGCGCCGCTACTCGAAGGTAGAAGTCGCCAGCCTCCTTGTCGCTCGCCGCCTCCGTTGGACTGTAGGCGTTGACAATGGTGATCATCTGCCCACGGTCCGCCGACCATAGCACGATTTTTTAGATAGCCAATGAGATTGTTATACATCATCAATTGCATCGTCAACCGTTTATAAGTTTCGACAGTTTTATCATCGTCTACAGTAGTGAGAGCATACTGATCAATTGTTTCAACAGATCATAAAACCTATGATCATACGATCACATCGCTCACGATGCTCACATTGTATGCCGATTTCATACCAATATCAGGTGATCGAAGTTCTACTGTAAACTGGCACTGTGCAAATTTGGGTAGTTGCACTGCACGCCAAAGCAGGGCGACACGGTTTTCCAAGGGGTTGGCCAGACGAACTGGTTTGACTTGTCGATGATCTTTCATGTGCCATTCAAAAGATAGAGCATTATGATCCCGCCGCAACCTGCGCGACGTGGACCCGTCGGCTGCTGTCTTCGACGTCCTCAGTGACCGCGAGGAGGCGCAGCACCGGGCGCTGTGGCCCGCTTTCCTCGCCGCCAAGGCTGCGGGGAAGCGGGCGCAGTTCCACCGCGCGCGCCTCGTCGTTGACGGCGAGCGGGTGCCTGCACTTGCTTGCTAGATGGCATTCCCTCTGGGGGTGTTTTTGAAGGGAAGGTGGCGCCACACGCGTGCGGTGGCAGGTGCGGTGTGGTCGCTGAGTAGAGTGCTGCGGCGGGTGTGCTACTAGCCCCGCTTCCGGTGGTCTGGGGGAGGGCTGTTTGGTCCCTTCATGGTTTTATACCTTGGGTCCGCCCTCTGGCCATTTGAGGGGCTGGGTGTGCAGCCTGCACAGTGGTGCTGCTTGCTTGGCGCCCGCCACCAAGTGTGGATGGCGTTACCGTGGGCTACTTGTAGCTTGACCTTTTGTGGGCCTTGAGCCTTGATTCTCTAAGTCCCACTGGAGCTTTGGAACCGTACGTGTGACCGCCAGAAGTGGATTGTAAAACTCTCATCATCTCATCATCATCATTATGATTGTCAAACTGAGGGCTAGATATAATCATGACAATATTGTCATGATCAGGGCGCCAATCATGATCCAGGGATTGTCATTTAAATGTGGGTCCCCCCCTGAGGGGGGACCCCCCCCCCGCGGCCCGTTTTTGTTAGGGGTGGATAAAGACGTAACTAAGGGAGGGGGAGGGCATGGCGCCGGTCTGGTCTCAAAATTCAAAGTTCTGGGGCATGGGGTCTGAAATCGACCTACCTGCCCTCCCCCCCCCGGGGCGGTGTGGTTCATTTAGGGGTGGGTTCTGTGTGTGGGGGGACTGTTGCTTCTTTGCATGATGATGATGAGAGTTTTACAATCCACTTCTGGCGGTCACACGTACGGTTCCAAAGCTCCAGTGGGACTTAGAGAAACAAGGCTCAAGGCCCACAAAAGGTCGAGCTACAAGTAGCCCACGGTAACGCCATCCACACTTGGTGGCGGGCGCCAAGCAAGCAGCACCACTGTGCAGGCTGCACACCCAGCCCCTCAAATGGCCAGAGGGCGGACCCAAGGTATAAAACCATGAAGGGACCAAACAGCCCTCCCGCAGACCACCGGAAGCGGGGCTAGTAGCACACCCGCCGCAGCACTCTACTCAGCGACCACACCGCACCCGCCACCATGTGCCTAATGTAATTGTTCATGTGATCATGTTTTCCCTATATTAAGCGCACAAAGTAATCGACATCAAACCCGTGAAGGCGTCTACATTGGCATTGTGTTCTAGCTTGACACTCAGGGGTGTACCCGCCGATCGGATTCCGATGAACAGGGCACCCGAAGGGCGCAAAACCAATGGTCTCCAGGGGGCGTGATCGGGAAATCCGACAAGTGCAAGGGCCCGGAGGGTCTCTCATCGGCGTCGCCGATGACCACGCCAAGCCGGTAGGGGCGTTCGGCTTGGGCTCCCCCCACACCCTCCAACGCGAAAGCACGCAATCCCTCATTTCTGAAGCGTTTCTGCTGTTTGCAATTGCAAAGTGATTCTGGCTTCCGGGGGCTCCGCCCCCGGATGCTGGTGAAGGTTAGGTGTGGGTCGGAACTTTGGAATGGCGCTTTCCTTTGATGGCCAGGACCCTGCGCATGCTGTGGTGTTCTGCATGCATGAATGCATCATGATACTTTCAATCAGTGCCCATTGTGGTGTTGCATGCGCCGTCCCGCCATGCGCTGCATGCATGCATGTCCGCGCCGCGCACATGAGCTGTTGCGAGCTATTTGTCTTCTGGTTGTGTGTTTGCTGCTGCCCCCCAACCAAGCTTGCGTGAGAGACCGTATGACAGCAACAGAGCACTGCGGACAGCGGGGGTGCGGGGGCGCAGCCCCCGGGATAAATGGGCAAGCCGATGAGTCCATGAGGCCCTCTCCTGGCAAGCCGATGAGTCAGGGAGGCCGTCTCCTGGAAAACCGATGAGCGGCATGCCCCCGGGTACACCCCTGCATGACACCCAAACACCCCAAAACCCTGGTACCACCGACCTTCGCGCGCGAGTTGATGTCGCTCTGGAGCAGCAACAACGCTGGCTTGCCATTAGACTGGTCGAGCACCAGCAGCGCATGCACCTCTTGCCACCTGCTGCCGTTGCCCGTAACCCCGCTCTTTTTGCCAGCCCCTGTCACAGGTGGGTATTTCAAAGGGGTAGAGGGAGTGTGAGCGGGGCGGGTGCCTCTTGGAGGCAAGTAGGTGTGTGCGGTCATCCCTGTCAAGGCGGTTGTGGCATATTGTTTGCGCCTGAAAACATCAAGCACAGCGGAGTATGTGCTCCTATCTATGGGGTGCGCGCCCGTGGGATGGTGTTTGTGTGTGTGTGTGTGTTTGTATGTGTGCGTGGCTCACCAGGCGAGACGGACACGGCAACAAGCGTCTGGTCCGATGCGACCGTTGAAACCGTGGAGTTAAGGCCGTCATCGGACGTCCCAGAGACCTGCACGGGAGTGAGGGACGCAGGGGAAGGGGTAGGAAACATATCGTGTGAAGGACGTTGTCAGTTGGTCGGACGCCACTGATGGGAGATGAGTGGGAAAGGGCGGCGTCTTTGGCTGCTTCTGGCCTCTGGTGCCTCCAGCAGCCCCTCCCCATGCCGCCCGGCGCACCTTGCGTTGCAGGAACGCGTGGTCGATCTCCTCTTGCGGGTTGAACGCTGGCCAGACAGAGTCCTCGGGCAAAGAGAGAGTCGGGTGCGCGTCCGATGCCGAGTGCACGTGCGCGTTGGGGGCATGGAGCATCTATGCACAAGAGGGGGTTGTGTGTGTGTCAGGGTAAAGGGGGGGCACTTCAACTGTGAGCACACCAATTCACGTGCCACGGCCATGGCAACGGTGCTTTCGACGGTGGTGGAACATGCATGCGCACATTGTGCGCAAACTCCGGACGACAAGTGTGCCGAGCCTTGGCATAACAGAGCGCGTTGGTATTTTCCATTGAGGATGGGCTGTGAGGATGGATTGTCTTACAATGAAAATTGCTCCATCGTGAATGCACTTAGTCTTTGCTGGAAAGCCGATGTAACTGTAACTGTAACTGAATGCACTTGCTCGCTGCACATTTCACCCACCTGTAACGTGTTGCCGATCAAGCCCCCACTTACAGGAGACTTGCCTGCCTGCATGGGGTAGAAGAGGTCATATGTGTGTGTATGTGTGTTTGTGAGAAACAGAGCAAGAGATGCAGTTGGGGCTCTTGTGTGAGATGCGGACAGGGGCCGGGGAGAGGCAGGGGGGGGGGCAGACACTAGGGCACATCAACCCCGGCAGGCCACACGAATCGTACACGGCACACACGGAACCCTCTCTTAAAAAGGCTTCTTCAACCACCAACAGCAACACAATCACACACACGTGCACACACACACACACACGCCCACACGGGTGCTTCCGTCCAAAGGCACCTGTGCATGAACGGGGCGCGTGGAGGGCGCCCGTAGTACATCTTCGCCGATCGTCAAACTGCTGTCCCCCGACGCACGTAGGGCGCGGACCCCAGACGAATCGGCGTAGCTGAGGCGGGACCGGCCGGGCGTGGAGCGCGCAAAGCTTGTCGCACCAAGCGGCATGCTGGCAGAGCATTTGCTGGTGCCGCCCGGTTCTGCATGGCAACAACAATAGGGGGGTGTTCGAGGGCCAATTGGGTTTGGGAGCATGCTCTTGCCTCCGGACCTGAAGCCCGCCAAGGCCTTGGCCCTGCATTGCGTGCACCCAGCCCTCCCCCTCCCCCCCCCGAACACACATACATACGCAATCACACACAGACACGCACACACCAAGACATGTGCACGCACACACCGTCGGATCTGTTCGACGTCACGGGCGCCACAGTGCCCCTGCCGTCCCCGCCCATCATGCTCCCCGCATCTGCGCAGCTGCCGCTCGCCGGCGCGGGGGCGTTGACAACCCGCGGCAGCATGACGACTGCCACCTCGGACCAAGAAGTGGTGGTGTCGAAGGTTGCCTGGGCGTTGCCACACGTCCCCGGTGACGGGTGGCTCACGTTTGCGCCCGAAATGACCTGTGTGCATGTGTACCGTAAACTCCATTAGCCTGTACCGATGGCCCCCCCCAAATACTCTTAAAGTGATTATGGAGCCAAAGTTCCGAGAGCAGCGAGTTTTTTTTATAATTTCGATTGTACCGACGGTTTTTAAATGTATGTTGTCAAAGTACCGCGAGAGGCCTGTGCCTCCGCGAGTAAGTATTGTTTGGGGCGCCCCTGCGAAGTTGTGCGCGAAGCTAAATAACTATTTGCAGAGGCCACACAAAGAGTAAAATGATCTTCTGGACCGGGTCTCGACCCAAAAACCTAAGCTTTTGCCGAATTGTGTGCATGCGCGAACATGTTCTATATATTTCAGAGGGCCCCGGGGACACAATCAAATCGTCCCCCCCACACACGGACGATTGAACAATTGTGATTTCTGCCCCCCCCCCCACGGAGGCTCAGGCCCCGTACGGTACCGACGCTACGTGCACGCGGTCAAGGCCATCCCCATCCATTCCCCACTCCCCCGTCACTGGGCGCAACCAGTCGTGCAACCAGTTGTGCAGCAAAAGACAAACAAATGTCGTGTACAGGTCTTGAACTCGGGTCAACTGAAGAAATATACTCATTACCCACTGTGCCCGTGCCCGACAGAGTGGATTGTAAAAACTCATCACCAGACCGCGAAACTCATTCATTATATAGGCCGAGCAAGGTCGAATGCGCTGCCTGTTAGGTGCGTCCCTACCAGAGTATGCGCGTCCGATCCGCCTGAAGGATGCGGTGGCTTAAGACGCGGCAAGGCCGCTCAGCGGATTGTCGCAGCGACGCGTCGCAACACCGCGCGCGAACGCGCATTAGCCGTTAACCATATTTTACGTACCACAGCTGTTGCGCCCCGTCTGTGGAGGCCGGGGAGCGCTCACGGCCGCGTGATTATTTCGCCTGACGTGAGACGCCGCTGAGATGCCGGTAGGCCGCCACTGAGACGCCGGTAGGACGCGGTGTGTGAGCGTGTGGACGCCACACGCAAGCCAACGCGCCTCGAGCACTATCCCTCCCGGCCGTTATTCCATGCACATTCATGAGATGGTTACGCGGCGATGCATCAGCGATCGCCAGCGTCAATTGCCGTGGAATTGACCACAGATTGCGCGTCGAGCTTGCTGAATGCCAAGCTCAACAGGTGATCTGGCCCCGCGCATGTGCTTCTAATCATCACGCTCAAACGATGATTGCGGGCGGACGCAAGGAGGGGTGCTGGTTTGACGAGGGCAGCATATGATCAACGCGCCTATGCAGACTCAGTCAACCTGAGTGAGCTGAGAGATGATGATGATGAGAGTTTTACAATCCACTTCTGGCGGTCACACGTACGGTTCCAAAGCTCCAGTGGGACTTAGAGAAACAAGGCTCAAGGCCCACAAAAGGTCAAGCTACAAGTAGCCCACGGTAACGCCATCCACACTTGGTGGCGGGCGCCAAGCAAGCAGCACCACTGTGCAGGCTGCACACCCAGCCCCTCAAATGGCCAGAGGGCAGACCCAAGGTATAAAACCATAAAGGGACCAAAAAGCCCTCCCCCAGACCACCGGAAGCGGGGCTAGTAGCACACCCGCCGCAGCACTCTACTCAGCGACCACCAGAGACAGTGGAAATGCTTCACTGCAGCAACTCTATGACGCTGGCAGTGCTACTCAAGGGGGAGCACATGCACCTGAGGCTGGCTGGCACGCCATCGATCCCACCCCCGCGTCCCAACGCGTCCTCGAGTGCCCCGGTGTCCAAGCCCGAGGTGAGCATGGTGCAGCATGGTCCCCATAAGTACGCATGCACACAATAACGCACACAAACTCACGCGCGCAAATTCGCCCCTCACTCTCAACACACACACACACACACACACACACATACACACATGCACACACGCGCGTGCACACACACACACACACACACGCAAGCACACTAACGCACAAAAAGCGCACGCGCACAGTCGCCCCTCATTAACACACACACACACACACACACGCAAGCACACACGCCCCAATCTCACGCTCACTCACGTCCATACACCTACGCGCACAGAGCGACGGCTCGCTGAAGCACGGAGCCGCGGGGGGTATCGGGCTCTGACCCCGCGGTAGCGTTCAAGGCCCCTCGTCTAAGGGTGCTGACGGAGGAGACGGCCGAGGAGCAGCCGAAGCCTGCGGCGCGCCTCCCCAAGCGTGCGCGCCGCATGCGGCTGCGGCCGTGGCGGCCAAGGCGGGTGGGCCAGCTGGTCATATGTCATGTGACAGGCCTGTCATCCTATGATGAGCCTGTAGCTAGCAAGTGCAGCTACAGCTTGAGAGTACTCTGCAGCTGCAGATGATGTCAAAACAGACACGGTTGGAGGCACACAAAGTCGAGACGCGTCTCATCCGCGGCCAGTCAGAGTCGCGTCTTAATGGCGTCTTAAAAATGAACCGATTATCCGCGGATCAGACGTTGGGAGGCATGGATCATCCGCGGATGAGACGCCGAAAGGGCGATGAGTGTGGCGTCTCAACTGCGAATCATCGGCGCCTCCCGACGTCTGATCCGCGGATAATCGGTTCATTTTTAAGACACCATTAAGACGCGGATTAGACGCGCACACTCTGGTAGGGCGTAACACACGACTGTAAAAATCCATCGTCGTCATCAGGGGGGGGGGGCAGAATAGTTTTTTTCAGACCTCATGTTGACTTATTTTCAAAGCGGGCCTGGACCCCCCCGCCCCCCCACTACACCCAGACCTTATCTGCTGGAGCTGAAACTTGGTGGGCAGCTTCGTGACATCGTTCTCATTCCATCGCACTATTTGGGAGGCTGCAGAGCCCAGTCCTCCTCCTGAAACTGGCCCCAGAAGACGGCCACACGCCCTGGTGCAGCCCCACACACCGAGGCCCTTTCCACACCCTCCCTACTATTGAACCACATGAATGACAATGGATGTGGCATCCCTGTTGTGAGACAAATCCATTGCTTCCTTCCCCATCCCAATCGGAGGTCTGCAGAGCATTCTGGCTCCAAGGGGGGGTGAACCAGTGGTCCTCACCAATCGCCCGGTGTGGACCCTCTCACACCCCCACACCACTGCACTGTCTATTGGGTGTGTGGGGGTCTGAGGGTGGATTTTGACTCCTCGTGACGAGAGGAATCCAGCGCACCGACTCTCGTGTCGAACAGATGTCAGAATAAAGAGTTACATAAAAATTCTGAGAAACGGTCCAGACCCCCGCCCCCCCAAATTCCCACTTTGTTTAGACTGGAATCCCCCCTCATCTAGGGAGGGGAAGGGCATGGCGCCGGTCCGGTGTGAAAATTCGAAGTAATTCGACATGATGTCTTTTCCTAACTTTCCTGCCCCCCCCCGGGTCATCATCATCATATAAATACCGGCTTAGATTATCAAAGGCCTCCGGATTTATTACAGGTACAGGCTTATTAGGGGCTCGATTAACGGAGGCGCGGGGGCTCGATTAACGGAGGCGCGTTCTCGTCGCCGAGCCCTGGACCCAGCAATGCAATGCGGCGCTGCTGGAGACGAGGATCTCCGTGCCGCTGACGAGCGGGGTAAAATACGACTGGCCCGGCTCCTGCTAGACTGCCCCTCGGTGGAACACTTCAGGAGCGGCTTGCCCGGCGCTGCCATGGCTTGGCGAGTAGCCGCGGCGCTGCCGCGGCCCGTGCTGGGAGACGGCCCTTATCCTCCCCCCATGCAGGACGCCATGCGGCACCGATCTCGACGAGTTGATCGACGAGCGGAGGAGCTGGCGCCCGTCAATGCATGCTGGACATTGGTCAAGATGGCTGCCCGTGGAGGCGGGCTACCATCACGGCTTCAGCGGTGGCGACCGCCGAGGCAACACAGAGTAAATCCGCTTCACCAATCGCAGCGTTCGTCACCGCGCTCATCCTCGGGGTCGCTCGTCTGCCGGTGACTGGCGTTGGAAGGTCTTCAGGCAGCCTCCATGACAACTCTGTCGTCCATGCACCCCTGGAGGGTGGGACCTGGCCATGCATGAGGCATGGGGCGCCGGCTGAGCCCCATGCAAACGAGAGCTGGACAGCCATGCACTGCCAGGCGGGGACCGTTCCAGTCAGCGCCAGTCGGCTCTGCCGGCTTGACTGGCCACAAGGCCACTACTGTGACCCTGAGGAAGGTCCTCTCCTATATGCTCCTTGCCAGACATGTCTCTCAGAGACCGCTGTTTGGGGTAGTCTAGCCGGCGGGAGCGGTAGTCTATCGGCCGGGAGCCGGTGGTACTCTAGTACTTAAGTGTGCTGGAGTATCGGCGGGTGTCTCTAGTAGAAGAGTAGCCTGCTAGGCTGGAAACCCCGTGTTACTGTTACTGTTACAGGCTTATTATGGAGTTTACGATACATGCGTGCGCACGTATATGCACGTGCGCATGCGCGGGTGCGCGCGCGTGCTTGAGTGAGATATTGCACACGTGCGCGCACCTCCTGCGACACCTCGCCCACCACAGTTGACCCCCACAGTTGAACCGAAGCGCTTTGAAACGGCGAGTTTGCGTCACTCACGAAGAGCAGGCTCTGGGGGTGCTCGGCCGCATTGCCAGAGTGCATGTCGGTCGTCTCGTGCCTGTAGAGGTGTGCAAGGGAGGCGAGTGTTTGGCGTGCACACGTACACCTGGCATGTGTCCCGAAGCCTGTGAATCCACCCCCATATAAACTTGAGCAAGCCTGCCAGGGGCTGGTGCAGGCCACTTTACACGGGTGCAACTCCGTGGGCAACCCCACGTGCCTGTCGTTTGAGACGCCACTGGCGCTGGCCCTCACATTCATCGCTCGCAGCAGTGTGGTGCGTGAGTGCTCGTCAATGCCGGAGCCTGGCCTGGGGAGGTGCATGTACATAGGTTGTGTGTGGTTGGGGGGGGGGCGCGGGACAGAGTGTGTGTGCATGTGCGCGTGCGTGTGTGTGTGTCGATGCAGAACAGTTACAGTGACATCGGCTTTCCAGCAAAGACCACCTCTAGTTCTAGTACCACCGCCTAGACCCAAGTCCAGTTCTGGCCCTAACAATTACTTGTGAGGGGCGGTAGCCACCAGCCGGCTGCCTGCCAACGTGTAGTCCCAGAGCAAAAAGGAGAGCTATTGTGCGACGCCTCCAAAATAGGTCCTAACTGCTTCTAGGGGATAGGGGGTCAAGTGGCGCTTGCCAATCTACTTGACCGCCGTGGTGGAGGGGCCGGCGCCTGAGGAGCAGCCGGACCGTACACCACGGCTCTCCACCCGACCCTATCCTGAGCACGCTCAAACGCCGTGTCCGAAAAAGTCTTCCAATCAGAACAAGTGCCACTAGTTTCGCCTAGCTGCTGAGTCAGTAGCTTAAGAAAATAGTTGGCTGCCGAGCCACATCCATTGTGCAGTCGAAAGTCGTACGAGGAAAACGAGAAGCCGGCATGCGCATCACATGGCCTAGCCACTGCATTGATCGCTTTGCCACAAGGCTCTCAATTGGCTCAGTGTCGCACGCCTGCCGAATATAAGTTAATCTGTGCCGGTCGACCAGGCGCACGCCCAGAATGCGACGAAGGCAGTTAGAGTGGGCAACCTCCAATCGAGTCAGTTGTGTTTTAGTAGGGGCCCATGTTTCGCAGCCGTACAGAAAGTGGGGCAGCACAAAAGTGTTGTAAACCCGCATCTTAGACTGCACTTGCATCTTCTTGCTGGCCCAAATCTTGTCAAAAGACGCGAACGCGCCCAGCGCGCGACCGACACGCACACCGATCTCCTTCTCCACACCACCACTCTGGGTTATCCAACTCCCTAGATACTTAAACGCAGAGACGGTCTTCACTTCACCACCTGTCAGCGCAAACGCGGGCAGATCCGCATCAAAATCTGCTGGCAAAATCATCACTTCTGTCTTGGCGGCGTTGATTTGCATGATGCAGAAAGCTGGTGTCAAAACAGGGTCTTTTGACAAAAAAAGGCATCATCATGCGGGGCTGGCTCCGCTTCAGAAGACCGACATGATGTCAGCACCTTGTGCATCACACGCGTGTCTGTGTGTGTTCGTGTATGTGGGTGCGTGTGCCTACACATACTTCCCCACAGGGTGGCACGATACGGCCGTATTCTGTAGAAGGTGTAGATGACCCTTACTCATTCCCACCTCAACTCTTCCGTCACCCCCAGGGCCCCACACGGCCCGGAATACGATACGGAACACGGAAAGCGCAAAAAGTATGAATCCAATCCCCACACCCTCCAACTTTCGGTAGAATCGTTTTATATGAATATGAGTGGAATTGACATAAGGTCAATGAGAGGAGTCCACAACTGATCTTAAATGTGAAATCTGCCTCGGTTGACTTGTAGACATCCGAGGTTGAAGTTTGACTTTTGGGGGGTGGGGCAATCCTTACCGTATTGATAAGAGGATTTGGTGAAACACCACTCGGTAAATTTTGAAATTTTGCGTTTTGATTGTGCCAAAAACCCATGTTTGGTAATGTCTGGCTGACACATTAATGCTTGCAGATACATGTTTGGTCAAAAAAAAATCCGAGAGCTTTTTTTTTCAGGCAGGATCGCGTCACACGAAAAAAACATGTTTGGTAATGTCTGGCTGACGCATTAATGCTTGCAGATACATGTTAGGTACACAAAAATCGGAGAGCTTTTTTTCCAGGCAGGATCGCGTTGCACGAAACCCCCACAGAGGGCGTTCATCAGCAGGCGGCTCACGCCCAACCTGCTGTTGGGGCTTGCCCTGATGGACGCGCCTATCATCTCAAGCCACTAAACTCCACCGGGCTCGACGCGCCAGCCACCGCGTTTTTTTACACGCCCGGCACGGGTGCTGCTGCTGCTGTGGCGGCTGCGCCAGCGGCTGCGGCTGCTAGCAGCGCTGCGCGTGCGGCTACCCTGTCCTCCCTCTGCTGTGCCTGCTGCTCCCTAGACGCCCTGAGGCGGTCAAATGCGGCCTGCATGCCGTCCTCATCTCCGCTGCCCTCATCCTCCGAGGTCTCCAGCAGGCTCTCCTGCATGCTCCACCACCATCACGTCGTCGTCGCCAGCAACTCCCCCATCAGGGTCAGGGGGCCTCTCCTGATGGCTGGCCATGCCTGCAGTCTCTAATCCTGGTGGCATCCCAGCAGAAGATGAATTCCAGCGGCTGTCCAGAGTGGCTGTGGCTGTGGCGGCACAGGCGGAGTGAACCTGTCCAAACCCTCCAACGGACCAACCTTAAACCGACTTTTCTGGGTCTTCAAAACGTCGGAATTCACATTAAGACACAGATTCGGAAAGCTCTCGTCGCGTAGATCATTTTAGACCTATAACACGCGGCACTCGACTCGAGGGGGGGCGTTCACATCCCCACACTCCTTTTTCGCTGATGATACGCCTTTGGTAAATTTTCCGGCGCGCATTAACGCTGCGCACGCCATTTGGTGACTTTACCAAACTTTGTTTCACCAAATCCTCTGATCAATACGGTATGTGAATTCGTTGGGGTTTAGGGTATAGATTATATGATTAAAATGGGTGCGTTTCATACAGCTTCAGAGGATCACACGCCTCACACGGGACTAGACAACGGCAGTCAAGGAATAGGAAGAGGTGGCCGTTCAACTCCGACTGCGCGCACGGCGACCCAGACCTAGGCTCTTGGCCATATCTTGAGTATATGGGGTGGGGCTACTAGTACAAGACTAGTGGTGGTGGTGTGGTGCACTCGTGTTGACAGCACGGTGATGATGCGGGTGCTCACGCACGTGTGCGGCGCCTCAAAACTGCAGCACTGTATTCCCCACCGTATTCCCCCACCGTACTGTCCCATCTGAAACCCGTACTCCGTACTGTATTGTACTCCGTATTCTTATTCTGTATGGTGCCACCCTGCTGTTCCAATGATGGTGATTACTCCCTCAGTCACTGCATGGATCTGAACCATTCACCAAGTATTGGAAAGCTGAGAGCAAGGGCTATCCTCTTACTCACTTGGATGTCACATGTACCAGAGGCGAGCGTCAAAATGCTCGCAACTCCAGCACGTGATTTTGTGGAAGGCAGCCTCCCCGCGCCCCAGCAAACGGACAGCGTACTAGGACGTACCGTACGCACGCTCCAAATCCAAAGTTTTTACATACCATGTAACACTGGAATTGACGGGCGCCGACGCTACGTTCTCGTGCCGGGCGCCTCCTTCCAGCCGCATGCTTGCCGCCATGTTGATGGACGAGAGCATCTGCATGACATTCGCGGACATGCCGCCCGTCATGCCGAGGCCTGTGAGCACGTCAGCGCCGGGAGATGGGCGGAACATGCCTGGGGGGGGTGGGGGAGGTGAGGTAATGAGGACATGGTGTAGTCTGAGTGTGTGTACGTGGGTGGGTGGGAAGGGGGGGAGGCAGAGAGTGTGGCTTTGTGTGTGGGCGCACACGGGTGCCTGCTGGTGAGTGCACTTGATGCACCATGCCCAAACCCGCTCGTCCACAACAAGGTGGATTGTGTCACGCAGTGCGGTGCCGTGGGGCGCAAACATGAAATCTTGAAATCAAGCAAGAGCCCCAACAGCCCAGGCCCCCGCGCTTACCCACGACTGATCCCCCGCTCGCGTTGGAGCGAAGCCGCAAGAACGAGCCGCCGCTCGCCTCAGGGTGGGGGAGGGAGAGGGAGCGCTCTGGTGTCTTCTCGACACACATTAGCATGGGCAGAGGCGCGTATTTGAACATGGACACTGAACGCGCTTGGCGGCCGGCAAACGTGCGGCCCCCGCCAGGTGAGCGTGGCGAGCGCGGCGATTGCGCGGGCGAGAACACTAGGAGAGCGGCAGGTGGTGCCGCAACGGTGGCGGCAGGTGGTGCCGTTGTGGTGGCAACACCCGGTTGCGCGCACTGCTCGCGCGGCTGGACGCGCACGGTGCGGCCGTCGACCAAGCGCCCCTGCACGCATCCGTTGAGGGGTAGTGGGGTTGAGGAAGGGAGGGGTTCATGGTGAGCAACATGGCCATGCGTGCGCACTCAAACCAAGGGCAGGACCCGGGGCTAATTGGTATTCAAGGTGCCAGTTGCTCAGCCCTTCTAATATTCCTGAGCTCTGGTCCTCCCACCAGACTGAGTTCAGCAGCCCTCGAGAATTGAGCAAACTTCAACGAAACAAACCCGACCCAACCCAGCCAATGCAGACACCAGCTCATCTGAGCGTGGCAAGGGTGGGGCGCGTGCGTGCGCTCATGTGTGTATGTGCGCTAAACACACGTGCTTACCCCACCTGGATCTTGTAGCACACGGGCAGCATCAGCGCGCGCTTCCACGGCGCGTGCAGCGGAAGCTCCTCCGGGTCGTCGGCCCGCACGCGCCAACACTGGGCGACCGTGCGCAACATGTCGGTCGCGTCCGTTGCGGGCAGCATCGCGCGCACCATCGTGGGGCCGCTCTTCTCCCCCAGCAGCCGCAGGTTGCCCCAGTATGCAAGCGACAGATCATTCTGCAGCAACACGTCACCGAGGAGGTCGAGCTGAATGGTTGAGCCAGAGCCGTCTGCGCCGTGCGGTGCCGTCGTGTCTTCGAGCAGGGCTTGCAGCAGCATTGGCATCTCATCGAGTGTGCTCTTGCTCCCGGGCAAGCGCAGCTCGATGAGCGTCGCGAGCAGCGGCATGCCTGACGCAATGCTGCCTGCCCGCTGCACGTGCGCGCTTGTGCCGCTCTGTCCGTCGGGAGAGCTGTCCGTGGTGTGGAACGCCGCGTGCTGGCGCTCGAGCCCATCAGCCATCTTCTGCCGGCTGGCTGAGCGGGGGAGCACGCCGGGGCCGCTCGAGTTGGGCTGCTGCGTGTGCTCATCAAACACCTGCAGCAGGTCCACCTGCAGCCGGATGTGCCACGGCGGGCTGGGGGGGGGCGGGGGGGGGGGGGGTGGATGTGTGTGTGGAGACGGGGCATGAATGCAGCCTCCTTTTAAAAAAGACAAAGACAAATATGAGCAGTGAAAAGCAGGGGTGGCTGGTGACGCCGGCCATGCCGCACCTCCACCAGCGGCTGGCGAAAGTTGTCAGGCGCTTCGTCTTCATGAACCAGCTGCACCCACCCAGCATGTTGAACACCATGCTGGCCGGCGGCTGCGGCTGCGACTGCGGCTGTGCGCCCAGCACGCCAGCCGAGGAGGAGGACGACGAGTGCTCTGGCTGGCGCGACGGCGGCGGCACGGTCATAGTTGGCGGCGATACGACAGCAGCTGCGACGCAAGACAGCGCAGCACGCGTGCGAGGGTCGCGCTCGCACGCGTTTCGCAACCACGAGGCTGCGCCCGCACGCATGGCCGCCGCTGACGACCCGGTCTGTGCCGCCTGCGCGCGGCATTGTTGGTGTTGGTGGTGAGGTGTGCGGTGTGTGTGGGCGTGAGTGCAGGCGGCTGCGGCTGTGAATATACATTGACATACAAGTGTGCACATGGTGGCTCTGGTCCTGGCCCACCTGCACGCTCATGACGCTTGCTCGCAGCCACGGCTCAGCTTCACCACTGTCTTCTCCCGAGATGACAGTCACAGCAGCGGGCGGAGGTAGGAGGTCGCTGGCATAGTCAAGCCAAGTGCAGTGTTGTTGCGAGCCCAAGGGGACATCATGGGACCCCACAATCAGCGGCCAGCACGGATCCAACCTCAGAGTGATTTTGACTGCGGCATGCAGGGCGTCACTTCGCTGGGGCGCCGATGATTGGGGCCCGAGTCGCTGGGGCGCCGCTGAAATGTGGGAGAAGAGCCTGTCCAGGCTCATCGAGGACACAGCATCGTCTTGTTCAACCACGACCCTGGTGGCCTGCAAGCAGGCGGAGCGGGGTGGGGGAGGAGGCCCATGCAGAGGGTTAAGCAACCTGATATCATTGCTTGCCTGCACTGGCGCGCCCCCTACCCACGCCAAGGAGGGCCTACCTCTCCCTGTAACACCTCGGCGCATTTCGGGCGCTGCACGGCAGGAAGCGCAGGAACCTCCGTGGAGGGCCTCCTGCAAAAACAGGAGAACATCTCGGGGGACACTCGCAGGACGGATTCCAGTCAGGTTGCTAAGAGCGATTACGAGACTATCAATCAAGGCAATCAATCCAATTTAAGGAATCCAATCAGCCATGATTGGATTCCTCAAATCAAGGATGTTCAGGTGTGCAGGTGTTGGGGGTTCACACCTTGACTGGCTGAATGCGCGCGTTGCATCCTGAGTCTCTATGCCAAATGTGAGGAGTGTAGGATTTGGGGGCGGGCTGTGAGGGACGCAGAGTTGGAGAGAGTTCCATCAGACAAGGTCTGGGTACTCACCCAGACCTTGGAGGGTGGATGATGATGAGAGTTTTACAATCCACTTCTGGCGGTCACACGTACGGTTCCAAAGCTCCAGTGGGACTTAGAGAAACAAGGCTCAAGGCCCACAAAAGGCCAAACTACAAGTAGCAGTACTTAGTAGTGATGACTCATGACGCGCTCTAAGGCGCGCAAACACAGTGCGGCCGCCGGCGTGCTCGTCGCCCGCGCGGCCACCACCACAGAATTACCGGTGAGCAGCGGCTCCCCCGGCTCAGACTCCCCGCCACGCCACCGCGCGTGCGTGGATGCGACACAGACACAGTTTCCGGCGCTCCTTGGGGCGCGGGGGGCAGCCACATACGCGGAGGCTGCGCAACACCTGCATGGCGACGCCAGCAACCACATTTCGGCCTCGGCCGACACCACAGACGCCCTCAGCGCCCTCAGCGCGGGGCAGGCAGACATCAGACGCCTGATAGGGGGGCTGCTGGACAGGGAGGCGAGGGCGCGCGCCCAGCCACAGAATGCGCCGACGCATGTGGGCGCGACACAGATTGCCGACGCCGGCCACAGCAGCGGTGCCCTCGCGGGGGTGCTCGCTGTGGTGCAGGCGCAGGCGCAACAGATTGCGTCCCTGGTGGATGTGGTGAGCCTCCTGGTGAGCTGCGTCCCTGGGGCGCCCATGCAGATGCCGCATGCAGAGCCCGCCCGCGCGCGGGTTGGCCATGCGGCCCACAGTGCGGCGCCCCGCGCTGCGCCTGCTGCCAAGGCTGCTCAGCCTGCCCGGCCAGCTGCTGCTGCCGCCCCGGTGGCGTCGGGGGGGGGGGAGCCGACGACGGGGCGGCCTGCGGCGGCGGGCGCCGCGCGTGCCGCATCTGCGCGCGGCCCCTCCCGCCGGGGGGGGATGCCCGCGCGTGTGGGCGACGCGTTGCTGCGCCGCAGTTTCGTGTTGTCCATCCCGGTGGCAGCCGCAAACGACCTCGTCGCGTGCGATGGCTACCCAGGGATGGTAGGTTGCTACCCTGGGGAGGAGGAGGCGGCGAAGGCGGCGGAGCAGGTCACTGCGGCCGTCAAGAGCGGCGTCAGCCTGCCTGTCTGCCTGGCTTCGGGTCTCGTGCGCTACTTGCACCAAATCCGTGGCTCGGTGTATGCGCCGGTTGGTGGTGGCGTCGTGTCCGCGTCGTTCCTCAACGCCAAGCATGCCGTCGGGGGCATCGGTGTCGAGCCGCGCCGGGGCGACATGCTGCGTGTGCTCTTCGCCGTGGAGTCTGACGCCGTGGCCGACGCCGTCGTGCGCAACCGCTGCTGCCTGTGCGGCTTGGGCCCGTCGGTTGCGGTCTTCGATGTCCTCAGTGACCGTGAGGAGGCGCGGCACCAGGCGCTGTGGCCCGCGTTCCTCGCCGCCAAGGCTGCGGGGAAGCGGGTGCAGTTCCACCGCGCGCGCCTCGTGGTTGACGGCGCGCGGGTGGCTGCACCTGCTTGCTAGATGGCATCCCCTCTGGGGGTGTTTTTGAAGGGGAGGTGGCGCCACACGCGTGCGGTGGCGGGTGCGGTGTGGTCGCTGAGTAGAGTGCTGCGGCGGGTGTGCTACTAGCCCCGCTTCCGGTGGTCTGGGGGAGGGCTTTTTGGTCCCTTCATGGTTTTATACCTTGGGTCCGCCCTCTGGCCATTGGAGGGGCTGGGTGTGCAGCCTGCACAGTGGTGCTGCTTGCTTGGCGCCCGCCACCAAGTGTGGATGGCGTTACCGCGGGCTACTTGTAGCTTGACCTTTTGTGGGCCTTGAGCCTTGCTTCTCTAAGTCCCACTGGAGCTTTGGAACCGTACGTGTGACCGCCAGAAGTGGATTGTAAACAAACATCATCATCAAGTAGCCCACGGTAACGCCATCCACACTTGGTGGCGGGCGCCAAGCAAGCAGCACCACTGTGCAGGCTGCACACCCAGCCCCTCAAATGGCCAGAGGGCGGACCCAAGGTATAAAACCATGAAGGGACCAAAAAGCCACTGCAGCGGAAATCACCGAGTGCGCGTCCGCGATTGACGACGCTGGGGTGATCCCGTCGGCGGTGCAGCTGCTGGCGCCGGTGTGTACGCGCTCGGTGCCTGCCGTGGGAGACGGTGTGTGCGCCGGAGGCGTGACTAACTACGCAAGCAGGTGCCTCGCCTCGTGCGACGGCATCAGCAGGGTCGACCTCACAAAAGGAGCATGCCGGAAGCCAAAGGCTGCTTCTGGTCAGGGACTGCGTGGCCTTGCATGCTCTCCTAGCAGAGCCCCCCTAGACGTGTCGTCAAGGCCTTAAATCATGCCCCGGGGTCCTCCCGGCGCTTACGTGTAAACCCTGTAAAACCAGGGACTGGTGGAGTGCTACATGAGGCAGGCTGACACCATGGATGCCAGGTTTGTGTGTGTGCTGTCTTGTGTGTGCGTGTGTGTAGGGCAGCAGCAGCGGCAAGGGCGTCGGTGTCGTTGTGTCGCCCGCTGGCCAGGGCCTGCTGCGGGGCAATGCGTAGGAGTAGGTTGGTTTGCGGCACGGTGTGTTGGGGGTTGTATGGTTGCGCCCACGGATGCATACGGGTGGCGCTCTTAATGTGCGCTGACTATGACTATGTGGACAACCAGATTCAATGCCATCGCTTGTGCTTGTCCAGCACCGTCTCTGACTCTGGCTGCTGTTGCCCGACACACCTTGTGTGTGCTGAAGCTGGCTGCTTGTCGTCCCCAGGAATAAGCTCAATGAGCGTCAACACTCGCCTGCTATCCAACTGTCCAACAACCCTTTGTATGTCCGTCCTGGTCACTTGCGCAAAACTCACCCCGTCTCTAAAAAAGAAATGCACTAAAATACGAGACGCCCTCGTTGCTCACCCATCCAAAACAAAGTTCCTAGCTCTGGGCTGCCTTTAGGGTGCACATGTTTTGCAGCTGACATGTGCCCCCAAAGATGCCTTATAGCCATCACCAATCCATGTGCGAGGTTTCAGTCTCAGCAACTAGCAACTAGGTAGAGAGCCACCCCCAGCCGGTCATCCAGCTAGGGGCCGCCAGGCTCGCGATCGCTCGATTCGAACGTCGCGGCCAGGCTGCGGCGCACACTGCAGTTGTGCATGCCGTTGGCGGGCAACGGCGCATGGAGCCATGACAGCTGAGCCATGCTGGCTGCCACCGACTGGCTGAAGGAGGCAAAGGATGGGTCGCCTGCGACTGCGGCCGACACGCTGCTGGGGCTGCCAGAGCACTCCTGCCTGTGCTGCTGGTGGTGCGCCGCAGTGGGGCAGCTGGGGCCGCCCGTCGCTCCGTGTGGCTGCCTGGGGCTGTCTGCCGTGCTCGACAACAGCGACCCCCAGGGCTCGCCCCCATCAGCGCCCGTGCCCTCCGCGTGACCCACCAGGGAGCCAAATCTGTCGCCGTCCTCCGCAGCAACCCACTGCATGTTGTTGTTGTCACGCACGTCGCGCACAGGGGCCGCGCAGGCCGCCACCTGGCCGAGCGTGCGCCCGGCAGCAGAGGGCCTCTGGCCGGCCTCGCCACCACCGGCCACTCCGTGCACTGCCGGCTGCCCCCCGAGCTGTCCCCCCTCCTCCAGCAGGTACAACGGTGGTGCATACGGCCTGCCGTCTCCGCTGCCTCCGCTGCCCCCGCCATCAACGTCTCCCCCCCGTCCTGTGAACGCCGCCATGAGGTCGCGTGGAGCCGTGCTGCCGGCGCTCGTGCGCTGCAGCGACCAGCGCCGCGTGCTGCGCACGGACGACGAACTGTGGCTGCTGCTGCCCTCGGCAGCTCCGCCACCCTCTGCATGCGTGTGGTCCGGTACCGATGCCATCGCCGCAATCAGGTCGCGGCGCGCGCTCTCGTCAAGGCTGAGCCCTCCGTTGCGCGCTTCCCCGAATCTTGTGTGGCACGAAGTCATGGTGCTCGCGGTGGACTGAACGTGGGAGCCGCTCGTGATGAAGGCAGCTGGGTCGGTGCTGCGCCGTGTGCAGTTGCCGCTGCCGCTGCCTGTTGTGGTTTTGGTTTTGGTTTTGGTTTTGGTTTTGGTTTTGGTTTTGGTTTTGGTTGGAGTTGTGGCTGTGGTGTGTGTGTGTGTGTGCGTGTGTGTGTGTGTCGGCAGCGCCCTCCTTGATGAGCGTCGGCGATGCACTTTCCACGTGTCGCGCACCTGCGGTGGTTGCTCGGTGGTGCGTCTCAGAGGGGCCTGATTTCTCGCCTTTTTCAGTTGTATTGTGGTGCTCTTGTGTTTGTGTGTGTGTGTGTGTGGGGGGGGACATGCTTTGGGGGGATGCCCCGCCGGCGCAGGGCCAGCCTCCGCCCCCCCTCCACATCCCCCCCTCCCCCCTCCCAAATCACACACAGAGCACAGCACACCCTTCAGACAGCGTCAAATGGCACGGCGGCTGGAGTCAGCTTCTGTGAAGCCCGCAAAGCACACACACACACACACCTGGACGCATCATCTCCGCCTGGCTCGCGCGCCGCTGCAGCGCATCAATCGGAGAGTAGCAGCCCGCAGGATGACCAGCAGAGCCGGTAATGAACGTGTGGCCAGTGGCTGCGAGCGCGGTCGCAATCGCAGCCGCCGCCTCGTGCGTGGCAACCGCACTCTTAACTGGAGACACATGGAAAGTCGCCTCATCCTCGCACTCGCACCCGCCGCACGCGGCGCACGCGGCGCACGAGCCGCACATGCCCCACCCGCACCAGCACCATGCCTCGGCCGTGTCGTCATCCACCCCGCACGAGGTTTTCTTCACTGGGGCGTGCGCGCCAGCGGCGGCGCGCGCGGGGCTCAGGCCGTTGATTTTGTCGTCCACACGTGCCGGGCTCACCTGGGGTTGTGAGGCGTGGGATGTTGGGAGGTAAAGGGGAATTGCACGCCACGTTGCACCTAAATGAAAGGGTTTGGCGCCAACAGTGCTAGAACAGTTACATACAGTTACAGTTACATCGGCTTTCCAGCAAAGACTACCTCTAGTCCTAGAACCACCGCCTAGACCCAAGTCCAGTTCTGGCCCTAACAATTACTTATGAGGGGCGGTAGCCACCAGCCGGCTGCCTGCCAACGTGTAGTCCCAGAGCAAAAAGGAGAGCTATTGTGCGACGCCTCCAAAATAGGTCCTAACTGCTTCTAGGGGATAGGGGGTCAAGTGGCGCTTGCCAATCTACTTGACCGCCGTGGTGGAGGGGCCGGCGCCTGAGGGGCAGCCGGACCGTACACCACGGCTCTCCACCCGACCCTATCCTGAGCACGCTCAAACGCCGTGTCCGAAAAAGTCTTCCAATCAGAACGATTGCCACTAGTTTCGCCTAGCCGCTGAATCAGTAGCTTAAGAAAATAGTGTCGGGAGGAGGCTGGAGGCTGGCCTTGCTGCCGAGCTACATCCATTGTGCAGTCAAAAGTTGTACGAGGAAAATGAGAAGCCGGCATGCGCATCACATGGCCTAGCCACTGCATTGATCGCTTTGCCACAAGGCTCCCAATTGGCTCAGTGTCGCACGCCTGCCGAATATAAGTTAATCTGTGCCAGTCGACCAGGCGCACACCCAGAATGCGACGAAGGCAGTTAGAGTGGGCAACCTCCAATCAAGTCAGTTGTGTGCTAGAACGTAGGCTTGAAAACCCGGCTTGATCAGTCGGTTTGACGCCAATCGTGCTAAAAAAAGGCTGTACAAACTGGCTTGATGGGTCGATTTAGTCGTATGAGCCCCTCACCGCAACTGTCGGCTCCCCACTCACCTCGCTCGGTGCATCCCGCCAGTCTTTGACATGAGAACCTGCTGCCGCGGATGCTGCCACCGCCGCTGCTGTTGCTGCTGTTGCTGCTGCTGCCGCCGCACCACTGCTGCTGCCGTGCGCTGACAGTGGACTCGTCAGCGCCGAGCCCTCACCGGATGTAGAGATGTAGACTGTGCCGACTGCAGCAGTGTAGACGGGGTGCTGTGCTGGTGACTGAGGGCCGCTGGCCGGGTGGTCGCTGCCGCGCTGCGCGGCTCGTGGGGAGATGTCAGCTGCGGGGCTTCCCCACGCACCCGAGCCGCCGTGTTGGTCGCCGTCAGCTGCGCCGCTGCTGCTCGGGCGTCGCCCCCCGGGCGCTTTGCCGGGCATGCACAGGCCGGGGGGCGATGATGGGGCCACGTTGCAGGCGTAGCTGCTGTTGGGCCTTGGACGGCTGGCAGTGGGGGGCGGGGAGTCGCAACTGAAGGTGCAGTCGCTGCCGACATGCTCAGTGCCAGCAGCAGCAGCAGTGTCAGCAGCAGCAGCTGCAGAAGCAGAAGCAGAAGCAGCAGCAGCAGCAGCAGGGCCAGCAGGGCCAGCAGGGCCAGCAGCAGCAGCAGCAGCAGCAGCAGCAGCAGCAGCGGCAGCAGCAGCAGCAGTCCCAGCAGCAGCAGCAGTGCCAGCAGCAGCAGCGCCCCCGGGCGCGCTGCCGTATCGGAACGTGGCCCCCAGGCCCACCGACGCATCATTGTCGCAGGGGTGCGTCATGCCTGCTACGCCGACACCCCCGCGCGTGCCACCGAGGCCAGCAAGCGCCGCCCAGGGAGGAGATGCTCCCATTTGCGAAGCGCTGGCGCCGGCCATGGTGCCGCTGCTGCATGCACCAGTGGGGGTGCTGCCGCTGGCGCTGACGCTGGTGTGCACGGCTGTGGTGCTGATGCTGATGCTGCTCATGCTGCCGTGCTGGGCGCTGCAGGGGCGTGCGAGCACGGACAACTTCTCGTCGGGCTCCAGCTGGGGATTTTAGGGGGAGGTGTGGTGTGTGTGTTTGTGTGTGTGAGTGCGTGTGAGAGTGCGGGAACCAGATGCATGGAGGAAATGTGTGTGTATGTACCGCCACCCACCGGTGCGCCCCTGGCTCCTGCTGCTCGTCTACATGGCCACAGCGGCCAGCAGCGTGCAACGCACAAACGTAGTCATGCGGCTGAGCCCCGAACCACCTGCCAAGCCACACCCACCGCCATGCAACTGGCAGTGCGCAAACACCCTATACACAAGCACAGAACCCCCGAAGCGCACCTTTCCTCCCCTCACTCCCCTCACCAACCCCTTTCCTCCCCTGTCTCCTGCTGCTGCTGTCACCATGCGACCGGCAGGGGGCAAACACCTCAAGCCCAACTTCCAAACACCACACGACCCCCCTCCTCCCCCTACTCACCGACATGCTTGGCTGTTGCTGCTGTCGTCACCATGCAGCCGGTCGCATGCCAACCCCCTACAACCAACCCCCTAATCTTGACACCCCAACCTGACACAAACCCCCTCCTCCCCTCACCCACCGACATGGACGGCTCCTGCTGCTGCCGCCACAATGCGGCCGGCAGCGTAAAAAGCCCAACCCCAATCTCTAACCCCCCCTCAACATGCCCCTCTCCTCCCCTCACTCACCGACATGGACGGCTCCTGCTGCTGCCGCCACCGTGCAGCCGGCAGCGCGCGTGAGAGGCTGCCGCTCGCCACGCCCACCGGGTCAGAGCACTTGAGCGCAGCAAGGAACGCGCCCGCACGCGTGATGCGTGCGGCCTGAATTGCAGCCTGCGTGCGTGTGCGAGTGTGGCAGGGATCTCCATGTCGATCGGATTCCGATGATGAGACTGCCCGAAAGGCGGTTTGCCGGTAAGGAGCGAAGGGGGCGTTTGGAAAAGTAAAAAAACGGCAAAACATGAAGAAAATAAAAAAACTGCCAAAATCCGGAGAAAACCCGGGGAGCTCTCCAGAAACCGGAGAGTCCGGGAGCCCCTCTCCAGGAAAACCGACAGCCGGACAGCCCCAAAGGAAACCCCTGGATTGTGGGTGTGCGCGTGAAGGCCGTGGTGGGGATGGGGTGGGAGGGGGGCGAGGGGGAGGGACGGCGGCAGGAAGAGGGGTGGGGGTTGGGGGCGAGGCATGGCTTGCGCCGGTGGGTGGTGTGTAGGGGCACGGGCGAGCCGCCCCTCCGTTTCTTCACCTTGATTGCCGCACGTGCAACGCCGCCGCTGCCGCGCGCTCGCCGAGCCTTGACTCTACTCCTGCGCTGCTTCCCCCCGCTGCCGCCGCCCGCCTCCTTGCCCTGGGCGCCATCTGCGCCAGCATCACCGACCTTGCCCCTTGGGAGCGCCGATGAGACACGCGCACGAGGCATGACAGAGATGCTGTTGTTGGCACCGCCGCTCCCGTCCCCACATTCCCCACCGCTGCCGCTGCCGCCATCGTTCTTGGCCTTGGCGCGGTGTTCCACTGAGATCCGCGTGCGAGGCATCAGAGAGATGCTGTTGTTGCTGGCACCACCGCCCCCGTCCCCACATTCCGCACCGCCGCCGCTGCCGCCGCCGCTGCTGCCCACCTTGACACCATCTGCGCCAGCGTCGCAGACCCTGCCTTTTGGGTGGGCTGCTGAAATGCGCGCACGAGGCATGAGAGAAATGCTGTTGTTGGCACCGCCGCCCCCGTCCTCACATTCCCCACCGCTGCCGCTGCCGCCGCCATTGCCGCCCACCTCGACACCATCTGCGCCAGCGTCACGGACCTTGCCTCTTAGTTGTGCCGCCCCACACTCAAGAGGCACGCGATGCATCATAAAGATGCTGTTGTTTGCGCCGCCGTCCCCACTGCCTTCAGAGCGGCATCGTCCCGACACACCTGGCTGCTGCTGCTGCTGCTGCTGCTGCTGCATGCCATCGTGCTCCCCTGCCGCCGCTGCCGGCGGCACTGGAGGCCGCCCCCAGTCCTCCGGCAAGCGCGCCGTGGTGCTGAGTGCTGCCGCCCCTGCTGATGATGCTGCTGGCGCTGTTCGTCGTGCACCAAACAAGAATGCGGGCTCTGCCGCGAGGGAAACGGGTTGTGGCTCCACCTCCTGCTGCTGTTGCTCCTCCTGCTGCTCCTGCTCCTGCTCCTGCTGCTGCTGCTGCTGCTGCTGCTGCTGCTGCGGTGCTGCTCCTGCTGCGATTGATGCCATGAGTGGCCCTCCAGCCCCTGGAGACAGCTTTTTGGCGGATTGGCCCAGTGGTTGCTGTACGTAGCCAGGCGGCTCGTGCGACTGGAGAGACAGCAGGCGGTGCGGGCGCAGCACAGCATGTGCAGGCGCGCCGCCTGCCAAACTCGAAATGCCACTTCCGCTGGGCACTGCGTTCGCTCCTGCTGCTGCCGCTGCCTCTGCCGCTGTGGTGCTGCCGCTGCCGCTGGCGCTGGTGCGCTGGTCGTTGAAGGTTCGTGGTGCAAGCAGCATGCCGCCGCCGACGCTCACGCTGCGCTTCCGCTGCCCATCGCCGCTGCTGCTGCGCTTGATGATGAGTCCTTGCCCATGGCAGTTTCCCACCTCGTCCTCTGCCCAGCAGGTACCAGCGCTGCCGCTACCAGCTGTCATGCCCGGCCCCGCGCTGCCTCTCCCATTGCTCGGCCTGCTCCGCCCGAAGGACTCGCGGATGCCAGGCAGCACGCTGTACCTTCGGCCGACGCCGCTGTCGCCGCCGCCGCTAACACGCTTGTAGGCGCCACTCACGCTGCCGACCCCACCGCTGCCGCCACCGCTCTTTGCACGGGTCAGCGTGCATGGGAGCGCCGCCCCCATGAACGCGCCAGACTCAGACACTGAGCTGCGGCTCCGTGCGTAGCTGCTGCTGCCAGGCTGCTGGTGCTGCAACGGGGGAGGGTGGGGCGGTGGGTGCGGGGCACCCGCGGCCGCGCGCACCTCGAATGGTAGCGGCGCGCGCACCCCACCGCGCAGTGCCCCGATGCTGCTCCCATTGCTGCCGGTGATGCTGCTGCCGCTGGTGCTGGCAGCACGGTGCGCCAGCGGCGGCGCAAATGCCTTCACGGTTGGTTGGAGATCGGGTGTCACGGAGCGATGGACAGAAGAGGCGGAAGACACCGACACAGACTTGCACAGGTGCGGCCGTGGTGGGCCGTGCGGGGGAGCAGCGCCCCCTCCTCCTGGCGCGTGGGGCGCGTGGGGCGGCTCCTGCTGCTGCAGCGCGCGCGCCAGCCGTGCGCCCGCCGCGCACACGCCTGAGCCGCCACCGCTGCGCCGCATGGGGGGACCCACACCTGCGCCCGCGCCTGCCCCCACACCCCCGCCGCCACTGTCGCTCGCCGCATGCCTCCCCGCCCGCATGGCGGGTGGCTGCCTGGGCGGCGCGTGCGGGGCTCCACCTCCCCAGGAGGATCCCCCTCGTGCGGCGAGCCCCCCGCTGCTGCACCCTCCAGACACCGACACGCAGCGCCGCCGAGCGTCTCCAGGCGGCGGCAGCGGCTGCAGGCCACGCACAATCAGGTGCAGCTGTGGCTCTCCACCCTCACTGCCACTGCAGTGCCCACCGCCGCCGCCGCCACGGTCACCGTGGTCTTGGGCGTCTGCCAGCCATGCCATGCGGGCAGTGCCACCCTGTCCACTCCCATGCCCCAGAACCCACCCCACACCCTCCGGTGCCTGCTGCTGCTGCTGCTGCTGCTGCACCTCACCCCCTCCCAGCCCAGGTTCACTGAATCGCGAGCGCCTGCCCACCGCCACGCGCGGCACCGCCTTGGAGCTCTGGCTTGGGGTGCACACGGCCACGCCACGCGCCATCTGCAGGGGGTCGTGTAGAGTCGTGTAAGGGTTGAGAGCATGCTCCCAGGACCCTTGATGGTGGGTGGTACAGATTGCAGGGGCGGCCGCAGGCTGCCCCTCCCCCCCCAACCCCAACACGGGGCCGTTATTACATGAGGGGCTGCACATTGGATGTGGGACCTACAAGAGACGGGGTTTGTAGATGAAAGCCGCCGACCTGCGGCGAGTGCCCCAGACCGGTCAGCACGGTACATGTACCGTGGCCACACTGTGCCTTTGCGCCTAATCAAGTCCGAAAAAGCCCCGCAAAGTTGAAATTTTCCTTCAGAACTTCGAACCCGGGTCAGGATGCTCTACAGGCCCCGCAAGGGCAGCGCAAAGGCAAACTTAAGTCGAAGTTCCTCCCACAGAGGCGTACAATCTCTAAATAAACAGGCCTTTAGCAGACCCCCGCAAAGGCACAGCGTGGCTATGGTATGTACACGGCAGGCACCATGACCCACCGTCGATGGCACGCAGATGACGCTTCCAACTTTTGGCGACTGCCCCAGTGCGCTGCTCGGCTTAAAGCGCTCGTCGTTGCGCCATGCCTCCGGCGTGCGCTGCGCGTCGGAGGGGCGGGCGAGCTCAAAGCGGGGGGCGAGGTCCTCGAGGTCGCGCTGCAGGAAAGAGTAGGATCTGTGTGGCGCGTGGGTGAGCGTGCACGTGTGTGTGTGTGTGTGTGTGTGTGTGTGCGTGCGTGTGTGTGTGCGTGCGTGCGTGCATGTGTGTGTGTGTGTGTGTGTGTGTGTGTGCGTGTGTGTGCGTGTGTGTTTGTGTGCATGCGTGTGTGTGTGTGTGTGTATGCATGTCTGTGTGTGTCTGTGTGTGTGTTTGTGTGTGTGTGTGTGTGTGCGCGCGCACACCTTTCCACTGCTGTATGCGCCGACGGCATGGGCGAGCCCACTGGCGATGCAAAAAACGCGCCCCAATTGACGGCGACGCTCCGGCGCTGTGGCGACACCGCAGGAGTGGAGAACTGTTTCTCAGCAGTGGCAGCCTTTGGGTGTACGTGTTGCGCATCGTGTTGCATGCCCTGTTGCATGCCCTGTTGCATGGCCTGTTGCGCATGGTGCATGGCAGGCATGGCACTCTCCATGCTTGGGCGCCCCCTCGCCTCTTCCATCGCAGCCACCGAGCGTTGTTGGTTGTTGCGCTACGGGTTACTGAGGCCTTACGGCTACGGGCTAACGGGGCGGGGATGTCCTGGTGTGCTGAGTGGCACTCCTCCAGCTGCTGCTACAGCAGCCATATATATCGTCGATTTCAGTAACCCAATGAGCTGCACACGAAGCCGACTGCGTCCCCGCAGACGTGTGCTCGCTCCCAGCGACTGAGACAAGACAACACCGCGTGAGTCACCGAGCTCTTTTTCAGGCCGTTATTAAGCAGAGGCTGCCTTGGTTCGGTAGCCTCTACCAGGGGGTGGAGGCGTCTCGTGGCGCCATTTTGATTGGATTTTCTCCCCACACCTCGAAAATCCCCAAATTAATTGCAGGACCTCGAAAAAGTGTCCATCTGATGGTGAGTGAGCCCTTGTGCACCCTGGTGCCACGTGCACGACCCGTGCTGCGTGTCGACTTCCTCCCACACAACGCCCATCCATTGCTCAATTCCCCCCGCCCCTAAAAGAGAGTGCGGCGGAGCTCACACGGCAGCCGCGACGCCGTTTGACCCCGTCGTCGCCTCCGAAGGGGAACTGTCCAAGAGCAACACGAACCAAAATTCCACTGAGGAACAAGCCCTCACCCACCTGGTGGCTTATATTATCTAGAATTACCCTGCTGGATCAGTTAGTCCACCTCCATCAGATCGCGGGCTCCCCGCGGGCTGAAAGCGAGGAGGAATGGATCCTCGAGTCGCGTTCGTGGCGTCCACAGTGGCAGGAGCCATTGCTCCACCTGATCAAAAGGTGCGAGTGCTGAGCGCAGCCACATGGTAGTGGAGGGAATGGCACGAGAGTGCATGTGGTCCTCCCCCCCTGCATGGGACGCGTGTTGCGCCATGCGAAGCGCATGCTCTGACCAGCACCCGCGGCCCCCGTGTGCAGGAGTCGTATGTAAACTTCCTCTCTCAGGACGGAAATGGCGCAATCGCGGCCTTCCTCAACGACGGCAGCGTGTCCGCGCTGCATGTGAGTGGGCTCTCTCCCACTCAGTGCTACAGACAGCTGGCGCGCATGGGCCTCCCACTGGGGGCAGGTGCCCATGCATGCAGCACATCAGAGGTGCCGGGAGCGCATGGGCTCAGGCCCTGGGCCCCGCGCACGGCTGGGCGCCAACGGCGGCGTGCGTGCGCATGCCGCTGCAACACGTGTGTGCATGCGGGGCGTGTGCTTAGTTAGGTGGCGTGTGCTCTGGGGATGTCTCCTCTGCTTGGTACACTGCAGTGGTGTTCGTGCCAGGTGCTCTCGTTGGCGGTAAACCTTGCAGCGCGAGGCACATGTTGCTCGTACACACACACACACACACACACACACACACACACACACACAGCAGGGTGTGACACTAAACGCACACACAAGCACATGGTGTGTATGTCGCTGCACGCAGCTTGCTGCCCATCCCCATTCAAGCACACACCCACTCACCCGCTGCTGCTGCTGTTGCTGCTGTTTGCCTGTTCATGTCAACAGGCCAATGTGTCTGGGCTCGGCACCGGTCAGCTGCAGCTGCAGCTCACCAATGACTCAGCGTTCCCGGTGGGATGCGAGTATCAGGTGTGTGTGCATGTGTGTGTGTGTGTGTGTGTGTGTTTGTGTGTGTGAGAGTTTGTGTTCGTGTTTGTGTGTGTGCGTCCAACGCAGTGTTCCCTGCAGGATGCGAATTCCAGATGTGTGTATGTGTGTGTGTGTGTGTGTGTGCGTGTGTGTGTGTGGTGGGGGGGGGATCGGATGCTGGCAAGCAGAAGCAGGCAGTGGCCTGCAACCGCTGACTCGCCGTGGGCCTTTTCTTGACTGGCTCGCGTGCTCTCCCCACATGTGCGCGCCGCTCCCCCCCCCTCCCCCCCCCCCCCCTCCCACCTGCGATGCTCCTCATTCAGATCATGCGCTGAAAGCTGCGCCGTAGGCCCCGTGGGAAAAGAGATTGACGTGCCCGGCAGTGCCGTTTCATCACTGGCCCGACCATTCTCTCCGATATCCCTCATTCAGATCATGCTCTCAAAGCTGCGCCTCGGCCCAGTGGCTGCGAGAGCCGCGCCCAAACGACAATGTCGTTTTCATCACTGCCTCCCCTGCCTCTCATGTCTCATCAGATGATGCTCTCAAAGCTGCGCCCTGGACCAGTGGCCGGCAATGCTGTTTCATGACTGCCCCCCCCTCCCTTCCATCTCCAATATCCCTCATTCAGATCATGCTCTCAAAGCTGCGCCCCGGCCCAGTGGCCGAGAGGGACATACCCGGCAACATCCACGTGTCGACCGTGTCACACACACCGCTGTCGTCACTGTATCACGCGATCAAGGTATGCGAACTGTATGGCTGGTGCCTTGGCCTGTTTTGTCCGTCTTTGTGTGTGTGTTAGAAGAGTAGCCTGCTTAGCTGGCAACCCCGTGTTACTTGTTGTGTGTGTGTGTGTGTGTGTGTGTGTGTGTTAGAGGGGGACGTGCCAGGCACCATCCATCTGTTATCTGTGTCGCCCACACCGCTGCCGTCACCGTATACCGCGATCAGGTTGGGTTTCGGTTGCCTCGGTCTGACTGTCTGCATTTTTTTCGAGGGGGGCACGGGCTGGGCATGGGCAACATCTTGTTGCACACATAAAATCTGCCTCCCCATCCCCTGCCCCCCAAAACCAACTCCCCCGTATTCTGTGAATCGCCCCATAATCGACACGCGCGGGGGCGGCGACCAGGCGTCGATGGACCCCACGCATTTGAATCCCCAATCCTCCTCCTCTCCAACAACACCCCACCAACCCACGCAGTCTGTATACGGCCCCATGATCGACACGCACGGTATCGGCGACCAGGCGTCGATGGACCCCACACATTTGAATCCCCAATCCTCCTCCTCCCCAACAACACCCCACCAAACCACGCAGTCTGTGTACGGCCCCATGATCGACACGCGTGGGGGCGGCGACCAGGCAGGCGGCGCATCTATGGACCCTAAGCTTGCCGAGCTGCTGAGTCAGCTTGAGGCCGGGCTGGGCAGCGCTGTGCGCAAGGGAGCAAACCTGCAGGTACTTGAATGCGTGGAAGCACACACGCACGCACACGCACGGCCACACACACGCATGCACACTCACACACACACGCACACGCACACACACACACACACGCACACACGTCGTGTGTGTGCCTTTTAAGTCAGCTTGAGGCTGGGCTGGGCAGCGCTGTGCGCAAGGGAGCAAACCTGCAGGTGCGTGCATTTGTGCACGCGCGCACACACACACACGCACACACGCATCCACACACACACACACACACACACACACACACACACACACACACATGCACGCACACATGCACACACACGCGCACACATACATGCACACACGTACACACACACAACACCCACTTGGGCTCTTCAGGCAACCCAGCTGGTTGCCACACACACTCTCCCTCTCACACTCTTGCACAGACGCACACACATGCTTGCTGACACGCACACACACACGCCCCCCCTCCCTTCACACACACACCACAGGCTGCGCAGCTGGTCGACTCCAGTGTGTCAGAGTCCCTGCAGTCAGCCCCCTTGCAGACATACACACGCACACATGCACACACACACACACACACACACACACATGCACACACACATGCACGCACACACACACACACACACACATGCACACGCACATGCACACACACACACACACCTACCACAGGCTGCGCAGCTGGTCGACTCCAGCGTGTCAGAGTCCCTGCAGTCGATTCTCACGCCGCTCGATGAGGTCGACTTTTGGGCAGAGCTGGCGAGCAGGCCGGGAGCAGCTGGCGCCAAGGCGGCGCAGCAGGTGTGTGCGTTGGTGTGTGTGTGTGTGTGTGTGTGTGCTGCTTTTGTGGGTGGGGCCACTCTGCCCAATGCGGTCAACTTTTGGGCAGAGCTGGCGAGCAGGCCGGAAGCAGCTGGCGCCAAGGCGGCGCAGGCACGTGTGTGGCTGTAGCTGTGGCTGTGGCTGTGGCTGTGGTTGTGGCTGCAACTGTGGCTGTGGCTGTGGCTGTGGCTGTGGCTGTGGCTGCGGCTGTGGCTGTGGCTGTGGCTCTGACTGTGGCTGTGGCTGTGGCTGGTTCAAGTGATGTGTGTGTGTGTGTGTGTGTGTCGGTGGGGGGTGGGGTGGGGGGCTTGGAGGAACTGGGCTGGCGAGCAGGCTCGAAGCGGCTGGCGCCACGGTGGCTGGCACAGCAGCTGCGTGGCACAGGCGCGGCCAGTGCCCCGCACACTGGCATGCGCCAGTTACACGCGCACCCCCCCCACACACACATGCACACCCACGTCACGCCTCACATTGCGGGCCTGCACAGCGCTCTCTCCCAGCTCGCCTCTCACCAACGTGGCAACCCCTCCAATGGTCGTGTTCGCCCCCCTCCAACCCCCAACCTATGTGCACCCTACATGGAGGGCCTGCGCAGCCCTCTCTCTCTCTCTCTCTGGCCTCTCGACTTAGCTAGCTCCTAGCGTGCCAGTTGAATCATTTTCACCATTGACAGTTGACCAACCAACCAACCACCCGCAGGTTACGCCCTACATGGAGGGCCTGCGCAGCGCTCTCTCCGACCTCGCGTCTGGCCAGACCGAGGGCGGGTGGGAGGGAGTCAAGGAGGTGGTGGACCAGGCGCTGCACGTGATGCGGCAGGTGCGTGGGTGTGCCTTGGAGGGCATAGGGGATGGTTACAGCCTTTTATAATGATTCAACCCTCGAGTGAGAAAGTGGGGGGCGTGGGGGGCGCCAAGGAGGTGGTGGACCATGCACTGCACGTAATGCGGCAGGTGGGTGGGTGTGGTGCGTAGGTGCCTTCTAGAGATTTGGGTTTGGGACCTGGGTTTGCACCTTTATCCTAAACCGCCTTGAGTGATTCAGCCCTTCGAGGCTTGAGTGAGAACGTTGAGGGCGTGGGGGTGAAGGTGGTGGACCAGGCGAAGGACCAGGCGCTGCACGTGATGCGGCAGGTGGGTGTGGGCGGTCACACCTCCGAGATGCAGGGCCGCATCTCGCGCCCTCCCCTCCCTTTGGGGGACTGTGTTGGGGGGTGGGGGTGGGTACTGCCTCTCTGGCTGTAGCTTTGGGGTCTTGTGTTTCTACTCAGGGTCTAGGCGCTCCCGTCGTGTTATGGTTTCGACGACGACAACCTCTCCCCCTCCGCCCCCCCTCCCCCGGTGTGGCCGATCCGCCCTGGCGGTGGCCAGTGACGACGCGACGATGCCTCGCTTGCCACCTGCCACTCTATTCCAACTTAACCTCCTGGGTCTAGGCGGTGCTGCTAGCTAGGACTAGACGCTGTTGGTGCTGGAAAGCTGATACTGTTACGGATCTCCCCCACACACCCACACCTACACCCACCCACCCACCCACAGGTGTGGCCGATCCGCCCTGGCGGTGGCCAGTGGGCGATGCCTCAGCCACGCACAGAGCACTTCCTCAAGGTGCTGGGCGGTGCGCTGGCGAGCCACATCCAGGGCCACATCAAGGTGTGTGTGTGTGTGTGTGTGTGTGTGTGTGTGTGTGTGTGTTTGGGGGAGGGGGGGCTGCCTGCGATTGGGTTAGAATGGGGGGTTTGGTGCCAGGTCTGGCACTGGTACCGTTTTAGCGAGAGCGCGTGTGTGGGTGTGTGTGGGGGTAGGGGCTGGCTGCGATTGGGTTAGAGTGGGGGGTTCTGCGGTTAAGTAGATTGGCAAGCGCCACTTGACCCCCTATATCCCCTGGAAGCAGTTGATGATGATGGATGTTACAGTCAGGGACACCTCTAAAGGCGTATAAGACCGTGCTCGGCGCGTATGGCCCGAGCACCTTACTGAGATGGCTGGCTGTTGGTGGTAGGGAACCCCAACTCTGTAAAGAGCGTGGGCGCACCCCTAGGTCCCCTACCGCAGCGGCAGCAAACGCTTGTTGAAGTCGGTGAGCGCATGTTGGGAAACGGAAAACGCAAGGCAGGTTCGTCGCCAATTGCCAGAAGAGACATCCCCCCGTGGGGAGAAAGGCCAAGACGTGGCCGAAAAGGATATCCAGCCGGGCCGCAACCTCTAACGTGTTAAGGGGTTTTCTAACTGGGATTTCAACCAGCATTCACAGGATTCTCAACCTGTTACCCTTAACCCGGCTCTGAGCAGAAGCTGACCCCTTGTAGTTGCACCGAGCACGACATTGGACGTGTCGCAGCCCCCCCCCTGCTGAAGGGGGGAGGCACAGAAGGACTCGGTGAGGGGCACATCCCTAAGCCTAACTACCTAGAAAGGGGCTGGAAAAGGCGGTCAGTAGTGACCAACAGTGTGGGATATATTTTGGAGGCGTCGCATTATGGCTCTCCTTTTTGCTCTAGGACTACACGTTGGCAGGCAGCCGGCTGGTGGCTACCGCCCCTCACAAATAATTGCTAGGGCCAGAACTGGACTTGGGTCTAGGCGGTGGTACTGGAACTAGAAGGTAGTCTTTGCTGGAAAGCCGATGTTAGTGTTACTGTTTCTGTTTCTGTTACTGTTTCTGTTACTGTTTCTGTTACTGTTTCTGTTACTGTTCATGTTTCTGTTACTGGGGGGTTTGGTGTCAGGGCTGCCACTTGAACTGTTTTGGCGGGAGCGTGTGTGTGTGTGGGGTTTGATATGGGGGTTTGGATGGGGGTTTTGTGTCAGGAATGCACTTCCTGAAAGTGCTGTGCGCTGTGCCGGCAAGAACCACATCAAGGTGCGGTGTGGCCAATGCACACATGTGAATTCACGCGCACTCGTACACGCACACGCACACACCCATGCTCGCACATGCATGTGCACACACCCTGCTTTGTTTGCATGTTGCGTCCCCACATGCAGGGCTCCACGCTCTGGACCGCGCCCTTCTCCGAGATCAAGCCGACCCTCATGGGCGGCAGCCAGATCATGGCAGCGTGGGTCGGGGAGTCAAAGGCGCTCACACAGGTAAGCCACAGATACACACAGACACACACACTTACACACAGATACATACGTAGCTTGCTCATGAATGCTGCTGCGCACAGAGTATTGAGGGCGTCAAAAGGCGCTCACGCAGGTATGTGCAGTGGCGAGACACGTGCCCCCCGGACACCTTGAACGGCGTATAACACTTGTGCTTGTGGATCCTTGAGGCTCTCGTGCAGCTCTGATTGTGCACTGCGCACGCGTCTGCAGCATGTATGAAGCCCTCTTCTGCCAACCCTCGACCCCTGCACAGGGGACATCCCCCTCCCCGTACATCTCCTCTCCTCCCCCCCCCCCCCCCCCCCCCCCCCCCGACTGCACCCTCATGACTGGGCGATGGGCATCGACAATGGCGGGCAAACGTGGGAGGGCAGCCCAAGGGTAGCCCCTCCCCTTGCTTCCTCCTATGGTATCCCCTCTCCTTACCCCCCCTGCCCTTAATCCCTCCCCTCCCCCCCCCCTCCCAATCCATCCCCCCCCCGCTTTTCCTGCCCTCATGGCTGGGCGATGGGCCTCGACAATGGCGGCCACACGTGTATGACCTCTCCTGACCCCCTCCCCTTCCTCCCTCCCCTTAACCCCTACTCTTATATCCCCTCTTTCCTTACCCTCCCTCCTCACCCCCCACACGCAGGACTGGGCGATGGGCATCGACAACGGCGGCCACACGTGGGAGGGCGAGCCGTTCTACGACACCGTTGTACTCAAGTTCCAGGTGCGCACTGGGTCTGGGTCACAGCCCAATATCTTATGGACTGGTCAATTGTGGTGTTTGTGTTTGTGTTTGTGTTTGTGTGTGTGTGTGTGTGTGTTAGAGGGACACGTGGGAGGGCGCGCCGTTTTACGACACCGTTGTGTTTTAGTTCCAGATGTGCACTGGGTCTGGGTCTACAGCCCAATGGTATCTTTATGGACTGCTCAATGGTCAGTCCATGGGGCTCGATTAACGGAGGCGCGTTCTCGTCGCCGAGCCCTGGACCCAGCAATGCGGCGCTGCTGGTGACGAGGATCTCCGTGCCGCTGACGAGCGGGGTAAAATACGACTGGCCCGGCTCTTGCTAGACTGCCCCTCGGTGGAACACTACAAGAGCGGCTTGCCCGGAGCTGCCAGGGCTGGGCAAGTAGCCGCGGCGCTGGCGCGGCCCGTGCTGGGAAACGGCCCTTATCCTCCCCCCATGCAGGATGCCATGCTACACCGATCTCGACGAGTTGATCGGCGAGCGGAGGAGCTGGCGCCCGTCAATGCATGCTGGACATTGGTCAAGATGGCTGCCCGTGGAGGCGGGCTACCATCACGGCTTCAGCGGTGGCGACCGCCGAGGCAACACAGAGTAAATCCGCTTCACCAATCGCAGCGTTCGTCACCGCGCTCATCCTCGGGGTCGCTCGTCTGCCGGTGACTGGCGTTGGAAGGTCTTCAGGCAGCCTCCATGACAACTCTGTCGTCCATGCAACCCCTGGAGGGTGGGACCTGGCCATGCATGAGGCATGGGGCGCCGGCTGAGCCCCATGCAAACGAGAGCTGGACAGCCATGCACTGCCAGGCGGGGACCGTTCCAGTCAGCGCCAGTCGGCTCTGCCGGCTTGACTGGCCACAAGGCCACTACTGTGACCCTGAGGAAGGTCCTCTCCTATATGCTCCTTGCCAGACATGTCTCTCAGAGACCGCTGTTTGGGGTAGTCTCGCCGGCGGGAGCGGTAGTCTATCGGCCGGGAGCCGGCGGTACTCTAGTACTCAAGTGTGCTGGAGTATCGGCGGGTGTCTCTAGTAGAAGAGTAGCCTGCTAAGCTGGAAACCCCGTGTTACTGTTACTGTTACAATGGTCAGTCAATGGTGGTGGTTGTAGTGTGTGTGTGTGTGTGTGTGTGTGTGTGTGTGTTTGAGGGACATGTGGGAGGGCGTGTCGTTATACGACACGGTTTTGCTCAAGATCCAGCTGCGCTCAAGTGTCACCAGAAACGGTCTCGTGGGTCTTGTGGTCTTGTGGTCTCTTGGGTCTCGTTGGTTTCTCGGGTCTTGTGGTCTTAGGAGTGGTAGCATAGTACAGCAGCAGATTTTCGGTCTGACGGTATGGCAAGGTGCAGCAACGGTCTTACAGCAACGGTGCAGCTAACAAACCCCTTTGGCACTCACTTAAACAAGTAACAGTTACAAGTAACAGGGGGGGTTCCAGCAGGCCAATCTTCTATTAGAGATCACAGCTAAGCAGGCCAATCTTCTATTACAGCTCACCCGCCAATACTCCCGTCCACCTAAATACGCTCCTACTGCAGAACCGCTGGCTCCCGACCGATAGACTACCGCTCAAACTCACTCACTGGAGGAGGTGTAACGCATTCGCGAGACTCTTCAATAGACTATTCAACAAACCAACTAGTCTAGACTATTCAACAAACCAACCAACCAGCTTTCCACCCATTGCCCTCACTCGGAGCGTATGGGTGCATCGCACCCGCGAGACGCATGCCCTAATTAATCAACCAACTAACTTACTCACTTCCCACCCCTTTCTCTCACACAGGAGCGCATGGAGGAGGTGTACCGCATCCGCGAGACGCACGACGAGCTCTCCAAGCTCATGCGCCCCGAGGAGGCCGCATCGCTGGGGCTGTCAGAGGTGTTTGCGCCGCTCATGCGCGTGCACGCGCTGCAGGTGTGTGTGCGCGTGTGTGTGTGTGTGTGTGTGTGTCGCCACTTTTGGTTGGGGTTCTCGGCCGCTTCCCTGGGGCTGTCAGAGGTGTTTGCACCGCTCATGTGCGTGCACGCGCTGCAGGTGTGTGTGTGAGTGTGTATACGTACGTATAAGCTCTACGTACGTATAAGCTCTACGTACGTATAAGCTCTACATATAAGCTCTCATATAAGCTCTCATATAAGCTCTCATATGGCTATAAGCTCTCATATATAATATGCTATAGCTTATATCCTCCTCTATATTGTATCCTCCTCTACATATCCTCCTCTACACAGGAATATGCTATAGCTTATATGTAGAGGAATAATTTATAGCCATAAGCTCTACATACGTATAAGCTCTACGTACGTATAAGCTCTTCGCCAGGGGCTCCCGCCCTGGCGCCGCTCGATGGCGGACAACCGGGACAACCGCGCTTGGTACTGGGCGGCTGAAAATCTGGAAATTTCCCCTGACCGGCTCTGACGCACAGCGCTACTGGTGAACTGGTCCTGATGGGGCGAGGCTATGTGGCAGATGGGGCAGCGGTACGATGGAGAGCACGATGCACGATGGCGAGAATTGCGGCGAGCATGCACCCCCTCTCACAACGATCGGAACTCAAGCAGATTGCGGCTCCTAATGGTTTACTGTGCCTGGATGGAAGAGAGAGACGGATGGCGAGAAATTGAGAAACATGGGAAGCGAGGCACATGCGGCTAGGCTTTGTGAGGAGGTTGCGGCGCAGGGGTTCCCTGCCCCAAGGCGCAGATTATTAGATGGCGACGCGATCGATGCACCAGCCGTGCGGCATGGGGCGAGGCGAGGCCCCACCAGCGGGCGGGCACCATAATGGAGATGGCGGCTAAGAACGGGGAATGCGGCTACCGGGGATGAGGCTACGGGTTATGCATGCCAGGGGACGGCGGACAAGGCTAATGCGTCACGGCGCATGGGTAAAGAACGGGGAATGAGGCTACGGGAGCTGGCGGGCGCGGCGCGCGCACGGCGCGCGCGGCGCATGGGGGTTGCATGGCGGCGCTCTGCGCGTGCATGCATGGAGGAGATTGCTGGCGGGCATGGAGGAGCTTGCTTGAGGGCAAACAGGAGATTGCTCGCGGGCGTGGAGGAGATTGCAGGCGGGCATGGAAGCGGATGGCGAGAAATTGAGAAACATGGGAAGCGAGGCACATGCGGCTAGGCTTTGTGAGGAGGTTGTGGCGCAGGGGTTCCCTGCCCCAAGGCGCAGATTATAGATGGCGCAGCAATCAATACACTAGCCGTGCGGCATGGGCGAGGCGAGGCCCCACCAGCGGGCGGGCACCATAATGGAGATGGCGGTTCAGAACGGGGAATGAGGCTACAGGGAGAGGATACGGGTTACAGATGCCAAAGGGGACGGCGGAACAAGGATCAGCCATAGGTGTCACGGGGAATGGCTAAAGAACGGGAATGAGGCGGGTGGTACGGGTGCTGGCGCGCATGGAGCGCGGCGCGGCGCATGGAGATCGCATGGCGGCGCCCATGCATGGACGAGATTGCTGGCGGGCATACAGGAGATTGCTGGCGGGCATGGAGGAGATTGCTGGCGGGCATACAGGAGATTGCTGGCGGGCGTGGAGGAGATTGCTGGCGGGCATGGAGGAGATTGCTGGAGCCAATGGCGGCGGCGGGACTAGTAGTAGAACACAGGCGCACACCAACAATGCGTTGCTGTCACTACCTGGGTGGTATAGGGTGGATCTGGGGGCCCAGTGTCCTGTCTAGGTCCAGTGCGTGCGCGCGTGTGGGGGTTTACCCTCACCCCTACCAGGTAGCCAGCCAGTTTCCCACAAACTGAGTTTAAGGTGTCGGGCGCTAGCGCCGACACCGGTCTTATACATCATTACTGGTGTCACACAGACTGTAATATCCATCATCATACGTGTGAGTGTGTGTGTGTGTGTAGGTTTGCGCACACGTTTGTGTGTGAGTGTGCGTGTGTTTTTGCGAGCGTGAGCGCGCGTGTGTGTGTGTGTGTGTGTGTGTGTGTGTGCCACTTTTGGTGGGGTTGTTGGGTTGGGTCAGCAGATTTGGGCCAGCAAGAAGATGCAAGTGCAGTCTAAGATGCGGGTTTACAACACTTTCGTGCTGCCCCACTTTCTGTACGGCTGCGAAACATGGGCCCCTACTAAAACACAACTGACTCGATTGGAGGTTGCCCACTCTAACTGCCTTCGTCGCATTCTGGGTGTGCGCCTGGTCGACCGGCACAGATTAACTTATATTCGGCAGGCGTGCAACACTGAGCAAATTGAGAGCCTTGTGGCAAAGCGATCAATGCAGTGGCTAGGCCATGTGATGCGCATACCGGCTTCTCGTCTTCCTCGTACGACTTTTGACTGCACAATGGATGTGGCTCGGCAGCAAGGCCGGCCTCCAGCCTCCTCCCGACACTATTTTCTTAAGCTACTGATTCAGCAGCTAGGCGAAACTAGTGGCACTCGTTCTGATTGGAAGACTTTTTCGGACACGGCGTTTGAGCGTGCTCAGGATAGGGTCGGGTGGAGAGCCGTGGTGTACGGTCCGGCTGCCCCTCAGGCGCCGGCCCCTCCACCACGGCGGTCAAGTAGATTGGCAAGCGCCACTTGACCCCCTATCCCCTAGAAGCAGTTAGGACCTATTTTGGAGGCGTCGCACAATAGCTCTCCTTTTTGCTCTGGGACTACACGTTGGCAGGCAGCCGGCTGGTGGCTACCGCCCCTCACAAGTAATTGTTAGGGCCAGAACTGGACTTGGGTCTAGGCGGTGGTACTAGGACTAGAGGTAGTCTTTGCTGGAAAGCCGATGTAACTGTAACTGTTGGGTTGGGTCGCTGGGGCTGTCAGAAGTCTTTGCACCGCTCATGCACTTGCATGCGCTACAGGTGATTGGGTGGGTGGGTGGGGCCACTGCAGCATTTGATTGTTTTGTTTCCGCTTGGCCCGCGTGGTTGTATTATTCTTGCACACACACACACACACACACACACACACACACACACACAAATATACACACGCACGCTCCCACGCTCGAACACACACGCACACACACACGCAAACTTGTGCACACGCACATATGCGAACCCGCCCCACACCCTCGCGGAAATACCTCCTCAACCCATCCGCTGACCCCCCCCTCCCCCCCGCACAGGTCAGCGACTTTGGCGCGTCTGCGTGGAACACTGCCAAGGACGTGTATGCACGGCGCATGCACACACACACACACACACACAGGTCAGCGACTTTGGCGCGTCTGCGTGGAACGCCGCCAAGGACGAGTATGCGCGTCGCATGCAGCCACACGCACACAGACACACACACACACACACACACACACACACACACACACACACACACACACAGGTCAGCGACTTTGGCGCGTCTGCATGGAACGCTGCCAAGGACGAGTACGCGCGTCGCATGCAGCCGGTTGAGCAGTCGGTCTCGGCGCGCCTGCGGCAGATGTTCTCCTCACAGGTTGGTGGGCGGGCACGCATGCACACACACACACACACACACACATGATGATGGATTTCACAGTCGTTTGTGACGCACCTACAACACATACGCACACACGCACGCGTGCACATGCGCATGCACACACCCACGCACACACGCGCACGCGCCTGCGGCAGATGTTCTCGTCGCAGGTCGGTAGGCGAGCACGCGTGCACACACACACATACGCACACGCGCACGCGTGCACACAAGCGCATGGACATACCCACGCACACACGCGCACGCGCCTGCAGCAGATGTCCTTGTCGCAGGTCGGTAGGCGAGCACGCGTGCACACACACGCATACGCACACGCGCACCCGTGCACACAAGCGCATGGATACACCCACGCACACACGCGCACGCGCCTGCGGCAGATGTTCTCGTCGCAGGTCGGTAGGCGAGCACGCGTGCACACACACACGCACATACGCACACGCGCACGCGTGCACACAAGCGCATGGACACACCCACACACACACGCGCACGCGCCTGCGGCAGATGTTCTCGTCGCAGGTCAGTTGACGAGCACGCGTGCACACACAGACGCACACGCGCACGCGTGCACACAAGCGCATGGATACACCCACGCACACACGTGCACGCGCCTGCGGCAGATGTTCTCGTCGCAGGTCGGTACACGAGCACGCGTGCACACACACACACATACGCACACGCGCACGCGTGCACACCAGCGCATGGACATACCCACGCACACACGCGCACGCGCCTGCGGCAGATGTTCTCGTCGCAGGTCGGTAGGCGAGCACGCGTGCACACACACACACACACGCCCACAGGCACGCGTTCACACAAGCGCATGAATACACCCACGCACACACGCGCACGCGCCTGTGGCAGATGTTCTCGTCACAGGTCGGTGGGCGGGCACACGTGCACACACACGCACACACACGCACACGCGCACGAGTGCACACACGCGCAAACGCACACACACACACACACACACACATACGCACACACGCACGCGTGCACAGACGCGCATGCACACACGCACACACGCGCACGCGCCTGTGGCAGATGTTCTCGTCGCAGGTCGGTAGGCGAGCACGCGTGCACACACACACACACACGCCCACAGGCACGCGTTCACACAAGCGCATGAATACACCCACGCACACACGCGCACGCGCCTGTGGCAGATGTTCTCGTCACAGGTCGGTGGGCGGGCACACGTGCACACACACGCACACACACGCACACGCGCACGAGTGCACACACGCGCAAACGCACACACACACACACACACACATACGCACACGCGCACGCGTGCACACACGCGCATGCACACACACGCACACACGCGCACACGCCTGTGGCAGATATTCTCGTCGCAGGTCGGTGGGCGGGCACGCGTGCATACGCACACACATACGCACACACATACGCACACGCATGCGCACACACATACGCACTCACATACGCACACACATACGCACACGCGCACGCGTGCACACATGCGCATGCGCATGCACACACACACACACACACACTCACGCCCCCCCCCCTACCCCCCCCCACACGCAGATCGTCCCTGCAAAAGTGGCTGCCATGGGATCTGTCCAGGGCGCCACCTTCCCACCCAACTAGCCCCCAAACAACAGCCCCCGCAGATCGTCCACAGCAACACTCACGTATTCCCCCTTCTATCTCCCCCCCACTCACACAGATCCTCCCTGCAATGGTGGCTGCCATGGGGTCTAGCCAGGGCGGCGCCCGACACCCAATTACCACCTAAACACCCCTCCCCCCCTTCCCCCCCACCCCTTCCACACACAGATCGTCCCTGCGATGGTGGCTGCCGTGGGGTCTGGCCAGGGCGGTGCCACGCAGCCGCAGCAGGTGTTCCAGGACCTCAAGCGCTACAGCGGCCTGCTCGGAATGCCAATCATCGCGTCGACGCTCTCAGCGGAGAAGGAAGCCCTCGCGAAGCAGGTGCGTGTGTGTGTGTGTGTGTGTGTGTGTGTGTGTGTTTGGAGACACATCTTATGCCTGTGCTACTCGGGAGGGCGACTGGGGTGTGTGTGGTGCATGCCCACCATCGCGCCGACGATCTCAGCGGAGAAGATGGCGCTCGCGAAGCAGGCTATCCTGGATTCTACACCTGTTTATGATGCGCCGTGCAGGCAGCACATCCGTGCTTGGCGTAGCTAGTGGGAGAGTCTTTGGGTGCACAGCCACGGTTGAGTTAGGAGGGGTGTGTGGTGTGGTGCATGCCCACCATCGCATCAACGCTGCCAGCGGTGAAGGAGGCGCTCGCGAAGCAGGTGTGTGTGTGTGTGTGTGTGTGTGTGTTGAGACACATCGTATGCCCGTGCTACTTAGGAGAGTGACTGGGGCGTGTGTGGTGCATGCCCACCATCGCATCGACGCTCCCAGCAGAGAAGGAGGCGCTCGCAAAGCAGGTGTGTGTGTATGCGTGTGTGTGCGTGTGTGTGTGTGTGTGTGTGTGTGTTGAGACACATCGTATGCCCCTGCTCCTTAGGAGGGGGACTGGGGTGTGTGGGGGGCATGCAAATCATCTCGTTGACGCTGTCAGCGGAGACGGAGGCGCTCGCGACGCAGGTGTGGAGTCCACACTCAGGACTCGCACCTGAGGGACAGGAAAAGTGCCCCTCTAGAGCGGACCGTTTCACTCGCAGCAGGTTCTGGACTGTAGCTTTAACCACCCTCTTGACTACGCCCCACAGCCAGCACGCCCCATGCCTCACGCCCCACGCCCCGCACTCTCGCCTCGCCACAAAAAGCACCCAGAGGACCCGCAGCGCGCGTTTGACTCGCAGCGTGTTTGGGGCTGTATTCAGTGTTAAGGTCCCTCTGACCACGCCCCCGAACCCCCCGAGCCCCAAACCCTCAAACCGTCAAACCTTCAACCCTTGTTTCGCAGGTGGACAAGCACCCGGAGAACCTGCAGCGCGCGTCTGACTTGCAAGGTGTTCTGGGCACGGTTGTGACCTCCTCGACCGCCTCTCGACCACCTCCTAGACCACGCCCCAAAACCTCAATCTGACTCTGGTTCACCCCCTCTGGAGCACGCCTTTCTGGCCCACCCCCAATCAACACTGCAGGTCGACAAGCACCTGGAGAACTTGCAGCGCTCGTTTGACTCGCAGCAGGACGCGGCAGCACGGCGCGCGGGCGGCGGCGTGGGGTCAGTCATGCAGCCGCTCATGTGGTCGATGCAGGTGTGTGTGTGTGTGTGTGTGTGTCTGCCTGTGAGGCGGCAGCGGGGGGTCAGTCATCCAGCCATGGCTGGCCTGAAGCTCAAGAAGGCCACTGAGCTACTGCACCTCATGCCCCCCCCCCCTTTGTGTTTGCCAGACCGGCCTCAAGCTCAAGAAGGCCAACAAGCTGCTGCACCTCATGCTTCACTCCATGTTCGCTCACCTCCCCCCTGTCCTGCGTGCCTCACGCCCCCCCTCTCTCCTTCCTATATTTTTGAAGCCGGCCTCAAGCTCAAGAAGGCCACTGAGCTGCTGCACCTCATGCCCCCCCCCGCCTCCTCATCTGTCCTGCGTGCCTCACGCCCCCCCTCCCTCCATCCCTCCGTCCTATGTACTTTTCAGACCGGCTTGAAGCTCAAGAAGTCCACCGAGCTGCTGCACCTGATGCTGGGCCCCGGTGGTGCGCGCGACGGAGAGGACACCTCGACCGCTGCACTGCGCGCTTGCCTGGGCGTGGCACAGGACCTGACGCGCGAGGTGGACATCTTCAGGCAGCAGCAGTTCAAGGTTGGCTGGTTGGTTGCTGATTTGGGTGTTTGGTTGGTCGGTTTTTGTGCGTTGCCGGGTCGTGTGACTATGTGGGGGGAGGTGCGCGCGTGCCTGGGCGTGGCACAGGACCTGACGCGTGATGTGGACATCTTCAGGCAGCATCAGTTCAAGGTACGTGATTCTTTTTTCAAGGTTCTTTTCATGTTTTTGTTTTCAGCGCAGGTCAAGCGGGGGGGGGGGGGGCGGGGGGGGGCACGAGGGCGTGCCTGGGCGTGGCACAGGACCTCACAATAGGGATGGACATCTTCCGGCAGCAGCAGTACTAGGTGCGTGCGGTGGGCTTTGATCAGATTGCGCCCTTCACCTGAGCTTACCCCAAAACATCCACTGAACCCTCTCGTTGTACACCCCCTCTTTGCAGGACTGGGTGGAAAGCAATCAAGAGTGCATCGAGCAGATGAGCACGTGGAATGAGGGTTAGGAGTCTTTCTCTCTCTCAGGCATACCATCCCTCCCCCCCCCCCCATGCTCATCTCACGTGCAGGACTGGGAGGAGAGCACGCAGGAGTGCCTGGAGCATATGAGCACGTGGAACGGCAATTTAGCTTTGACCTATCTTCTGAACCTCACAACCTCCTGCTGTTATCAACCCCGAAACCTCCAAATACGGGTTCTATTTAGCTCCTCACCACCACTCCCACGTTTGACCCCCTGCATAGGACTGGGAGGAGAACACGCAAGAGTGCCTGGAGCAGATGAGTACGTGGAAGAGCAGCCGGCTGATGACGTTTGATGCGCGCTCCAGCCACGTCAAGACGCACTTCAACGAGCAGGTGCGTGTGCATGCTTGGTACAAAGACACACATTAACAAGCAGGCGTGCGTGTGTGTGTGTGTGTGTGTGTGTGTGTGTGTGTGTGTGAAAGTGTGTGTGTGCAAGTGTGTGTGTGTGCGTGTGTGTGTGTGCACTTGTGTGTGTGTTTGTGTGTGTGTGTGTGTGTGTGTGTGGAAGAGCAGCCGACGGATGGCGTTTGATGCGCGCTCCAACCACGTCAAGACGCACTTCTACGAGCAGGTGCGGGTGCATGCTTGGTCAACAAGCAGGCGTTTTTTTTTTTTTTTTTATGTGTGTGTGTGTGTGTGTGTGTTCGTGTGTGTGTGGTGTGTGCGTGTGTGTGTGTGTGTTTGTGTGTGTGTCTGTGGAAGAGCAGCCGACGGATGGCGTTTGATGCGCGCTCCGACCACGTCAAGACGCACTTCAACGAGCAGGTGCGTGTGCATGCTTGGTACAAAGACTCACGTCAACAAGCAGGCGTGTGGTGTGTGTGTGTGTGTGTGTGTGTGTGTGTGGAAGAGCAGCCGGCTGCTGGCGTTTGACGCGCGCTCCAACCACGTCAATACGCACTTCAACGAGCAGGTATGGGCGGATGTGTGGGAGTGTGGGAGGGGTGGTTGGGGATAGGGGCTCCCACCACGTCAACACGCTCTTTTAACGGCCCATCCTCAGCCTCGAAATTCCCAAACACCCGCAAATTCCTGACACCCCCGCCATGCGTTCAGGTCGTGTCCCTGCCGCAACACCCTTGATTGTCCTTGCTGGCACACCCTCGAATGTCCCTGCTGCTGCGCCACCTTCCAAGCCCCAGCTCCCCAACTGCCCCAACTCTTGAAATTCCACACAGGTCGTGTCCCTGCTGCGCCACCCTCTTAAGACCCCCCCCTCCCCCTCCTCACCCCACCCCAGACTCTGTGCAGTTTGTGTGTCCCTGCTGCAACACCCTTGAGTGTCCTTGCTGGCACACCCTTGAATGTCCCTGCTGCTGCGCCACCTTCCAAGCCCCATGTCCCCAACTGCCTCAACTCTTGAAATTCCACACAGGTCGTGGCCCTGCTGCGCCACCCTCTAAGACCCCCCCCCCCTCCCCGCGTCCCCCAAACTCTGTGCACTTCGTGTCCCTGCTGCAATACCCTTGAGTGTCCTTGCTGGCACACCCGTGAATGTCCCTGCTGCTTCGCCTCCTTCCAAGCCCCAACTCCCCAACTGCCCAAACTCTTGAAATTCCACAGGTCGTGTCCCTGCTGCTCCACCCTCTAAGACCCTCCCCCCTCCTCCAAGACCCCCCCCCCTCTCCCCGCCCCCCCCAAACTCTGTGCCGGTCGTGTCCCTGCTGTAACACCCTTGAGTGTCCTTGCTGGTACACCCTTGAATGTCCCTGTTGCTTCTTCACCTTCCAAGCCCCAACTCCCCAACTGCCTAACCTCTTGAAATTACACAAAAGTCGTGTCCCTGCTGCGCCACCCTCTAAGACCCTCCCCCCTCCTCCAAGACCCCCCCCCCCCTCCCCGTCCCCCCCCAACTCTGTGCAGTTCGTGTCCCTGCTGCAACTCCCTTGAGTGTCCTTGCTGGTACACCCTTGAATGTCCCTGCTGCTGCGCCACGGGCTCGATTAACGAAGGGCTCGATTAACGGAGGCGCGTTCTCTTCGCCGAGCCCTGGACCCAGCAATGCGGCGCTGCTGGTGACGAGGATCTCCGTGCCGCTGACGAGCGGGGTAAAATACGACTGGCCTGGCTCCTGCTAGACTGCCCCTCGGTGGAACACTTCAGGAGCGGCTTGCCCGGCGCTGCCATGGCTTGGCGAGTAGCCGCGGCGCTGCCGCGGCCCGTGCTGGGAGACGGCCCTTATCCTCCCCCCATGCAGGATGCCATGCGGCACCGATCTGGACGAGTCGATCGACGAGCGGAGGAGCTGGCGCCCGTCAATGCATGCTGGACATTGGTCAAGATGGCTGCCCGTGGAGGCGGGCTACCATCACGGCTTCAGCGGTGGCGACCGCCGAGGCAACACAGAGTAAATCCGCTTCACCATTCGCAGCGTTCGTCACCGCGCTCATCCTCGGGGGCGCTCGTCTGCCGGTGACTGGCGTTGGAAGGTCTTCAGGCAGCCTCCATGACAACTCTGTCGTCCTTGCACCCCTGGAGGGTGGGACCTGGCCATGCATGAGGCATGGGGCGCCGGCTGAGCCCCATGCAAACGAGAGCTGGACAGCCATGCACTGCCAGGCGGGGACCGTTCCAGTCAGCGCCAGTCGGCTCTGCCGGCTTGACTGGCCACAAGGCCACTACTGTGACCCTGAGGAAGGTCCTCTCCTATATGCTCCTTGCCAGACATGTCTCTCAGAGACCGCTGTTTGGGGTAGTCTAGCCGGCGGGAGCGGTAGTCTATCGGCCGGGAGCCGGCGGTGCTCTAGTACTCAAGTGGGCTGGAGTATCGGCGGGTGATCTCTAGTAGAAGAGTAGCCTGCTTAGCTGGAAACCCCGTGTTACTTGGTACTTGTTACTTGCTGCGCCACCTTCCAAGCCCCAACTCCCCAACTGCCTAAACACTTGAAAATCCACACAGGTTGTGTCCCTGCTGCGTGAGGTTCGCCAGCTGCAGTCACTCGGGCTGCCCATCAAGCGTGACGTGCTGGTGGAGGTGGGTAGGCGGTGTGGTGGTTTGGTAGTTGGTTGGGTGGTGGTTAGGTGCTTGGTTGTTGGGTTTGTTGGGTGGTGGGTGGGTGGGTGGGTGAGTGTGCGGGGCGGGGGCTGATCATCAAGCGCGACGTGCTGGTCGAGGTGGATGCGCCCTCAGTTTGAGGCGGGGGTGCTGGGGTGCTGGGAGGGGGGGGGGCAACCACTCCCTCTCCCTCTCCCTCTCAGAAGAGTGAGGGAGAGCGGGGTCGCTCCCTCTCTCTCTCCCTCTCCCGCTCCCGCTCCCACCCACCGCTCCCACTCCCGCTCCCACTCCCACTCCCTATCCCACTCCCGCTCCCTCTCCCACAACACACCATGCCGTCTGCACTCCACTTCACAGGTCGAGACCGCCGCCAAGTTCTACCGCTACGGCATGGTGCTCAAGCAGCCCACTCCTTCTCCCACTCCCACTCCCACAATACACCATGAAGTCTGCACTCCACTTCACAGGTCGAGACCGCTGCCAAGTTCTACCGCTACGGCATGGTGCTCAAGCAGAGCGCCAACTTCTACAACAACCTCGCGACGGAGATGATCCCGTGCCAGAAGCCGATGATGCTCACGGATGCGATCGAGTTCGAAAAGGTGGGGGCTGCTGTTGTACTGTTGTGCTGTGTTCGAGGAGAACAGCTCAGTACTGAGTTCATAGGTACGGACCCCCTTCGCCCATTATCTGAATTGTGAAGCAATCCTAGGTAGGTGGGTTGAGGCTGTTCAGTCGATGATGCTCACAGATGCGATCGAATTCGAAAAGGTGGGGGCTGCTGTTGTTGTTCCGCGTTGGGAAATAAGAGCTCAGTGGGGGTACAGTACGCTGTAAGGATGATGCTGATGGACTCAGGCGTGTTCGAAAGCTTGTGCTTGGGGTGACATGAATGCGGTGTTGTTGAACGCAATGGCTTTCGTTGCACGGGGCTGGCTGGACGGGGGCTGGCTAGACGGCCGCACCCGGGCTGGCTGGACGGCTGCCATCCCGGCTGCCACCACGGCCACAGCAGCAACAGCTGCTCCTGCTGCTCTTGCTGCTGCGCCTGCGCCTGCTGCTACGCCTGCTGCTGGCCCTGCTGCTGCGTCTGCTGCTTCTGCTGCTGCTTCGCCTGCTGCTGGCTGGTCCTCACTGAGCCCCCCCTCCCGCGATTGCCCGTATGTGCTCATGAGCCCCAAGGATGCGCAGAACCGCGAGATAACCGCTCAAACTGCCTCCCAGCTTCCTCCCACCTACCTCCCACCTACTTCCCAATTGCCCCCCCCCCCTTCACCACCACCCACACCCACCGCACACACCCTGTACAGTAACAGTAACACTGGGTTTCCAGCTAAGCAGGCTACTCTTCTACCAGAGACACCCGCCGATACTCCAGCACACTTAAGTACTAGAGTACCGCCGGCTCCCGGCCGATAGACCACCGCTCCCGCCGGCGAGACTACCCCAAACAGCGGTCTCTGAGAGACATGTCTGGCAAGGAGCATATAGGAGAGGACCTTCCTCAGGGTCTCAGTAGTGGCCTTGTGGCCAGTCAAGCCGGCAGAGCCGACTGGCGCTGACTGGAACGGTCCCCGCCTGGCAGTGCATGGCTGTCCAGCTCTCGTTTGCATGGGGCTCAGCCGGCGCCCCATGCCTCATGCATGGCCAGGTCCCACCCTCCAGGGGTGCATGGACGACAGAGTTGTCATGGAGGCTGCCTGAAGACCTTCCAACGCCAGTCACCGGCAGACGAGCGACCCCGAGGATGAGCGCGGTGACGAACGCTGCGATTGGTGAAGCGGATTTACTCTGTGTTGCCTCGGCGGTCGCCACCGCTGAAGCCGTGATGGTAGCCCGCCTCCACGGGCAGCCATCTTGACCAATGTCCAGCATGCATTGACGGGCGCCAGCTCCTCCGCTCGTCGATCAACTCGTCGAGATCGGTGCCGCATGGCGTCCTGCATGGGGGGAGGATAAGGGCCGTCTCCCAGCACGGGCCGCGGCAGCGCCGCGGCTACTCGCCAAGCCATGGCAGCGCCGGGCAAGCCGCTCCTGAAGTGTTCCACCGAGGGGCAGTCTAGCAGGAGCCGGGCCAGTCGTATTTTACCCCGCTCGTCAGCGGCACGGAGATCCTCGTCACCAGCAGCGCCGCATTGCTGGGTCCAGGGCTCGGCGACGAGAACGCGCCTCCATTAATCGCGCCCCAGGCACCCTAATTTTAAACAATTGCCCCCTTTAAAAAAATGGCGGCAAGGCACAGCCGTACTACGGTAGTGGCCAAGGGTTTGATGATGATGGTGATGGATAGTACAGTCTGCGCAACACCCTGTACACAGGTACTAATACACCCCAAGGTCGCGCTGAACCGCAAGATCACGCTTCGCCAGCCCCTCCATCCATCTACCCTGCCAACTACTTCCCAACTACCTCTCAAGCCTCCGACAAGCACAAAAAAAACTACACACTCACTCACAAACCCACCACTCCCCCACCATGCTGCAGGTGCTCATGAACCCCAAGGACGCGCAGAACCGCGACATCAAAACCACCTCCCAACTTCCTCCCAACTACCTCCCAGCTACCTCCCAATGGCCCCCACACCACCACCCACACACCACACACTCGATGTACACAGGTGCTCATGAACCCCAAGGACGCGCAGAACCGCGAGATCACGTGGAAGAACGCGGCGTCGCTCGACGGATACATCCGCAGGCTGAGCGAGGTGCGTGCACGCGTTCGGTCGATTGCACATTCCGTGATGATGATGATGGATATTACAGTCTGTGTGACACCAGTAATGATGTATAAGACCGGTGTCGGCGCTAGCGCCCGACACCTTAAACTCAGTTTCAGTGGGAAACTGGCTGGCTACCTGGTAGGGGTGAGGGTAAACCCCCACACGCGCGCACGCACTGGACCTAGACAGGACACTGGGCCCCCAGATCCACCCTATACCACCCAGGTAGTGACAGCAACGCATTGTTGGTGTGCGCCTGTGTTCTACTACTAGTCCCGCCGCCGCCATTGGCTCCAGCAATCTCCTCCATGCCCGCCAGCAATCTCCTCCACGCCCGCCAGCAATCTCCTGTATGCCCGCAAGCAATCTCCTCCATGCCCGCAAGCAATCTCCTGTATGCCCGCCAGCAATCTCGTCCATGCATGGGCGCCGCCATGCGATGTCCATGCGCCGCGCCGCGCTCCACGCGCGCCAGCACCCGTACCACCCGCCTCATTCCCGTTCTTTAGCCATTCCCGTGACACCTATGGCTGATCCTTGTTCCGCCGTCCCCTTTGGCATCTGTAACCCGTATCCTCTCCCTGTAGCCTCATTCCCCGTTCGTAACCGCCATCTCCATTATGGTGCCCGCCCGCTGGTGGGGCCTCGCCTCGCCCCATGCCGCACGGCTAGTGTATTGATTGCTGCGCCATCTAATCTGCGCCTTGGGGCAGGGAACCCCTGCGCCACAACCTCCTCACAAAGCCTAGCCGCATGTGCCTCGCTTCCCATGTTTCTCAATTTCTCGCCATCCGCTTCCATGCCCGCCTGCAATCTCCTCCACGCCCGCGAGCAATCTCCTGTTTGCCCTCAAGCAAGCTCCTCCATGCCCGCCAGCAATCTCCTCCATGCATGCACGCGCAGAGCGCCGCCATGCAACCCCCATGCGCCGCGCGCGCCGTGCGCACGGCGCGCCCGCCAGCTCCGGTAGCCTCATTCCCCGTTCTTTACCCATGCGCCGTGACGCATTAGCCTTGTCCGCCGTCCCCTGGCATGCATAACCCGTAGCCTCATCCCCGGTAGCCGCATTCCCCGTTCTTAGCCGCCATCTCCATTATGGTGCCCGCCCGCTGGTGGGGCCTCGCCTCGCCCAATGCCGCACGGCTGGAGCATCGATCGCGTCGCCATCTAATAATCTGCGCCTTGGGGCAGGGAACCCCTGCGCCGCAACCTCCTCACAAAGCCTAGCCGCATGTGCCTCGCTTCCCATGTTTCTCAATTTCTCGCCATCCGTCTCTCTCTTCCATCCAGGCACAGTAAACCATTAGGAGCCGCAATCTGCTTGAGTTCCGATCGTTGTGAGAGGGGGTGCATGCTCGCCGCAATTCTCGCCATCGTGCATCGTGCTCTCCATCGTACCGCTGCCCCATCTGCCACATAGCCTCGCCCCGTCAGGACCAGTTCACCAGTAGCGCTGTGCGTCAGAGCCGGTCAGGGTAAATTTCCAGATTTTCAGCCGCCCAGTACCAAGCGCAGTTGTCCCGGTTGTCCGCCATCGAGCGGCGCCAGGGCGGGAGCCCCTGGCGAAGAGCTTATGAACACAAACACACCCTAGCTCCGTAGGACCCTAGCTCCGTAGGACCCTAGCTCCGTAGGACGCGCTGCTGGCGTATTGGGTCCGTGTGTGCGCTTGCGTGTGTCTGCGTGGGGTGGGTGGGGGTGGGTGGGGGCCAAGCGGCGGCGTCGCTCGTCGGATACATCCGCAGGCTGCGCGAGGTGCATGCGCGCATGCGGTCGATTGCACATTCCGTAGGACGCGCTGCTGGCGTATTGGGTCCGTGTGTGCGCTTGCGTGTGTCTGCGTGGGGTGGGTGGGGGTGGGTGGGGGCCAAGCAGCGGCGTCGCTCGACGGATACATCCGCAGGCTGAGCGAGGTGCGTGCGCGCATGCGGTCGATGCTACAGTCCGTTGGACTCGCTGCTGGCGTATTGGGTCGGTGTGTGCGCTTGCGTGTGTCTGCGTGGGGTGGGTGGGTGGGTGGGTAGGTGGGGGGCAAGCAGCGGCGTCGCTCGACGGATATATCCGCAGGCTGAGCGAGGTGCGCGTGTGTGCGCGTGCGTGAATGTGTGTGGTGGGTGGTTAACAGCCAGCGGTTCCGCCAAGGATCTTGGGAAAGTCGTGGGTCAACCCGGGCCTCACGCTCACCTCCTCAATCTCAACCCGCTCACTGCCTCAATCTCACCCTAAACCCTTAACCCCAAACTTCAAACCCTAACCCTAAAATATAACTACACGTGCCCCACCCACCCACCCACCCACAGGTGGCTGACAACCTAGCCGAGCGCAACCGCTACCTGCGCAAGCGCCCCTCCCCCCCACACTTCACAGCCCCCCCCCCTGTATGCACCTTCCCTCATGCACCCCCTCACCCCCCACACCCACACCCACAGTTGGCGGACAAGCTCGCCGAGCGCAACCGCTATCTGCGCAAGCGCCCCTCCCTCACCCACACACACTGACACACACACACCGCAGGCGCCCACGCACGCACGCACGTGACACACACACACACACACACACCACACTCAGGTGGCTGACAAGCTCGCCGAGCGCAACCGCTACCTACGCAAGCGCCATGACACGCTTCGCGACAAGCTCGTGTCGCTCATGGGCACAGACCTGGTGCGCTACAAGGACCGGTGGGCGGCAGGAGTCAAGGTGGGTCACTGGCAGCAAATCAGAGACGCTGCAACAGATCAGCAACGAGGCAGCATGTCACATGTCAGATCAAGAATCAGATCAGAGATCATATCAGAGAGCGGATCAGAGATCATATATCAGAGCAGGGAGCAGAGCAGGGATCACAGATCAAACTGCAGATTAGAGACAGCAGAGAGCGGATCAGACAGGGCCCCAGGGTGCAAAGTTGTGACGAGTCCACGGCTCATCAGAGTAGAGGGGTGTGGCCGCGGGACTTTGCACGCACAAAGTCGTGTCGCTCATGGGCACAGACATCGTTCGCTACAAGGACCGGTGGGCGGCAGGAATCAAAGTGGGTCGCTGGCTAAACCCGTCCCCCTTTAACCTAACACCACCCTCCGCCCCCTTCTCCACCCCTACATGGAGATACGCGAGCTCTCTAAATCTGGTGGCCGGCACTGGCCTGCTCCTCCTATTGAATTCCCAATCCCCTGAACTTGACTTAACCCCTTCTAAAATCCGAACCCCTAACCTCCTAACCCCCCTGCCCCACACCCCCTACATCACTTTCTCTCTTCCACAGGAGATGCGCGAGCTCTTTTCCAAGCTCGAGGCCGAGGGCTACAGCCTGGAGAGCCAGATGGTGTGGCGCCAGTACTGGGACTTCCAGCTGTACAAGGCGCTCGAGTACCAGTACGTGCAGGGGCTCGAGTGCATCAACAAGACGCTGCCAGAGGTAGGTTGGGGCTGGGTTTTGGGGCTTCGATAATTCTGAAAGGTTCTCCGAAATGATGGCTTCCCAATGGTAAAATTTCCACCTGATCTGGGCGAGTGGTTTGCGAGTTATGGGCGGTCAAAGCTTGGGGCTAGGTACAGTGTACATGGGATCGAATGCATCAAGAAGACGCTGCCGGAGGTGGGTTTGGGGCCGCTTTCGGGGTTTCGAGGATTCTGCGGCGCTCTCCTTGATGACAGCTTCCCATTGGTACAATTTGCACCTGATTTGGGCCATTGCTTTGACCGGTATGGCCAGTCAAAGCTTGCGGATGGGCACGGTGCACGTGGGTCGTGTGCATCAACAAGACGCTGCCAGAGGTGGGTGGTTGCTTGAGGGCGTACGGTTTTGGGGCTTTGGGGGATTCTGTGGCGCTCTCCACAATGAAAATTTCTATTGGTACAATTTGCACTGATTTGGGCCAGTGTTTTGAGACGTATCGGTGGTCAAAGCTTGCGGATGGGTACGGTGCACGTGGGTCGAGTGCATCAACAGGACGCTGCGTGGGGTGGTTGGATTGTGTGATTGCGCTGGGTTTTGTTGCTGCGACGCCGTCCTTGACGAGAGCTTCCGCCATCACGAGCTCCCAGCTCCTCCCTTCTTTCACACCTCCACACCTTGCTCCACACCTTATATTCCACACCTTGCAGGTCGAGATCAAGATGGTCTTCCGCCAGCACAAGCTGCAGTTTGAGCCACCCCTCGAGGACGTGCGCATGCGCCACGCCAAGGACTTCCTCAACACCTTCCTCGGGCTGCCGCTGCGAATGAAGGTGTGTGTGTGTCTGTGTGTGTGTGTGCGTGTGTGTGTGTGTGTGATTGTATGCACATGTGTGTGCGTATGCGTGTGTGCGTGCGTTCCTTGATAATGCCCACTCACTGCTGCCTGCGCCCACCTCAGTAACAGTAACACGGGGTTTCCAGCTTAGCAGGCTACTCTTCTACTAGAGACACCCGCCGATACTCCAGCACACTTAAGTATTAGAGTACCGCCGGCTCCCGGCCGATAGACTACCGCTCCCGCCGGCTAGACTACCCCAAACAGCGGTCTCTGAGAGACATGTCTGGCAAGGAGCATATAGGAGAGGACCTTCCTCAGGGTCACAGTAGTGGCCTTGTGGCCAGTCAAGCCGGCAGAGCCGACTGGCGCTGACTGGAACGGTCCCCGCCTGGCAGTGCATGGCTGGCATGGGGCTCATGCATGCATGGCAGGTCCCACCCTCCAGGGGTGCATGGACAACAGAGTTGTCATGGAGGCTGCCTGAAGACCTTCCAACGCCAGTCACCGGCAGACGAGCGACCCTGAGGATGAACGCGGTGACGAACGCTGTGATTGGTGAAGCAGATTTACTTTGGGCCCACCTCAAGTATGTTTTAAACTCTGGATGTCTTGCCTGATGTCTTGCCTCAAACCCCCCTGATTTACGCAGTGCGTGTCTGATCTGTCAGAGCGCCCAGGCTTCTTCCAGCCCCGATCCCCTTCCAGCCCAAAACCTCATGATCCGTCCTGGTGGCGCGCATGGCGCGTTCGATCTGTCAGAGCGCCCCGGCTTCTTCCAGCCCCTGCACCCCCCAAGCCCCTAGCCCTTACCCATGAGCCCAAATCAATGACCCCTGGTGCTGTGTGCAGGGTGTGTCCGATTTGTCAGAGCGCCCTGGCTTCTTCCAGCCCATCATGGACTCAAACACTGCGGGCATCGCCAAGGTGAGGATGTGTGGATGTGTGGATGTGTGGACGGCGTGTGGATGCCGCAGCTTGTAGGCGCGCACCAGGGCCGACCGGTTCGCGCGTATGTGTGGGTGGGGTGGGGTGGGGGGTGGGGGGCAGCGTTCTGGCTGGTGTCGTTTCATGGTACTGTACCGGGCAACCCTGGCGCACACAGCTACCCTAGCTAGCTAGCTGGACCCCATCCCTGGTGAACTCCTACCATACCCCTCCGCCCCACCACACCACACACACACGCAGGTCTACTCTGCCGCAGAGAGCCTCTTTGCACACCTGCCGGATGAGCTGAAGCTGAAGAAGTTGTGCCACTGTCCCCAGACCTCCCACACACACACGTGCACACACACACACACACACACACACATTATGCAGGTCTACTCAGCAGCAGAGGGCCTGTTTGCGCAGCTGTCTGATGAGCTGAAGAAGTTCACAGACTGGCTTGTGCTGGGCAGCGTGCCCGACCTTGATGAATACGTGGACGGAGTGCTGACAGAGGTGGCTGACTGGGAGGTGCGTCTGCCATATAATACTATGCCGTGTGTGTGCGCACGCGCGCGCGTGTGTGTGTGTGTGTGTGTGTGTGTGTGTGTGTGTGCGTGTGCTTGACAGCGTGCCTCACCTGGATGAGCACGTGGGCGATGGGCTGACGGAGGTGGCAGATTGGGAGGTGTGTGTGTGTGTGTGTGTGTGTGTGTGTGTGCGTGTGTGTGATCTACTGTGCTTGCATGCCCCAGATCACCAATCTCCAACCCTTGCCCCACCTCTCTCTGAAACATACACAGACGCGACGCAGGCACGAATGTAAAGCGTGAAGTTCAGCATAACACACACACACACACACACACAGCTCAACTTCAAGCAGCTGAAGGGTGCGGCGCGCGACGTGGAACGCCTGCCCAACGACCTCAAGGTGTGTGCGTGTGTTTGTGTGTGTGCGTGTGTGTGTTACGCGCGTGTTACACGCCGTGTGCATGTTACACGCGTGTTACACGCCGTGTTTGTGTGCCTAGTGTGCCTAGTATGCGTGTTTGTGTGCCCTCCTCTACTCTCACAATCGTTGCTTCCGGTCCAACATACCGGTTTGCCGTTCGTTCTTCTTGTAGGTCGACTGCTACAAGGTGTCCCTGCTGCCGGTCAAGGCTGCCAACACTTTGTGTTCTCACATGGGATGAAAGGCTGCCAACACTTTGTGTTCTCACATGGGATGAAATACCCATTCATTCCATGCGCCCTCCCCATGCAGGTTGACTGCTCCAAGGTGTCCCTGCTGCCGGTCAAGGCTGCCAACACTTTGTGTTCTCACATGGGATGAAATACCCATTCATTCCATGCGCCCTCCCCATGCAGGTTGACTGCTACAAGGTGTCCCTGCTGCCGGTCAAGGCTGCCGTCGAGGAGCACATGAAGAAGCTGCAGGAGGCGCTGGTGGCGTCGCTGCGACGCAAGACGGTCACAGAGAAGGAGGTGTGTGCGTTTGTGTGCGTGTGTGTGTGTGTGCGCGTGTGTGTGTGTGTGTGTGTGTGTGTGTGTGTGAGAGCACATAAAGAAGCTGCAGTAGGCGCTCGTGGCATCGCCGCAGCGCAAACGAGCACGAGTGAAGAGTTGGGAGACGGTCACTGACATGGAGGGCTTGCGTCATGCGCTTTCGCCCCAACTCCATCTAACTGGTCCGTCTTTCCCCTGTTTCCTGTCCGCAACCCCCCAAATCCCCTCGCAGCTGGCTTAGGAGTTCACCAAGAACGGCGGGGAGATCTGCTGTCTAGCCCAAAGCTGAAACGTCACAACTCTACCCCCTAACTGTTCCTTCCTCTCTCTGGTACTCCTCCTCAACCCCTCAAACAAAAAGTGCTCGCGCGCCATACGCCAAGCAAGGTTGAATACGCTGCCTGTTAGGTGCGTCACCCACATCTGTGAAGTCAACCATCGTCAAACCCTTGAACCCATACCCCCCATCCCTCGCAGCTAGTCAAGGAGTTCATCAAGAACGGCAGAGACCTCTGCTCTCTAGCCAATCGCAAACAACAAAATACTGTCCCTGGTGTTGCCCTGATGTTCCTTCGTCAATCTGCACCTCATCCCGAATCCTGAAGCCATCCCAAACGTAAACCCCATCGCAGCTGGTCGAGGAGTTCATCAAGAACGGCGGCGAGCTCTTCACAAAGCAGTGCGGCTCCGTTGAGGAGATTGGGCTGGCGGGGCAGGAGGCGCGCGGAATGGTGGACGGAATCATGGAGATTGGGCAGGTTGGTGTGGGGTTCGGGGATGTGTTGGCCTGGTGGGTGTGGGAACAGGTTGGTTGCAAGTGGGGTCTGGTGCGTGTCAGGTGCCGGGGAGGAGATTGGTCTTGCATGGTGGACGGGATCATGGAGATTGGGCATTTGTGGGTGTGGCCTGCGCCCACTCCGACGCCGCACGCCGCACGGACGGCTCTTGGGCGTTCCAATGCAAGCCAGACTGTCAAAATCCATGCACAAGCTGTCCTAATCCATGCACTTGCGTGCAGCATACTTACGCCCCAAATCTTGTCGCCAGGTCCGCCGCTGCATCGGAAGCGAAGCACACGCTGCTGCGACCACACACAGCCACACTTGCGCGTATTCACACGTCCACACTTCCACACACCCAGGTCCGCCGCCGCATCGACGAGAAGAACAAGCTGCTGCGTGCAATGGCGCTGAACAGCAAGGACGCGCAGTACGCGGTCGTGGACATGGGCGAGGTGTGCACATTTCTGGTGATGATGATATATGCTACAGTCTCGTGTGATGCCTCGTGATATGTTTAGCAGACGGCACAAGTTGTCGCAAGTGCTGTATGCATCATGGAGGTGGGGGCAGTGCTGCGATGCACAGCACGGATGCACAGTACGCGGTCGTCGTGGACAAGGTGCGTGGTCGTTGACTTCCCGCTTCTTATTGTGGCAGACCTCATGATATGTCTACGTAGCAACGCAGCGCCCACCTTGCCCCCCCCCCCCGTCTGCACAGGCCAAGAACCCGTTTGACTGCCACCTCGCGGAGCACAAGCCCTACATCCTTCCCTCCCCCCCTCCACCCCCCCTCCACCCACCCCCCCCTCCCACCCCTTCCCCACAAACACTCCAGGTCAACAACCAGTGGGACATGTTAACGTCTCAAAGCCTCAACCACCTGCATTGGAATGCACTGCACGACCCAAATCACGAATCCCCCCCCCCACACCCCTGCGCCTCTACACAAACACTGTAGGTCAACAACCAGTGGGACACGTTCACGACCCAGCTCCAGCAGTTTGACTGCCACCTCGAGGAGCAGAAAGTGCAGCTCGCCGGGCAGATTGGAAAGCAGCTCGAGGACTTCAAGGGGCGCATCTCCGGCTTTGCGTCGCGCTGGTGGGTGTTTGATTTAACAGTCCGTCGGATCCCTATGTTGGCGCGGTACACCAGGGGCATAGCAGCTCTGGCCTAGGGCATCGCAGGCTATGGAGTATACACCCTCCATGCACCCCTTGGTGGTGGTAGGAAGCCGTAAGAGGGACAGATTGGAAAGCAGTTTGGGGACTGCAGGTGGTGCATCTCTGGCGTTTCGACGCGCTGGTGGGTGTGCATGCTGTGTGCATGGTTGACTAGGAGGGTATGCCCTCTGTAGGCCCTTGACCCCACACCCCAAACTGACACCACCCAGCTAGTGCTTGTTGGCGTTTTGACCCCAAGAGGGGCAGATCGATAAGCAGCTGGAGGACTTCAAGCGGCGCTTCTCCGGTCTTGCGTTGTGCTGGTAGGTGTTGATGCCATTTTTGTTCAAGTCACGGGTGGATGGCAGGTGAGTGTGTGTTCCCGTGTGCATTGCACCCACCAACATCAACACCTTTCTACAGGTCTGAGCAAGCCACGTGAGACCCAGCGTAAACCTCATGTCATGCCCCCCCCCCTCTGCCAAGTCAAACTCAACCACACTTACCCCCGCCCATATCCCACGCCACACACTCAACCACAGGTCTGAGCTCAAACCCAACGAGAGCCTCAACGGCAACCCCGCTGTCGTGCCCCCCCCCCGCTGCCGAATCACATCCAACCCCCCCACACCCAACCAAAAGTCTGATATGAAGGCGCGCAATGGCCCCAGCGGCAACCCCGCCGTCACCCCTCCCCTCCCCCCCCTAGCTGACCTCTGCCAAACCACACACACCAACCGCGACCCCAGGTCTGAGCTCAAGCCCAAGGATGGCCCCAGCGGCAACCCAGCCGTCGTGCTCAGCCGCATTGAGGAGTATGCCGCGAGCATTGAGGAGCTGAAAGCAGAGGCGGCCAAGCTGCAGAAGGATGGGGAGGTGCGTGTGTGTGTGTGTGTGTGTGCGTGTGTGTCTGTGTGTGTGCATGTGTGTGTGTGTGTGTGTGTGTGGAGGAGTATGCCACGAGCATTCAGGAGCTCAATGCTGAGGCGGCCAAGCTGCAGAATGATGGGGAGGTGCGCGTGTGTGTGCGTGTGTGCACGTGTGTGTGTGTTTGCGTGTGTGTGTGTGTGCGTGTGTGTGTGTGTGTGTGTGTGTATGCCACGGGCTTTGAGGAACTCAAGGCTGAGGCGGCCAAGCTGCAGAAGGATGGGGAGGTGCGTGTGTGTGTGTGTGTGTGTGTGTCAAGCCTAGACGCCCTGTTCCTCTTCCTTATTGTTAATCTCCCCTGTCAACAAGAACGACAAGAGCTACAACAACAAGCGCAACACCCCCAACAACAACAACAACAACAACAACAACAACAACAACAACAACAGCCAACCACCAACCACCAACCCCAACACCACCACCAACAACCTCCGACGGCAAGTATTCAAGATGGACGTGGGCAGCCTAGACGCTGCCTAGACGCCCTGTCCCTCATTCATTCAACCCCTCCCCCTGCCCCCGTTTCTCACAACACAAACACCCCTCCCCCCGCTTCTGCACAGGCGTTCAAGATGGACGTTGGCAGCCTAGACGCCCTGGAGGCGGTGGCCGCCGACGTAGCAGTCACCAAGGCGGCATGGGACCGCTACGCAGAGTTCCTGAAGGTGCGGTGGCTGGGGCTGTGTGTGGAGGGGTGTGTGTGGGGGGGGGGAAGTGGTTGAGGGGCATTCTCATGTGGTATATATGGCGGGGCGGGGCTGTGGTATGTGCGACCTCCACGGTGGCGTGGCACAGCTCTCTCCTATGCAGAGTTCCCAGAGGTGCGGTTGCCGATTTGGGTCCAAGGGGTGGTGGTAAGACTCTTTGCTGGGAAGCCGACCTTACTGTTACTGTCCAGTTACGCAGAGCTCCTGAAGGCGCGCACTGTAGGTACTGGGCGAGAGAAGAGTGTTTGGGGGGGGAGGGGGTGATGGGTGTGTTGATGTGGTGATCGCCCTCCCCACACCCCACGCCCTCTACACCCCACACTCTCCACACCCTCAGGAGCGCAACGAGATGGCGAACCGCGACTGGCTGTCGATGCGCGACCAAGTGTGGAAGATCGAGGACTTCCTGACCAAGTGGAGCAAGGCGTGCGAGGGCAAGGGCAAGGACGATGCAATCGCGGCAATCCTGACGCAGGTTGGCTCGGCATCTAACATATATACGGTCTCCTCTCCAAGAGCTCTCCAAGAACTCTTCAATGCAGCCGCACACGCACACACACACACGTGCGTGCGCACTTGTGTGTGCTCGGCCTGTAGGAGATTGACACCTACCAGCGCTGCCTGCCGCACCTCAAGACCAGCATGCGCGGCGCACACACACACACACACACGCACACGCACATACGCCTGCAGGAGATAGACACCTACCAGCACTGCCTGTCTCACCTCAAGACCAGCACACACACACGCACACACACACACATGCACGCCTGTAGGAGATTGACACCCACCAGCGCTGCCTGCCGCACCTCAAGACCAGCATGCGCGGCGCACACACACACACGCAGGAGATTGACACGTACCAGCGCTGCCTGCCGCACCTCAAGACCAGCATGCGTGGCGCCGGGTGGGAGGACACGCACTGGCTGCAGCTGTTCAAGGTGGGGTTAAAGGGGGTTGTGGACGTGATGGATTGAACGCTATCGTGCGTGACGCCGCACCTGGCAATACGTGTTTCCGACTGTGCTTGGCGCAGCACGCCCGAGCACTTCCAACGTGTGGCTGGCCACTCGTGGGTGGTGGCGGGCGTGTGGGTCGGGGCGTCGGATGTAAATGCTCCCCTGCTGCACAATTTTGAAGGAGCTGCCGCCTCCCCTGGAGCCACGGCCGAGGGGGGGGGCTTGTCTTTAGTGGAGGAGGTCGAAGGGCTTTGGGTTTTGAACTGGCGCCTGCCCCATCGTGCCCCACACACGCGCCGCTGCTACGCCCCACACGTCTCCTCACCTCCCAGCTCCCATCTTCCCCCACGCTCCCACCCACCCACCCACTAAATACAGATGATCCGCCTCAAGACCGACGGCCCGACTGGCCTCACCAAGGAGACTGTCACGCTCGCTGCCAGTTGCCTACTCCCCCGCACCTCCCAGGTGCCACCTCCACCCCACGCATGCTCCTAACCAGTCAACCGCCCACCCACCTGCTCACACAGATGATTGGCCTCAAGACCGACGGCCCGACTGGCCTGACCAAGGAGACAGTCACGCTCGCGCACTTCCTGGACGTGGCCGACGCGATCGTGCTCAACCTGGACGCAATCAAGAAGCTGGACGCGCAGGTGTGTGTGTGTGTGCGTGTGTGTATGTGTTTAAGGATGGTTGTGTCGTTATGGTGACTCGGATTCATTGCCACCCGGGCGCCCTGACACCCAACAGGCACTTGGAGAGCCGATGCTGCGCAAGGCGGTTGCAAAGCTTTAGCTGTGGAACCTTCTTGATCCTGGTTCTCAACCCTTGTTTCCCCCACCCTTGACCCTTGACCCTGCACCCTGGCTCACAACAGGCACTCGGAGAATCAATGATGCGCAAGGCGCTGGCTGAGCTCAAGCTGTGGGGCCTGCAGCGCGAGTTTGAGCTCACGGTCATGGAGGCGCAGGTGAGGATGGACACAGTGTGGGGTGTGTACGGGTGTGGAACGGTGTGGAAGTAATGGCGCTGGGAGGTGTGGGTGGGTGGGCGCGTGTGCGGGCAGGGTGCCAGGGGATGTGCGCTGCGCTGGGTCACACTTACTCCTGCTCTGACGCATATAATATTGTGCGTATTGTGCATTCTTGCCCCATGCAGGGTCCCAGCAAGGCCAAGAAGACGCCGCTGATCAAGGAGTGGCGCAACGTGATGGCCGAGGTGGGCGACCACCAGTCGATGGTTGCGTCGCTCAAGAGCTCTGTCATGTACCACCTGTTCAAGGCGAGTCTCACTCAACCATGCTGGGCCTGGTTCACTCAATACGGGGGCGTTGATTCACTCAATCAGGGCGGCAGTCTGCAGGGTTCGGTTGGCTGGATTCAGTGGGTGCTGAATGCCGACGTCGACGACCACCAGTCAATGGTGGCGTCGCTCAAGCTCAAGAGCTCCGTCAAGGAGGACATCACTCAGTTGGGGGGGGGGGGGGGGCAAACTTCCTCCTCCAAGGGAAAAGTCTCTGATCGCAGCAACAGCATGGGTGGCCCCTTGTCCACCCACCCCCCCCCCCCCCCCACACACACACAAACACACAGGATGAGGTCACCACGTGGGAGGGCAAGTTTGGCTTCCTGCAGGAGGGCCTCGTGCTGCTCAACCACATACTTACATCTACTCACCGAGGGCCACCAACACACGCACCCACAACCATGCAGGATTACGTCACCACGTGGGAGGGCAAGTTTGGCTTCCTGCAGGAGGGCCTCGTGCTGCTCAACCACATACTTGGCATCTACTCACCGAGGGCCACCAACACACGCACCCACAACCATGCAGGATGAGGTCACCACGTGGGAGGGCAAGTTTGGCTTCCTGCAGGAGGGCCTCGTGCTCCTCAACCAGGTCCAGCGCAAGTGGGTCTACCTGGAGCCGATCTTTGCGCGCGGCGCGCTGCCGGCGCAGCAGCAGCGCTTCCGCAACGTTGACGAGGACTTCCGGCGCGTGATGGGCACGATTGACGCGGCCAAGAAGGTGCGCGCGAGTGTGGGTGATGTGTGGGTGTGACTGCGGTGTTTGAATGGGGACAGGGGACAGCTGATGCAGCAGCAGCGGCAGTAGCAGCGGCAGCAGCAGCAGCGCTTCCGCAACGTTGATGAGGACTTCCGGCGCGTGATGGGTACGATTGACGCTGCGAAGAAGGTGCGTGTGGGTGTGGGTTTGAATGGGGATGGGGGACAGCTGGTAAGCACCAGCAGCAGTCACACGTTATCCACCGAAACAGACGCCGATGCGCCTGTGACGCCCCACCAAAATTGCCACGCAGGTCACGTCCTCCGCAGACATCCCTGGTATCCGCGACAAGCTGCCTCATATGGCGCAGCATCACCAGCACGCTCCTTTATCAAGACCCAACGCACCCAGACCAACACATATAGACAGCTGCCTCATGTGCTCGTATGCGCTGTTGTTTGTATGCGCAGGTCGTGTCGTTCGCAGACATCCCCGGCATCCGCGACAAGCTGCCGCAGATGGCGCAGCAGCTCGACGTGTGCCAGCGGGCACTGTCAGACTTCCTGGAGGAGAAGCGCTCGTCGTTCCCGCGCTTCTACTTCCTGGTGCGACCTGTGGGGCTGTTTGTTGCTTCGAGGGGCTCTTTCTTGCTCCGCGAAGCTGTTTTTGGTGGTCGAGGGGGGTGATGTTTGTCAAGGGATTAGTTATGAGGAGGGGGGGGTAGAAAACGCTGCCTGAGTTCCTGGAGGAGAAGCGCCTGCCGTTCCCGCGCTTTTGCTCCCTGGTGCGCGCCTTGAGGCTGTGTGTCGCTCTTTGGGACTGGTTGTTGTGGTCTAGCCAGGGGGGTGATGGCTGAGTAGGGATATGAGTAGGGGTACCACGCAGGGTGGCGATGACCTGCTCGAGATCCTCGGCCTGTCCAAGAACCCCGTCGTGGTCCAGTCGCACCTCAAGAAGCTGTTTGCAGGCATCCACACCTTCAAAATCCCTACACATCCGCACACCTTACACCCCTCCACCCCTCTACACAGGGTGACGACGACCTTCTGGAGATCCTCGGCCAGTCCAAGAACCCTACCGTGATCCAGTCGCACCTCAAGAAGCTGTTTGCGGGCATCCACAAGGTCAAGTTTGGCGACGGGAGCAAGTCGATCGGCGCGATGACGAGCATGGACCAGGAGGTCGTGGACTTTGACGCGGCGGTCAGCGTGACGGACCAGATCGAGGTGAGGGGGTGTGCCTGGGAAGGTGTCGATTGTGGGGGCAGGCGGAGAGCGGGGGATGAGACCTGTATGTCGGGCCGCAGATGTGTGGCGGGTGTGAGGGTAAGGTGTGGGGACTGAGTGTGAAGGATTCTTGCGACCAGCAGTTTGGAGCACCGGTGCGCACGTGCCCACACTCCCCCAGGTGTGGCTCAACGAGCTCAACAACGGCATGGTGAGGACGCTCCAGACGCAGCTGTCCAAGGTCCAGTCGGGCAGCATGCAGGGCGAGTTCAAGGCAGCTGCCTCGCAGATCTTGTGTCTCAAGGAGGCGGTCAACTTCACGGCCAGGTGTGACACACAAACAGACAACATCAACATACACGCGCAGCCGCAGCAACCCATGTCCAATCTCTGTCTCCATCACACATGCTCACTGTCTCACTGCAGCAAGTGTGACACACACCCAACCCACTCCCCGCACCCACACCCCGCTGCATGGTGGACCAAGTAGTGTGAAAAAGTACGGCACCCACTCTCACTCCCACTCCCCCCCACACGCAGCGTGGACGTGGCGGTGAAGGGCAGCCCCAGCTGTGTGAACAACTACGGCACCGATCCACTCCCTCACAGACCCACTCATTCGCGTGTCTCCTGTGTCTGTCTGTCCCCACACAGTGTTGAGGCCGCGCTGAAGGGCGGCCCCAGCGGTGTGAACAAGTACGCGAACGACGTGCGCGGCCAGCTGCAGCGCCTCGCGGGGTCGGACTACACTGGGCAGACGCTGCTGCAGCTGAAGAAGCAGGCGGGTTGCAGCAGAGCTTGTGCTGTTGTCGTCATGTGTATTGAACAGTTGTATGGATTTCCTCCAACTGTGCCCCAGGGGGCGCAAAACCCTAAATGACACTTGGTAGGATGATAGATAATTTTTAGGTGAACCCCTAGCTGCGAGGGCAGGTTGAAAAACAAAGAGACGCTCCGTCGGCAACAATCCCTATAAAAAAAAACATGGGTTATTTTGCACCCCGCGCCCCCGTAGACAAAGAAACAGGCACATGGCATGGTTGGAGTTTGACGTGTTTGCAGCGTCCCTTGAATAGTTCGTGATGTCACCCCACAAGCGTGCTGGGTATCGACTGCACGGAGCACAAGTTGCTGCAGCTGACGAGGCAGGCGCGTGCACACCGTCACTCATGTGGCTAGCGACTCAACCTTTCTGGATGCATTCAAACTCACACACAACAGGCACTGGTCCTCGACTTCATCCGCTACGTCGACATGTGTGAGCAGCTCGTCAAGGCGCAGTGCATGTGGCACCTTCCACCTCCACCCACGCAAAGTAACCACCCACCCCTCAACACATGATGCACCCTTTCTGGCTGCATCTATCCACAAACTCGACAGGCCCTCGCGCTCGACTTCATCTACTACGTTGACGTGTGCGCGCAGCTTGTCTAGGCGCAGTGCGTGTCACCTTCCACTCCCCACCTTCCCAGCCCCGGGCACCTTCCACCTCCACCCACCGCACCCATCCCTGACACTCGACAGGCCCTCGTGCTCGACTTCATCCACTACGTCGACGTGTGCGAGCAGCTCGTCAAGGCGCAGTGCGCGACGGCGGGCGAGTGGGCGTGGCGCCGCCAGGTGTGACTTTGTCATGATGATGATGATGGATTTTGTAATCGTCTATCGTCGTGTCATAGTGACGCCTAGATGTCACTGACGGCGCACCTGCACCCCCGAGAAACCCCACAGTAACAGCAGCATCGGCGTTCTAGCAACGCCATCCTTTGGTCCTAGGAGTCCTCGTACCACCGCCTAGACCCAAGTCCAGTTCCGGCCCAATCAATCACTTGTGAAGGGCTGTAGCCACCAGCCGGCTGCCTGCCAAGCGTAGTCCTAGAGCAACCAGGTCAACCCCCTGAGCTCCCCTAATTCAAAGCTTGAATGGCTGCGCCCAACCCACTCCCCACCGCACTATGGCGGGCAGTGTGACGGCGACGTCCCCACCCCCTCCCCCAAGCCCCACGAATTCAAAGCTCCACTGACTCATTCCAAACCACTCCCCAACGCACGCAGCTGCGCTACTACGGCGGTCAGCCTGACGGCGGCGTCGCTGTGGCAATGGCCGAGGCCAAGTTCCAGTACAGCTGGTGAGGACGCATCCAATGGGTCGTGGGCGTGGTGCTGGTTACCCTACCACAATCCCAACTCCTGGGGCGTGCAAGTCAAGACTGTCATAACGCCCGACGCAGTCGGGGGTGCGCCTCGGGCGGTGGTGGGCGCCTAAGGTGGTCGGGCCTAATCCGCACAAGTCAAGGCACCGTCAGAGGCGCCGCCTCAGGCGTATGGGATGTGGCAGGGTTTGGTGCGGGCGTGACCGTGGCGATGGCCGAGGCCAAGTTCCCATGCAGCCGGGGACTCTTCAGTGGTGTGGTTGCGGCTCGGGCATGATTGCGTCGCAATGTCGGCAGCCAAGTTTCAGTACGACGAGTGGGGGTGTTGGCGGTGGTCTTGTTGATGCCCTGTGCTTCCCCACCCAACCCACCCAGGGCAACGCGCCTAAGCCCCCGCCCAACCACTCACGACCACACCCACACCCATCACACGGATTACCGGGGCAGCGCCCCACACACACCTACACCCACACACCACACCCTCACATTGAGTACCGGGCAACACGCCCAAGCCCCCACCACATACACCCCCCACCACCCCACCACCCCACACCACCCCCCACCCCCTCCCAGGGAGTACCAGGCAACGCGCCTAAGAAGCCCCCCCCCTCCCCTCCCCTCCCCTCCCTTCAACCGCACCCCCCCCTCCCAGGGAGTACCAGGGCAATGCTCCAAAGCCCCCCCCCCTTAACTCACCCCTACTCTCACCCCCCCCCCTCTCACCCCCACACACCCACACACCTACCCCCTCCCAGGGAGTACCAGGGCAACGCTCCGAAGCCCCCCCCCCCTAAACTCACCCCTACTCTCACCCCCCCCCTCACCCCCACACCCCCACACACCTACCCTTCCCCAGGGAGTACCAGGGCAACGCGCCGAAGCTCGTGTACACGCCGCTGACCGACAAGTGCTACCTGGTGCTGACACAGGGCATGGCGCTCGGGTATGGAGGCAACCCGTACGGACCGGCAGGTGGGGAAAGAGAATGCGGACGCGGGGCATACGTTTGCACAGAGTTGATGTGTTCAATGAGCCTGTGTGTGTGAGTGAGTTGGGTTGTGTGTGTTGTGTGTGTGCGTGTGTGGTACCTGGTGCTGACATAGGGCATAGAGCTACGGTACGGGGGCAACTCGTACGGACCGGCAGGTGGGGGCGGGGAATACACTCGGGGGAGATAGGGGCGCTCTGAGACCCTGGCGTAGACGCAGGCTGTTTCCTGTGACTAGCCCCCTTCCCCTAGGACTAAGCGGTCATTTGCACCTGCTTATACCTTGCTAATACCTCCGCACCCGACCTGCATGCATATTCTTGCTGTCCTGCCAAGGCCAATTTGACATCGTGACTGATGCTGTGACTTCTCCCCCCCTCAGTACGCGAGCCTTACTCACAACCTGCGTATACCTTGCTAATACCTCGAACACTCCGCATCAAACCTGCACCACAGGCACCGGCAAGACTGAGTCGGTCAAGGCGCTTGGCCAGGCGTTCGCGCGCCAGGTGAGAATGGGTGTGGGGTGTGGTGTGGTGGGTGTGGGTGTGGGTGTGGGGTGGGCGGGTGGTTGGGTGGTGCACATGAAACGGCGTGCGCACTTCACTGCATTATCCACGTTTAATTTGACTGGTGCGGGTGCGGGTGCTCGTGCTCGTGCTCAGCTTCGACAATCTCCATCAACATCATCACCCGCGGCATCTATCCATCACCCCCACCCCTTCAATCCTTACTCAAGTGCTCGTAATCGACTGCCACGAGTCCATGGTCTGCATCAGCATGAGCATTATTGCCCATTGTATCATCAGTGTACCAATCACCAGTCACGTGACTAGTGCTTGTCACCAGGCCTGCCACGTGTTCACATGCGACGAGTCCATGTCTGCATCAGCATGAGCGTCATCAATTACTCATCACCAGTCACTTGTCAACAACTGCAATCAATCACTGTGACTCCCGCAGGTGCTAGTGTTCAACTGCGACGAGCAGTTTGACTTCAAGTCTATGGGGCGCATCTTCGTGGGGCTCGTCAAGTGCGGCGCGTGGGGCTGCTTCGACGAGTTCAACCGACTGGACGAGGAGGTGTGATGGAGACAGTGTGTGCGTGTGTATGTGCATGTGTGTGTGTATGTGTGCATTTTATATGTGTGTGTGTGTGTGTCTCTGTGTGTGTTTCTTAAGTTACTGGTGCTGTCCACTGTGTCCCTCAGCAGCTCCAGCGGATCCAGGGATCTCTCTTTATATATTCCCATCACACTTGCACAGTTTCAGCAGATGTAGGGCTCTCATTCTCGCCTCCCCCCTCCCTCCCTCCCTCTGTCTCTCACCCCTCTCTCCTGTATGCCTGCAGGTGCTTTCCGCCGTGTCCCAGCAGATTCAGCAGATCCAGGGCGCGCTCCGCGACCACGCCAAGTCAATGACCTTCATGGAGAAGGTGGTCGAGGTCAACCTCAATGCAGCGATCTTCGTCACGCTCAACCCGGCCGGCAAGGTGGGTGGGACGAGCCAATACTGCGGGAGGGGGGGCCAAGTCAGGGGTGTGTGGTCGAGTGAACGGATTGAAGTCAGTGTGTTTGAGGGAGGGGTCAACCTCAACGCGGCAAGGTGGGGAACGCAACCACGCGCGAGGATGGAGGGGCGAGTGAGCAGTGTGGTGGTGCCCGTAAACCTGAAGTAGCTTTCCTGGTCCCCCACATCTCCCGCCCCCACACCTCCCACACCTCCCACACAGGGCTACGGCGGCCGCTCCAAGCTGACCGACAACCTGAAGCAGCTGTTCCGGTCGATCGCGATGACGGTGCCCGACAACGAGCTCATTGCTGAGGTGACTGGAGGGGGGGAGAGGTTGGAATGGGAACCTAATTGGAAGCTGCGCGAGACGGGCCCCTTCTTCTCTAGGGATGTCTCTGCGCACTCGTGCCCTATGTGGACATCCTAACTGTTTACCTGAAGGCCTGCCCAAGGCACCGACCTCCCGTTTTCCCCCCTCTCTCTCTCTCTCTCTCTCTCCCTCTCTCCCTCTCCCTCCCTCTCTCTCTCTCTCTCTCTCGTCCAAGCTTTCTCAGCGAAGCACAAACTAAAGCAGCCGCCCCTCCCCTCGTCCCTCCTCTCCTTGCCAGGTCCTTCTTGTGTCCGAGGGCTTCACGACCGCCAAAGACCTTGCGCGCAAGCTCACCTCCCTCTTCAGCCTCTCCAAAGAGCTGCTGTCCGCGCAGCAGCACTACGACTGGGGACTGCGAGCACTCAAGGTGGGCATTTTATTTGTGTCAGTCAATTGTGATTTTTTTTGTCGGCATCGCTGGACGCACGCTGCGCGACACAGGCAAACGTATGCCCCCCCCCCCCCCGGTCCTACTCATTCCTGGTCGTGTGCTCGACCGCCTGCCTGCCCTGAACACCAATAGACGTCTCCTGGAATTGCCGGTCGCAGGCTGCGTGGCATGCATGCGCAATGAGCACCCTCACCCCCACCCCACCCCACCCCTGACACCGGCCCTGCGCCTTGCCTCACCCCTCCATTCCCCCAAACAGACGTCTCTCGGCATTTCCGGCCGCAGGCTGCGTGACACGCTCACGCGATGACTCCTCTCCCCCAACCCCACCTCACCCTGGCCATGCGCCATGCCATGTTCCCAAAACACAGACGTCTCTAGGCATTGCCGGCCGCGAGCTGCGTGACACGCGCAAGCAGATGGGCGCCGCGAGCGGAGGCGAAGCGCCGCCACTCGACTCGGCAGCTGAGGTGTGTGTGCGTGTGTGTGTGTGCGTGCGTGTGCGTGCCCCAGCTTTTCTGCATTGTGCGCACTGTGTGCGCGGCCACGCTGCCGACTCCCACTGCATTGCATCACTTGCCTACAAACGGGGCCACTCACTGCGCCCCCCCCACCTCTTCCCTAATGGATTGCAGGTCTCTCTCATCGTGCGCGCCGTGTGCGCGACCACGCTGCCGAAGCTCACGTTTGACGACAACCGTCGCTTCCGCGACCTGCTGGCCGACCTGTTCCCGGGCATGACGATCACGGACAACGTGAGTTGGCACTTGGACGAAACAGCCCGAGGGCTGTCTAGGAGGACACCTAAAAACCTGTGAATAGGCTGAGAATAGGCTGATAAACTGCTGATTGAAACCAACCATCGCTTACCGCGACCTGGTGGCCGACCTGTTCCCGGGCTTGACCATCACGGCTTGACCATCACGGACAACTTTAGTAGGCACCCAGACTAGTCAGCCAGACATAGGTATATAATTTACAATCTACCATGACGATCTGATTGACACCAACCAACCTGCTGGTCTTCCCATGTACGGCGAGCACAGACTACGCGGGTAGCCCTAGACTGAACTGGACAGCCAGGCACCCCCAACTAGCATATCGTGCTGCTTCACCCAGACTCGCGCCTCAGGCTTTGCAACTGCGCCTTCTGGACGCCCTACCTACACATGGAAGCCCCTGTATCGATCACAATGAGCACTGCGTGGCCCTCGTGGCCGCTCCCGCAACCTGCTCGCATACATGTCATGCCGATGGCAGGCAACTCCCCATCTCACATCCCCCCCCCTCCCCTCAACACTCAGGTGTTGCTTGAGCTTGAGAAGGCGGTCAAGGTTGTCCCTAGTAAGCACTCAACCCCTAGCTCAACCCCTCCTAGCCAACTCACCTACAACCCACACTCCACACACATACACACACGCGCACACACACACACACACACACACACACACAACCTCGGCCCCAGGTGGCGCCTGAGCTTGAGAAAGCGATCAAGGAGGTCGCTGTGTCGCTGGGCCTCGACCTGACAGACCAGCAGCTGGAGAAGATCTGGCAGCTGCACCTCGCATGCGAGCAGGTGGGAATGTGTATGTGTGTGTGTGTGTGTGCATGCATGCAGCGGCAACAGCAGCAGGAGCTGGAGAAGATCTGGCAGCTGCATCTTGCGTGCAAGCAGTGTGTGTGTGTATGTGCATGCATGCTTGCAGCAGCTGGAGACGATCTGGCAACTGCAGCTCGCTTGGCAGGTGGGAGTGCAGGTGCGTATGTGTGTGTGGTACCCCTGCCCCTGGTGGGGGATTTGGTAGTTTGCCTGTTAACAGACGCATCTTGACGGCGTACTCTCGGCACCCACCCACACCCCTCCCACCACCCCACCCACCCCTCACCGTACCCCTACTCACCCCTCGCAGCGCATCGGCGTCATCATTGTGGGTCCATCTGGAAGCGGCAAGTCGACGCTGTGGGAGGTGAGCCCCCTGGGGTAGGCTATGATAGGATATGACTCTGGAAGGCAGGACACCTGCCCTGTCGGGCCATGTCCACTAGGGCCAGCTTGTACTGGACACCAGGAGCACATGGCGTGATGCATACTCTAACGATGTCGCTCCGCCACGCATGCTTGGGCGTGTACTTCAAGGTCGGCAAGAACCTTCTCAAAACTGTTGCTTTGACCGACATGCACGACAGATGGATTCGTCTCAAGTCGCTCTGCCACGTCCTTGACTCGCAGGTGCTCGAGCGCGCGTACGAGAAGGTTGGAAAGAAGCCCATCACGTACAAGATGAACCCCAAGGTGCGTCATGTTTGCAACACATGTTGCTTGCAAATACATGTAAATTAATTAGACAGGTTGGTAAGAAGCCCATCACGTACAAGACGAACCCCAAGGTGCGGACATGTACAGACATGTTGCTTGTAAGCAGATGCCGATTATAAATAAATGATAACGGGCAGCAAGAAGCCCACCACAAACAAGATAAACTCCAAGGTACAGAGATATCATCACAGCCTTGGGAGCCGCTTTGTAGCGTGCCATGCAAGCCACCCACGTCCCCCCCTCCCTCTCCCCTCCCCTGAAGAACCCCGCTCCATCCCTCCCTGCCACCGCACATCCACCCCCTTCAGGCGATGAACCGGCAACTGCTGGGCTCTATGGACCTAGACACGGTCAAGTGCCCTGCGCCGCCTTACCCCTGTCCCTGCCAACCCCTCCTCCCTCCCTCCCTGCCACCGCGCCTTCCCACACACCCTGCAGGCGATGAACCGGCAGCAGCTGCTGGGCTCGATGAACCTAGACACACGAGAGTGGAGCGACGGTGTGCTGACTGCAGCTGCACGAAAGGTGTGTGCAAGTGTGTGTGTGTGCGGTCCCGGGGGGCGCGCTTGAGGGTGGAGAACTGCAGCCCCTCCCTGACCCCACGCGTGTGTCATAATCACGTATTACCCCCCCACACACACACACAAACAAAACAGGTCGTCAAGGAGCCTCTGGAGCAGCGATCATGGATCATCTGCGATGGAGACGTCGACCCCGAGTGGATCGAGTCGCTCAACTCAGGTACGTGTGTGTGGGGGGGGGGTCAGAAGGCGCGTTGAATGTTACAGTCTGTGTGTGTGGCGGGGTGGCGACGATGAATGGTTTTGATTGCTGAACTCGGGTGGGCCGGCTGCTCACAATGTTCTCCCTCTCTCTCTCTTGAGCTTTTCCCCTCTCTGTCTCTCTCGTTCTCACACCAATTCACTCTCGTGTACACACACACGCCCCCCCCCCTTCCCTGCCACTGTTCCTCGTCAGCAACCGCCTGCTCGCGATGACCTCTCTCCCCTTCACACACACAAAACACACGCACACACACACGCCCCCCCCCCTACACGCACACGCACCCTCAGTGCTGGACGACAACCGCCTGCTCACGATGTCCTCTCTCTCGCCCCCCCCCCCTAGCACACAACGCCACGCACAGCTCAGCCCTCAGTGCTGGACGACAACCGCCTCCTCACGATGCCCAACGGCGAGCGCATCCAGTTTGCCAACAACATCAACTTCATCTTCGAGTGCCATTCGCTGCAGTTTGCGTCGCCAGCTACGGTGGGTGTTGTTGTTGATGTTGTTGTTGTTGTTATTGTTTGCGTGTGTTTGTGTGTATGTGTGTGCGTGTATGTGTGCGCGTGTAAGCCAGCTTCATCTTCGAGTGCCACTCGCTGCAGTTTGCGTCGCCAGCAACGGTGGGGGATGGTGGTGTCGTTGTTGTTGTTGTTGTTGTTGTTTCTGTTTTTGTTTTTGTTTTTGCTGTGTGTGTTTGCGTGTCTGTACGCTGCAGGGGGGTTCTCCCACACTCCCTGCCACACTCTCGCACACTCTTCCCCACACGTCTGTCGCGCACAGGTGTCGCACTGCGGCATGATCTTCCTCTCCAACGAGTCCAACGAGGCTGTTGACGTCGACCGCGTGCTCGCCACGTGGATTCACTCACATCACAAACTCCCTCCTAAACTTCCCTCCACACCTTGTCACACCCCACACAAACAGGTGTCGCGCTGTGGCATGATCTTCCTCTCCAACGAGGCTGTTGATGTCGACCGCGTGCTCGCCACGTAGATTCACTCTCACATCACAAACTCCCTCCTAAACTTCCCTCCACACCTTGTCACACCCCACACAAACAGGTGTCGCGCTGTGGCATGATCTTCCTCTCCGACGAGGCTGTTGATGTCGACCGCGTGCTCGCCAAGTGGATTCGCTCGCACGTGACGAGCGACGCAGAGCAGATGAAGACATGGTGCAAGGACTACCTGCACAAGGCGCTCGAATGGGCGCTCAAGGCGCCACGCGCGGTTGAGACGACCAAGGTTGGTTTCGGCTTCAAGGGTCGGCTTGGCTCAGTTGGTTGGGTGGTATGGTTGAGGTTGGGATTGGGTGGATGAAGACGTGGTGCAAGGACGACCTGCACAAGGCGCTGGAATGGGCACTCAAGGCGCCACACGCGGTTGAGACGACCGAGGTTGGTTTCGGCTTCAAGGGTCGGCTTGGCTCGGTTGGTTGGGTGGTATGGTTGAGGTTGGGTGGATGAAGACGTGGTGCAAGGACGACCTGCCCAAGGCGCTCGAATGGGCACTCAAGGCGCCGCGCGCGGTCGAGACGACAAAGATGTGTGTGTGTGTGTGTGCGTGTTTGTGCATGTACGTGTGCACGCATGTTTGTGTGTGTTTTAGCGTATGTGTGTATGTGTGTGGAGGGGTCGATTTTACAGTCTGCCGGACGCCTTATCGCGCCCACTCACGCCCCCCCCCCCTCCTAACTCCCTTTTCCCCCATAGGTTGGCCTCCTCGACGCAGCCCTCTCCCACATGGCGATGGGCTGCGGCAGCCACGCACGCACACACACACACACATGCAGACACATACTCAAATACACACTCACACACTCACACTCACACACACGCACACACACACACACCATAGGTCGGCCTCCTCGATGCAGCCCTCTCCCACCTTGCCATGGGCTGCGGCAGCCGACATGACTTTGCGTGCGCGCTCGCGCGCGGCTTGGGGGCCAACATGCGACCCGAGACCCGCAACGATTTCTTGTCCGACCTGTCGCGCATGACTGGCGAGACGGGTCTGCTTGACGTGGGCGCGTACGGAGCGGACCCGCTGGCCATCATGGGGGAGGAGCTGAGGGAGCTGGGCCCGGACGAGGCGGGGCCGCTGGTGCAGGCGAGTCTTGGTTGGTGCTGGTTGGTTGGTTGGGTTGGATGGTTGGATTTTTTGGTGGGTTGGTTGGGTTGGTTGGGTTGGTTGAGTTGGTTGGGTTGGTTGGTTGGGTTGGTTGGGTTGGTTGGGTTGGTTGGGTTGGTTGGGTCATGGGCCGGATGAGGCGGGGCCTTTGGTGCAGGTGGGTCCGTTTGCTCATGGAACTGCAAGTCTTGTATCCTCCCTGAACCCCACGCGTTGCTGATTACCCCCTGCACACACACACGCACACACACACACACGCATGTTCCCGTCGTGCAGATCAAGGGCGTGATCCAGAACCTGGCCATGATGGCGCTGTCGCTCGTAATAACTGCAAATCCTGCATCAGTTCCGAGCCCCTCACATCGCTGATTACCCCTTGCATGCCCTCACACTGCACAGACCGAGGGCGTGATCCAGAGCCTCGCCATGGCTGCACCGTGGCTTATATCACAAGTGCAACTCCTGTATCCTCCCCGAACCCCACACATTGCTGATTACCCCTTGCATGCCCCCACCACCACGCACACACACACACCAAACGGACCAAGGGCGTGATCCAGAACCTCGCCACGATTTTGCGCCGTGGCTGAAGAACCGCGAGCCGTTCATCCTGTCAAAACCCCACCCTTTGTTCAGCACCCCTTGAATGTTCCCTCCACCACACAGACTGAGGGCGTGATCCAGAACCTGGCTATGATTGCGCCGTGGCTGAAGAACCGCGAGCCGTTCATCCTCGTGGGCCCCGAGGGCGCGGGCAAGTCAACGCTGCTGGAGTACTGCCTCGCACGCATCAGCGGGACGCAGGTGTGTGGCACACACACACACACACACAGTAACAGTAACAGTAACACGGGGTTTCCAGCTAAGCAGGCTACTCTTCTACTAGCGACACCCCCCGATACTCCAGCACACTTCAGTACTAGAGTACCGCCGGCTCCCGGCCGATAGACTACCGCTCCCGCCGGCTAGACTACCCCAAACAGCGGTCTCTGAGAGACATGTCTGGCAAGGAGCATATAGGAGAGGACCTTCCTCAGGGTCACGGTAGTGGCCTTGTGGCCAGTCAAGCCGGCAGAGCCGACTGGCGCTGACTGGAACAGTCCCCGCCTGGCAGTGCATGGCTGTCCAGCTCTCGTTTGCATGGGGCTCAGCCAGCGCCCCATGCCTCATGCATGGCCAGGTTCCACCCTCCACACACACACACATATATACTGTGAATGAACCGCACAAGGCGCCACACAGAACGTATGTGACATAACTGATGTGGCATATATATATGTATATATATATAGGACACGCATGCAAGTCAACGCTTGAGTACCACCTGGCGCGTATCAGTGGGACGCAGGTGTGAATGAAGGGGGGTTCACACACGAGACACACACATGCCTGCACGCGCTGTTAGACACAGAGCACTACACGTGCAAGACGACGCTGCTGGGGTACTTCCTCGCACGCACGAGCGGGGCGCAGGTGTGTAGCGGGAGTGCATTTGGCTATTATCACCACAACACCAGCTGTAGCTCGGGATAGCACCATCTATCCATCAGCAAGAGCAGCACACACCCACCCCTCGCATTGCTATCACACACACACACACCCCACGCACCCCCCTCTGCCAGCCCCCCACTGCCAGCCCCCCACTCCCCCACTCCTCCCATGCTATCATCCCTCCCCCCATTCCCCCCCCTACTGCCCCCCCCCCTCCCACCCCTCACTGCCAACCCCCCACTCCCTCCCCCACTCTCCGCCCTCAAACACCAAAAAAACGTCCGCATGGACGTGGCTGTTGCAGGTCGCGACTGTGTGCTGCAGCGCGCAGACCAACGCAGCCAACGTGATCCAGAAGCTGGTGCAGGTGCGTGTGTGGGCGTGTGTGTTTTGTGTGTGTGTGTGTGCGCGCGTGTGTGTGTGTGTGCGTGTGTGTGTGTGTGTGGACGTGTGTCTGTGTGTGTGTGTGTGTGTGTGTGTGTGTGTGCAAGGAGAAGAATGATGAATAGTGCGATGTACGTATGTGTGTCGCAGTCACGCTTAATGTCCCTGCGCTGCCTCCCCTCCCCCCCTTCCCCCCACGCACACACACACGCACACACACACACACACACACACCACCCTCCACGGCAGGTGTGCGGCAAGCCCGTGACCACCAACACCCACATTCCACACACACACACACACGCAAACACACGCACACACACACACACCTCAGGTGTGCGGCAAGCCCGTGACCACCAACACCGGCAAGTGCCTGCGCCCGCCCGACAACGCGCGCATCATCCTCTACCTCAAGGTAAGGCAAAGAGCAACGGGAATGGGCTCGCGGCTCGCGTGCAGGCAATCAGGCTGGGCAGGCAGGCAGGCAGGCAGGCCTCTCTGATGAGCGCAGCAAACGGCCCCCTCCCTCCCCCCGTCCTGAATGTATCCTTCTCTATAATGACTAACACACGCGCAAAGGCATGTGCTGGCAATCAGGCTGGGCAGGCAGACAGGCATGCCTCTATGAAAAGCGCGGCAAACGCCCCCCCCCCCTCCCTCTCCCCCCTCCTGAATGTGTCCTACTCGATAATGACTCACACACACACCGCGCTGCTGCTGCTGCTGCTGCTCCGTACACCCTCCAGGACATCAACCTGCCACACCTTGACACCTCTCCCCTGAATTACTGCACCCCCATCATGACTGCCCCCCACCCCGCCATGATTACTGCTCAAAACTGCCCCCCCCCCCCCCCTCACCGCCTCAACCCCCGCTGCTGTTGCTGCTGCTGCTCCGTGCACCCTCCAAGACATCAACCTGCCACGGCTGCATCCCCCCCCTGAATTACTTCACCTCGATAACATTTGACTGCCCCCCCCCCCCATGATTGCTGCCCAATTCTGCCCGCCCCCTCCCTCACCCCCTCACCCCGTTGTTTCTGCTGCTCCTGCTCCGTGCACCCTCCAGGACATCAACCTGCCACGGCCAGACAAGTACCAGACCGCGCAGGTGTGCACGCGGGGGGGGGGGGGGGACACCTGTCCAGTTGTTGCCCAGTTGTTTACAGTTGTGTGTGTGTGTGTGTGTCGGAATGTGTGTCAGCACCCCCTGGGGGAGGAGGGATTCCAATAGTCAGCTGGTTGACCTGGTTGAAAGCTGATATCTCGCCTAATATCTTGCCTAAACCCTCGCCTAAACTCCCACAACGCGCATGCAGCTCGTCGCATTCCTGCAGCAGCTCCTCACGCACGAGGGCTACTATGACGAGCACCTCGAGTTCATCCGCGTGGAGCGCGTGCAGGTCGGTGATTGTGTTGGGCTTGTATCGGGTAACCTATGTTCTGTGAGGGTATGTCCTCTTCGTTGCCGCAACTCCGACCCCTTGTTGCTGCAACCCCAACCGCGCCCCAACTGGGCCCACGCAGATTATCGCGTCCACCAAGCCCCCCCTTGACCGTCGGCCGCCAAGCACACTCTTCGATGCCTCGCAGCCCCGACCCCTTAATTTCAACCAACATCCAAATCATATGTTGGATGCATCCTAATCTCCCCACGAAGATGACGCAGACGCAGATGACCGCCCCTGTCGACCGTACGCGCCGACCACCACGCCCTACGCTCCCCATGCTCCGACCCCCACGTTTAACCACCTCTGCGCTCTCCACGCCCCGACCCCCAACCAACCCAACCAAAATCCAAATCATCAAAATCTGTCCACACAGATCATCGCGTCGATCAACCCGCCGTCGACCGTTGGCCGCCACGCGCTGTCGACGCGCTTCGTCGCGCGCGTGCGCGTTGCGGACATGACCTACCCTGACAAGGACGCCATGCAGGTGGGGTGGGATGTGTGGGGCATTCCTGCCTTGTGTGTGTGTGTGTGTCTGTGTGTGTGTGTCTGTGTGTGTGTGTGTGTGTGTGCGCGTTGAGTACATGACCTACCCCGACAAGGACGCCATGCAGGTGGGGTGGGAGGCGTGGGGCATTCGTGCCTTGTGTGTGTGTGTGTGTGAGTGTCTTTGCGTGCACGTGGCCTACATGATGCGTACCAGCAGCAGTGCGGGCATGTCAATCAGCCCCCCCCCACACACACACACACACGACACACACACGACACACACACACACATACACACACACCACCCCGTTGCATCCCCCCACAGGCCATCTACACCCAAATGCTGGAGCGCAGCAGCACGGGCATGTCAATGAGCCACACACACACACACACACACTATTTCACCACCCCACAGGCCATCTACACCCAGGTGCTGGAGCACAGCAGCGCAGGCATGTCAATGAGCCACACACACACACACACACCACACACACGCACACACACATGCACATAGACAGACCCACACCAACCCGTTGCATCCCCCCACCAGGCCATCTACACCCAGATGCTGGAGCGCAGCAGCGCTGGCATGTCAATCAGCCCGTCCAACCTTGCTGCCGCGATGATTGAGGTGTACAACCAGGTGCGTGGTTGATTGCGGGTTGGTTAGTTGTGGGTTGATCGTGTGTGGTTGGTTAGTTGTAAGTAGGTTGTCGATCAGCCCGCCCAACCTTGGTGCATGAATGATTGAGGTCTACACCCAGGTGGGTGGTTGATTGCGGCTGGTTAGTTGTGGGTTGTTCGTGTGTGGTTGGTTAGTTGTAAGTAGGTGGTTGTCGATCAGCCCGTCCAACCTTGATACAGCAATGATTGAGGTCACAACCAGGAGCGTGGTTGGTTGCGGGCTGGTTAGTTGTGGGTTGGTTTTGGGTGGGTGGTTGTCGGTTAGTTGTGGGTAAGTTGTCCATGAGCCCGTACCAACCTTGCCGCAGCGATGATTGATGTCTGCAACCAGTTGGGTGTGTGACAATATGCATTCAAGATGCCTAGCTAGGTGTGTACCTTCATGTCTAGCATGCACAGCTAGTAAGCTGTGGAGCCGTTGGTCCTCACAACCATCACCCCTAGCCAAGAACAACACATGTGTCCAATTGGTTGGTTGTTGCCTTGATCTAGCTGCGTCCCTCCCCCCCACCCGCTCTCTCCCCTGCCTCCCACACGTGACTTCCTAGTTTGTATCTGGCGACCAGGCCCACAACCAGTTCATGCGTCAACTCCAGCTTTAGACCTCCGGCTGTATGACTTTCAATGCACCCATGAACTCCCAACATAACACAGGTGACTGCCCAGTTTGCATCTGGCGACCAGGCCCACCACCAGTGCACGCCCCGCGACATCGCGTCTTGGTGCTTGGACTGCGTCGCTTGACCCATGAACCTCTATTTATGGACACACACACACACACTCCACCCCTTCACCTCACACACACACATTCACACGCACAGGTGACTGCCCAGTTTGCTTCTGGCAACCAGGCCCACTGTTGAGATGAGGCTGATAAAGCAGCAGTGAGGTCTTACAGACATCCTAGCGCTAGGGACACCAGTTTGCCCATTTGAATGACCCAAGCACCTCTTGTGAGAGTGAACTTCCTCACCACCCTCACCCCCATTCACTCACACACTCCCACAGGTGACAGCCCAGTTTGCTTCTGGCGACCAGGCCCACTACCAGTTCACGCCCCGCGACATCACCTCCTGGGTGCTTGGACTTCGCCGCTACGACCTCACGTCGCTGACGCTGCCAGAGGCGGTTGCATCCGAGGGCATGCGCGTGTTCCGTGACAGGCTGGTTGAAGGTGATTCATCACGCTGAAGGTTGGGAAGAAATGTGACTGTTCAGGAACAGTCGCTGGTGTGTTGAAGGTTGGGCAGTTAACAGAACCCGCAACGGTTGGGCAGGAAACAGAAATGGTTCTCGTCGTTTCCAAGGTCAAGCAGCCGCAACAGTAACCCGGCATGCGCGTGTTCCGGGACAGGCTGGCTGCAGGTGGGGCAGCAGTAACGGTAAACCTGGCGTGTTGAAGGTAAGGATTTTCAGGGTTTAGGGTTGTTGACGCAGTAACAGTTGCCGTAACCGTTGTGTTGAGGCAGTACACATTCAACATGGCAGTCAGTAGATGAGACGGTGACCGCAACAGCACCCGACTTGCTGAAGGTTGGGCACATCAGGGAACTGGGCAATCTGCGCCGCCTGCGTGTGCATGGCACCTGTCTGTTATGTGCAACGACTAACACACCCGTCCCCTGCTGCGCCCGCATTGAACTTGCAGGCGCAGGCGAGGCGTTTGAGAGCATGCTGGTGACTGTGCTGAGCAGCATGATCAACTTCAGGGGGGAAGTGAGCAGCTGGGTGGCGTCGACGCTGGGGTCGTCAATGGTGAGTGGGGTGTGGAGGTGTGGATGCATGCTTTACTTTGGGACAAGGGCGGGGGGGGAGGCGTGAGCAGCTGGGGGGCGTCGACGCTGGGGCCTCAATGGTGAGTGTGGAGGTGTGGGCGGGTGGGGGGAGGGCCTCGTCAAGTGGAGCATAGACACACACACGCAGACACACACACACAATCACATACGGAACGGACGCACACACACACACATACACACACATGCAGGAGGACCGCCTGTCCCACGACCAGTCCCGCCTCTGCCTTGTTTGAATTGGAGCATGGACACGCACACACATGCGCACACAAACGCGCGCACACACACACACACACGCGCGCGCAGGAGGACCGCTTGTCCCACGATCAGCCGCGCCTCTGCCTTGTCTCAATTTGAGCATGGACACACACACACACACACACACACACACGCAGGAGGACCGCCTGTCCCACAACCAGTCGTGCCTTAGCCCTGTCTCAAGTGCATCATGGACACGCACACACACATACACACACACGTAGGAGGACCGCCTGTCCTACGACCAGTCGCGCCTCTGCCTCGTCAAGTGGAGCATGGACGACTTTGCAGGGCTGGTTGCTGACAAGATGAAGTCATTTGAGCGCGAGTTCAAGTAAGTGGGTGGTTGAAATGGGGTAGCTGGGGAGACGGAACGAGAGAGGGGAAAGAAGGGGGGGTGAAGGAGGGAGGGAGAGAGAGGAGGGAGAGTGAGAGGGGAGAGAGAGAGGGAGAGGAACATGAAAGGGAACGACTTTGCAGAACTGGTCACCAACCAGCCCAAGTCCCTCCTGACACACACACACACACACACGCACGCACGCCCAATCCCAGGGAACTCCACATCCTGCTCTTCCCAGAGGTCCTGGCCCGCCTCGCGCGGTTCGACCGCGTGCTGTCCCAGCCGGGCGGATCCCTGCTGCTCTGCGGGTGGGTGTGTGCGTGCGTGTGTGTGTGTGTTCAAATGTGCGCGCGCGTGCGTGTGTGTGTGTGTGTGTGTGTGTGTGTGTGTACATGTGGTGTCCCAGCCGGGCGGATCCCTGCTGCTCTGCGGGTGAGTAAGGGGGGGGCAAGAGCGGGAAGCGTTGTGTGCGCGCTGTTGTGTGCATGGGCGTGGGCATGGTTTTCTGTGTGCGTGCGTGTGCGTTGTTCGAGTCCGCTGACCTCTGATCAACCGCTGCCCTCTCAACTGACATCTGCCGACCTGCTGGTCGCATGCTTTGCGACACGCATGCTTTGAGGCACGGCACCGCATGCATAGCAATCATGATAGCAGATGGCAGCTAGGGGTCTACTCTTATCAAGTCTGATACACCAACAGGCGTCCGACAGACTGAACCGACAGAACATAACTGACCGCCTGACGCACCCACTCACCCCCTCCCCCCACGCCTGCCCTGCTGAGCAGGAGCAGCGGCGTCGGGCGGCGCTCGTGCATGCTGCTGACTGCCTACATGCACACGCTCGAGTTTGTGTCGCCAAAGATGACAAAGTCGTACGATGTCAAGGCGTTCAGGTGTGTGTGTGTGTGTGTGTGCATGTGTGCGTGTGTGTGTGCATGTGTTCAGGTGTGGACATGTACGTGTGCTGCCGTGCTGGCTCGGAAATCGCCGTTGCATGCAGCTCACACGCGTGCAACACTTGGTTGGATGGTTTGGTGCGTACGTGTGTGTGTCTGTGTGCACGTGGTCGCAAGCTGCTCTGTGTGCGCGTGGTCTCATGCCTCTGCCACGGCATTCATGCAAGCTCAACACACACATACACACACACACACACACACACACACAAACAGGGCCGACCTGAAGGATGTGCTCTGCCACGGCATTTATGCAAGCTCAACACACACACACATACACACACACACACACACACACACAGGGCCGACCTGAAGGATGTGCTCCGCAAGGCGGGTGTGGAGGGCAAGCCGACGATGCTCTTCCTGGAGGACTACCAGCTGGAGGTGTGTGTATGTGTGTGTGTGTGTGCGCGTGTGTGTGTTTGTGTGTGCTCGGAGGGGGAGGGGTCTAAACAATGCTCATCCTGGACGCCTCCATGGAGGTCTACCAGTTGGATGTGTGTGTGGAGGGTTGCATGCGGGAGCCGGGGGGGGGCTTGTGTTCAGCACTTATGGCCAGGGCTGTGTCTGCATGTGTGTGTGCGCATGTGTGTACTGGGACTGTGTGTGCATGCGTGTGTGTGTGTATGTTTGTGTGTGTGCTCAGGGGTGCACTCGCTCTGCCTGTGCTCCTCCTCCTTGCCCATGGCATTTTTTTTTAATTAACACACACACGCACAGTTACAGTTACATCGGCTTTCCAGCAAAGACTACCTCTAGTCCTAGTACCACCGCCTAGACCCAAGTCCAGTTCTGGCCCTAACAATTAATTGTGAGGGGCGGTAGCCACTAGCCGGCTGCCTGCCAGCGTGTAGTCCCAGAGAAAAAAGGAGAGCTATTGTGCGACGCCTCCAAAATAGGTCCTAACTGCTTCTAGGGGATAGGGGTCAAGTGGCGCTTGCCAATCTACTTGACCGCCGTGGTGGAGGGGCCGGCGCCTGAGGGGCAGCCGGACCGTACACCACGGCTCTCCACCCGACCCTATCCTGAGCACGCTCAAACGCCGTGTCCGAAAAAGTCTTCCAATCAGAACGAGTGCCACTAGTTTTGCCTAGCTGCTGAATCAGTAGCTTAAGAAAATAGTGTCGGGAGGAGGCTGGAGGCCGGCCTTGCTGCCGAGCCACATCCATTGTGCAGTCAAAAGTCGTACGAGGAAGACGAGAAGCCGGCATGCGCATCACATGGCCTAGCCACTGCATTGATCGCTTTGCCACAAGGCTCTCAATTGGCTCAGTGTCGCACGCCTGCCGAATGTAAGTTAATCTGTGCCGGTCGACCAGGCGCACACCCAGAATGCGACGAAGGCAGTTAGAGTGGGCAACCTCCAATCGAGTCAGTTGTGTTTTAGTAGGGGCCCATGTTTCGCAGCCGTACAGAAAGTGGGGCAGCACGAAAGTGTTGTAAACCCGCATCTTAGACTGCACTTGCATCTTCTTGCTGGCCCAAATCTTATCAAAAGACGCAAACACGCCCAGCGCGCGACCGACACGCACACCGATCTCCTTTTCCACACCACCACTCTGGGTTATCCAACTCCCAAGATACTTAAATGCAGAGACGGTCTTCACTTCACCACCAGTCAGCGCAAACGTGGGCAGATCCGCGTCAAAATCTGCTGGCAAAATCATCACTTCTGTCTTGGCGGCGTTGATTTGCATGCCAAAGCTCGAGGACACTTTGTCAAGGATTTTCAGCATAAGCGCCAACTGAGCTGGGTCATGCGAGAACAAACATAAATCGTCGGCATACATCAGCATTACTATGCGCTCAACCGACGACGACAACACAGAGCCGCCGGCTCGGGTCACGACTGACACGCCAGCCCCCTCTGGCATCATGTCTAGCGCCTTTTTCACTATGTGGTCAATAAAAACATTGAACAACACAGGAGCAATGACGCACCCCTGTCGCACACCAGACGACACGGGGAATTCGTGCCCGATTTTCCCAGCCAGCCGCACGGCAGCTGCGGTGTTGGTGTGAAGATCCTCCAACAGATCAATAATGTGCGGATGAACACTATATAATCTAAGGACTCTCCACAGTGCCGCACGGTTTATGCAATCGTAAGCTTTAGAATAGTCGACAAATGCCACAGCCATGCATTGTTTGTACTCAGCATGTGCCGCGCTCAGCGAGCGCAGAGTAAAAATTGCATCAACAGTGCCTCTGCTTTTTCTGAAATCACACTGAGCCTCATGCAACTGACCATCAACCTGCGTGGAGACGCGGTGCAGAAGTATGGTAGCGTACACTTTCCCGGCAATAGAGAGAAGGCTTATACCGCGGTAGTTACCAGGGGAGTCACGCGGACCCTTCCCCTTATATAACGGTGTGATAATAACAGTTTTCCATTCCCTCGGGGCTCTCCCAGACCGCCATACGGCGATGATGACCCGGTGGAGCCATGCGCACACTCTCACACATACACACACGCACACACTGTGCGCCTCCAGGTTGACGGCTCCTTCCTTGAGTACGTCA